>CALNVZ010003014.1:11533540-11545012 GCA_940671915.1 Paracentrotus lividus | reverse complement strand
ATAAACATAAAAATGCGATAGCTTTAATCTTGTCGAACCTTTCCAAATGACATGCTAGCTACCATTTTAGAAAAGCAACATGGAAATTAGATATTGAACAAAATCAAATGTACTAATGATCATACATCCAAATTATTAGGAAAGTATATCCTAACCTTAATTATTTGGGCCCTTAGGGACGAACTCGATCATGAAATTTTACATAAGACAAAGAAAACTGATGTTTAAAGGACTCATCCGGGCTGGAGTTTGCATTATAACAAAAATAAAGTAAAATCGAAAAAGCACAACACAGAAAATTTCATCAAAATCGGATAAGAAATAGCAAAGTTATGAATTTTCTTAGGTTTTTGATATTATAGAATAGAGAGTAGATCAATGTACATCAACGTAGAGACATTGTTTTGTTTTGATTATAGAATAAGGAGAGTAGATCAATGGACATCTGTTATACCCAACTCACAAGCTGATCATTGTTCCCTATCCTTGGACAGCCCTGGCAGTAAGAGATAATTCTACAACAAAAACTGTTGAGAGAACACTTTATTTGCATTGAGCATGAACTTAGACTTGATGCAAATTACCTCTTCTTCACTTGTGTCATAACTGACTGATTTTTCCTCTTCTCTCCAACTCCTTTCCTCCTCTCCCATGTCCCCTCTCTCTATCTCTCTCTTTTCAAAATTATATGTATTAGAATGGGTTGCATCAGTATTGAAGGTTCTTCTGTATTGCATTTAACTTTGATTGCCATATGAGAATTTGTACGTCTTGTCAATATATATTACATAGTTTGTATTATATATCACCAATGGAACAAATTTCCATATTTGTGGACAATAAATTTGAAACGAATCTTGTACAGCCCACTCTTGTTTCAATGAGGGAAATCAGGACCAAGCCAATACCTTTGTTATAATGAAATGTGTTATAATTCTGACAAAAACACTTTGAGAGAACACTTAGGACACAAGACAAATACTGTGTAAACAGGAATCTCATTTTACGAGACATAGGGTCTGTTGTGACATTGGGTACTAAGCCTGTGTATTGACATCTCTATTATCCTCTACTCATATTGGGAGTGGGCTGTACCCAAGCGCGGGGCGATTATGTCACGAATGGGACCGTCGGGGGGCGGAAACACCCGAAAGTCGAAAAAAATACAACTTAAAATCGCATTACTTCGCATTATGCAGAAACAATGAAAATGTTTGCGAGGTGAAGCGCGAGCCGAAAACTTTGCCTTATAATAACATTTAAGCATTTATTTGACATACGTTTTAACCTCTTTTTAGCATCACAAGCTAAATCACTACTAAAAATATGTCAAGCGTTAAAAATCGAGGGTGGACGATCCTCCCAGAAAAAATTGAGGGGGGGACACGTACAACATACAGCATGATTCAGAGCCATTGATTTGATTGCGATTATGAACCAGTCTGTCTTGTGACTTATAAAAAATTTTTGAAACCAACACAGTTTTAGCAGATATAATGCTATATTGTAATGATAAACCATTTTCAAGCAAACTACCTAATTTGCTAATTGCAAATATATTTATTATTAGCCTGCAATGCTTTATGAATCCGGACACTCAGCAATTACTGGAAAAATGCATTGAAAATAGCCTGACTTATAATGCAGCTTGTGAATTAAATATAAATTAATCCATATTTAGTAATTTTATTCTCTTCATTTCGTGGTCAGTAAGATTGCTCATCATTCCTGGTTCAATTCTGTGCTGTTGACTGGTAATGTCTCTGATCAGTACTTGGTTGTATTAGCATTACAGGTGCTTACTTCACCTCAAAGAAAAGGGTTAGGTTACCAATTCTCTATGTCATTCTATATTATTATTCTATCATCATAATTAACCAGGGTGGCCTCATCAGTGATCATGAGTCACTGTTTTACAGAGGGCCCTGCATTAAATAAACAATTGAACAAAATCATACAGAATAACAAAAATAATCAACTTCAATCATCTATTATAATCAAATAAATATAAAAAAATCGTTCAATTAATTAATTGTAGTGTCCAACTTGCTCATTCCTCATTTCATTTCCCTCTTTTTGTTGCCTCTCGTTGTTTACAAAAAATGAATGATTTGAAGGAATTGATCTTTCAAGTTCAACTTTATTATACTGAATAGAGGCTCAGGGTTTAGTCCATGTATCTCTTTCATTTAATTGCTGAAGATAAATACATTCCTAATAATTGATTTGAAACCATAATAATAATCACAACCAATAGGTAATGGTGAAAGCTGTTGTTTTTATCAAAAATTGTTGATATACAGTAGTTGTGTAAAGCCACATATGATATCATGGTAAGCGCATGATTTGAATTTATAGATATGATCATTGTAATATTTAGTGATATGTAATATGATATTATTCTCCATCTCTTCTATTTATTGCAACGAAAATGAGAGAGGAGAAAAAGACAAGAAGCTCATCTGATTCCATTTTGATGCTAGTAAATATTGTTCAGAAGATCTCTGAGCTTTACTCATTATTTATTATAGTTTATCTTTGGCTGAATTTAAGGCAATTTGTATCAACGTCGTAATACTCTTCAATGATAGAGTACGAAGTGTTGAGTTTCATATTCGCCGTCGTCCCAGTTACTGTTCTAAACAAAAAAGCCTGCTGCATGAGCTTTAGCTTTAAAAGCGGCCAGCACCGGCTAGACTCGGCACATCACAGAACAGGTTTCGGTCTGTCATGCTGCTTGTTCAACATAAGATTGTTTGAACCAGCAACCATGGACAACACCACGTTATGACGGTCACACTTCGGTACCTCTATTGACTTAATAACAGATTGTGAAAGAGTCCTGGTGCTTTCAGGCTTTATAAAATCAGCCATGTATGATTTGAGTGATCAATTTCTCAGTGCTTATGAAAAATATATACTAATGTCTTAATTTTAATTTCAGGACAATTTACAAATATTAGAATTAATGGGCAATTAGTAAAGTTGAAAAAGATGAAAATGAAAAGAAAGAAATAGAACTAATTCATATGTCTTCCATGATACATGCAATTAATATTAATGATATGACTTCAAGCATATTTCTCTTTTTTTTTTTGTTTTTTTTGGCTTTGTTATGTTGTACCAATATTAACATAATCTCTGTATAACATGAATTAGATGTATAGCAGATTATAGGATATTTGCGACTATTTTGTTAGTTTTCATGCATATAGAGGAGTATTAACCGTTAAATATTGTATTCTTCAAGGAAAGTGTGTATTATATTTTTCTGTCATATGTTAGCAATGTTGTAAACACATGTATTTTGTATGTTTTGGATATCCAAGCTACATGTAGAATTAAACAAAGTGCAATGTTTAAATTATAGGATTACAATTCCTTTCATTCATATTCTGTTGTCAAATATATTGTATGAATGGATTTATATTATAGAATTTGACTTGTAGGATAAAATGTAGAGATGCCAACCCCAAGCACCTCTTGTTAGGCGTGAGATTCTCCCGCCAAGACTCCTTAGCCACACTGAGGTCTCTGTGGCTCACGGTCGCATAGACCAAATCACCAGCACAAAGCCCAAAGTTGCTTGGTTGCCAGGGTCTGCTTTAGGTTACACAGCTCTCAGGTGCTCTATCTTTAAACATACGACTTATAAAAGAACAGGATTCGGGTGCACTTTGTTAACCTTTGAACCCAAAAAGCTGGTTTTAATAGGCTTGCCAAAGACAGTAAATATCCTAAAATGCCCCTTCCATGTGCCCTTGAGAAACTTTTTTCCCGGTTAAAACTTTTTTGTGTCTTTCGCCAAAAGATTGGCGCTATTGCAAAAAACGTGATTACAGACCAATTTTACAATTGGAGTAAAAGTTTCGCAGTACTCTTTCACCTTGTGATAAAATTTTTTTTCCCAGAAATCTGAAAATACATCGCGGTGCACCTTGTTAAGAGCTGTGATGGATTGGCAAAAAGGGGCAAAATGCCGCTAGTGGCATGAGATAAAGGAGAAATACAGCTTTGGTGAGAGATTCAAACTCCAGCAGGAGAGTGTGAGATTTACGATAATGGCCTTATTGGTCCATGGATGGCGGTTACAATTAATTTTCGCGGATTTCGCGCCGAAGATCGCGCAAGCGGGAAATTAAAAAACCTGCAGATATGTGAACATGCTGTGTATACATGTATTGGGAGGTTCAATGCGGCTCCTACTAAAACTGCCATTGTGAATTCAAGAAACCTGAGAATTCTTTAAGGCGACGCTCCAGCGCCGAAAATAACGGCAATAAGAGATACTGTCTACAGTTGTTCTTCCATTATATGAGATGGATGCAAGATATCATTCTACAGTTCTCCTTGTCTTGATTCAAAAACATGTATTCAGTTGCAGTGTACATAAGATTTCATTATAACAAGTTGAGTACCTCAGTATAATGGGAGTGACCTCAACTATTATAGGGAAAAGAAGGAATGAGATTAAAACAATGGGAATTATAACATATTTATGATGGTTTATGCGTGGTCACAACTCGCGTACCTTCGACGTGCAACTTTCCTACGATAGATTTCGTAGAAATCGTCTGCAGCGCAGTACCTCGCAGGCATGTGTTCGATGTTACGACGTGCAGAAATTTTTCCCAATACTCTTACTAACAGAAACGCAGGAATCGCAGAAATTGACCAAAGACCTGTGCATGCATTGTGCAATCGACGCAGGCTACGGTTGATGCACGTGACCCTGTAGCCTACAACTAGTTGTGACCGCCGCATTAAAATGATGGTACGAATAATAGAATTTACTTCTTTTTTTTAAAAGCTTAATGCATGCTAAACATTTTAACTGTCATTAATTGTAACCAAGCATTTACCCTTGCATTGAAATGCCAACTGAGGAAAACTATAAACTTTTTCTTTTGCAGGTATCGATATCTGTACCCTGTGAACACAAGAGTAGGTTAGTGACTTTTAGCAGAGTCTATGCAAAAGGCTTTGTGAATGGTTACTATCGATTTGCAATTGATCACAACTATTTTCGATACAGGGCACTGGACTGTAATCTGTGTTTCTCTTGTTATTTCCAAAATAACAAATTCAGCTCGGATATTATGAGACAAGCGTTCTTTTCCTACAGCGTTTCAGCGTGTGTGTCCATGCCTATATGTATGGTAAAGAAAAATACATCACAGACCCAACTGTACTTCTATAATTCTTCAGCAATATATCATTGACATAAGGGTTCAGTCTATAAATTTTTTCCTCAAATTCTTTATATGATGTAGGGAGGGCAGTGAGTTTTGCATTTATATTATGCAATATTAATTACTAAAGAATATACAAATGTTTGGTACAGTCTAGTCCCGTTAAAAATACCTATGAGGTTTTGTTATTGTAAGGCCAATAACATGTATGTGCCATGTCTGTCTTTGTAGTGTAAAAGAATTTGATATTATCAGGCAGTTGGCTTTGTGTCAAGCATTCCGCATTATAATTGGATTGGACTGTATGCAAGGGCATTCTGCGTTTTTTGTATGTTTGAATTAAATTTATTAAAAGGATTATAATTTGTGACGAAATTGTCACATGTATCACATAAATATTGAAACTGAACTCAGTTCATGAGACGTTTTTGTGTGTGTGACTTCTCTCCCCCCACCCCCCCCCCCCTATTGGTAACAGATGCGATAAACATGGTAAAATGGATACAGACTGGGTGTAAAGAACAGTGTCCCTATGAGCAAATGGGCCGTTTCTAGCTGTTTTGTGTACAATAATCCTATGAGAAAATCTTGATCAACAACATCGCCTTTTTCTAGCCGTCTTAAAGAGCCATAAAACAGTTCATAAAGAGAGGATGAAGGGAGACTTTCGCGGCTACTAATTATGGCAAATTAATTATTAAGAGTATACAATGTTTAGTACAGTCTAGCTCTCCGTTAAAAATACTATGAGGTTGTATATGTTAAGGCCAATACAGTATGTGCCCAGTCTGTCTTTTAGTGTAAAAGGAATTTGATATTATCAAGGCAGTGGCTTTGTGTCGTCAGCATCTCATTATATTGGATTGCGACTGTAATGCAAGCATTCTGGTTTTGTATGTGAATTAATATTAAAGATATTAATGTTGCTGACAAATTGTCACACTGTATCAAATAAATATATGAAACTGAACTCAGTTCATGTAAGACGTTTTGTGTGTGGACCTCTCCCCCCCCCCCCCCCTCATGGTAACAGATGCCGATAACAGTGAAAAATGGACTACATACTGGTAAAGAACAGTGTCTAGGTGAGCAAGATGGGCCGTTTCAGCTGTTTTGTGTACAAAATCCTATGAGAAAATCGTTGATCAGAGCAAAACATCGCTTTTCTTAAGCCGTCTTTAAAAGAGCCATAAAACAGTCATAAAAGAGAGATGAAGGAGAGACTTTCGGCTACAATTATGCAATATTAATTATTAGAGCTATACAAAGTTTGGTACAGTCTAGTCCCGTTAAAAACTATGAGGTTGTTAGGTAAGGCCAATACCATGTATGTTGCCCATCGGCTGTCTTGTAGTGTAAAGAATTTGATTATCAAGCAGTTGCTTGTGTCAAGCTTACTCATTATATTGGATTGGACTGTATGCAAGGCATTCTTGGTTTTGTCATGTGAATTAATATATAAAGATATAATGTCGTGACAAATTGTCACATGTATCCAAATATATATTTATGAAACTGAACTCCAGTTCTGTAAGCGTGTTTGGTTGTGGGACCCCTCCGCCCCCCCCCCTAGTGTCCAAGATGGGCCGTTTTTAGCTGTTTTGGTAACAAATTCCTCTATAGAAAATTTGAAATCAACAAACATCGCCTTTTTCTAGCCGTCTTTTAAAAGAGCCATAAAACAGTCATAAAGAGAGATGAAGGGAGACTTTCGGCTACAAACGAACTGTCTATCACCAGACTTTTCCAAAAGAGGTATAACGTAAGATAAACAAAACGGCCTGAAAATAGGCCGAATAGTAGAAGAGGTCTTGCTCATTGTGGAATACGGGCCTACTGAATGAATAAACATTGAAACCATAATATGCATTTATACAATATGTTTAAATTTTATACAATATATAGAATATATCATTACATGTGTATAATAAATCATTGTTTTGTCATTTTTTGCCTTCATATACAATGTATGTCATGCTATAAATAGGTTGATTTCATACAATACATAAATATTCCTGTGTTTAACAAGTGTCTATCACAATAAGAGAGTCGGGAACTGATGATTTTATTAGACTTAATAGCTCTTGGTAACACAGGAATAATTATTCCGTTGTGTGTGCAAGTATTTGAAGTAAAATTATGAAACCTCCTCACACAAAATAATGAAAGGCGGTCAATTTGACAGATAATATCGGGCATGAGCTCCACTATATGTATGGTAACATTTTAATCTCACTATATATATTAATTCTGATTGCAATCATTTGATATATTTACCAAATTTGAGCGGGAAGAATACTTTGAAATCTCTAAGAAGCTTGAAACGGGCTATAAAATCATCAGCGTTCATTGCGCATCAATTGATATCAAAATACAGTTCCAAATACAAGTGGGCAACTGTAAAAATTATATATATAAATTCATAAACATTTACTATAACCTGATTAATAAGATTATATATATTTCTTTCTCTGTTATGCTACAAGCACAATATGTACTGACATACTTGGTCCAAACAACCAGGTACTGTAATTATTCTGTATCAATTCCATCCGCGTATTTCAAAATTATTGTATTACTTCACTAATAAAATCAATTAAATAAATTTCTTATGCATGCTAATTGTTAAGCTAGTTAGTCTCCAACAGCAACTTTCAGAAAATAAAATAGAGTCTACTTTATAATATTGTTTTCTGAAGAATGCATAACAGCACACTCATAACCTACATGGTGCTTTAAAAATATAACCAAACATTTTATATATATTCCAAATACTATGCCTCTCCTTACATACCTACTATGTACTAACATATACCTAGCATTCCTATTTGACCAAGTTTTGCTACACAAGCGTTAAAAAATGAACTTCCAAAGAGTACAAAAGCTTGATTTTCTCACTTCATTCTGCGCAAATGATAATTTTCTCATGTTATGTAATGTCACACAAACAACAAAGTCTCTGGGGCCGTATTAACCACTTTAGCAACCTACAGTGTAAATTGGTCCGAGGACCACCCATCAGACTTATGCTAAAACGACGTCCTTTTTGTATCACAATATCAAAATAGTTTTGTAATTTGATCACATATTTTGGATACTATACAAGCAATACCTGTGCGTTACCTACGTGAGTGTGTACTGTCGGATGATGCACAAAAAGACACGTATATGCTTGTGTGGACACGAATAACAAGAATTTCTTATACACATGGCCCGTCCATACAGATAAAAGTTCAGTATGGAAAACTGACACTTTCAAGCACAGTTACTAGATGTAGGTGCCTGAAGGGTAAAATGCTCCAACTTATTACAGTTTGGAAGCACTCAACATTTACTTATACGCTGTATTGTCGAGTACATATGTTTTGTCAATTTTTGCTCTCAAAATGGGGAATTCGCGAGAGTATATTTTCACGGAATTATTTTATTGCATTCACTTTTACAGAACATGTCAGCAAGTGAAGTAATTTGATCATATTTACAAATAAACTCATCTTAAGGACCAAAATTCACCCACAAATCTCATTCCAATCTTGGAAAAACCACATTCACAGAAAAAATATTATTACTGTTATTATGAAATTCGAAATCTGATCCTTAGTGGTTAGACAGGACTGTAACCTACATTCCAGTAAGAAAACAAGTATGGTACAATGGAATCAGCAAAATAAGGACACACAAGTCGCTGAGAAACTCGGCAAAGGTTGCAGCAAATCGACAAAACAATAAAAAAAGGTCAAATCTTTGCGGGGGGGAAATATTTTCTCGAATCTTTTTATTTCATGTGTGCTCTGAAAGCAATTATAAAAATGGATTACTTTGCCGATATCTTCACTCTTTTCATTGCGACTCGCTGTTTCATTTTGATAGGAAGAATCATAAATGTCATAGCATGATTGGGCAAACTTCAATGCACTGCATTGCGGAATGGATGTGAATATACTATACTGTAATGAAGAATCTGGGGGGGGGGGCCGTTTCATGAAAGACTTGGTCGGACATTTATCCGACACAAACGCAATTATAACAGTTTGTCAGTGAGGAATCAGTGAATATTTGTAATGAAATGCTTCTCAGATGGCAGACTATGTGCTAACATTTAGGCTCTCTTTATCCAAATACAAAATTATTGCAGTATTTTCAATATTCATTTATACATCAGAACTGTGGACTGACAAAAAAAAGAAGAGACATTTGAGGCAGAAATTGCAAATAGAATTAATGACAAATTGTGGTCTGTACTTGCTTTGTTTTATGAAAGTGACATATGAAAGCTAAATTTTAAATCTCAATAGTGTCTTTATGTATCACAACCAGTGTTCACACACAATGCCTGTATCATCGAATACATTGTAAACATGATTTGAATTTTATTTTTTCAACAAAGAATTTCATCTAGGAGAACAAGTGTATAGAGACACAGAGTATAATAAAGAGGATAACATTATATCAGGGTGCCAGTTTCAGGCTATTGCCTGATTTCAGGCCCTCGGCACCTTCCCATTCAGGCTTTTCAGACTGTTTATTTACAGCATGTATGGAAGTTCAATAATGTGCGAAACATTTCTCAGGCCTGGGAAGAACCAAACCTCATCCCTGCATTTATAGAGCGCTAGTGTCAGGCAATTATTACGGGCTAGCTAGGCTTCTAGAAGAAAGTCGCTCGAGGCATTCAAAGTGAGTTTTCCACTGGCACCCATTCACCTTAACAGCAGGGCGCGGAGGCCAGGGGACTAGGAGGGCTTCAGGCCCCTCCCCCACTTGTTGTCAGCAAACGTGTACCAAAACCGTGGAAAAAATCTGCCACTAAATTTGTGATTATTTGCCTGTTCAGCCCCCCCCCCCACTTTTGGCTCAGCCACTCCAATTCAAAAAGCTCCGTTGGACACTGAACAGGAGGAGTGAGGCAAATTATTACCTTGCCAAAGGACGTTAGTGGAATGGACGGGATTCAAACCACGATACGAGTCTGGTCAGTAAGCAGTGTAGCAAACCAAAAATACATCAATTACAATTAGGCACTAACATTGCATTTATAATATACCCATTTTCCAATATGAGGGCCCTTTGGCTCATTATTTGAAAAAAAAACATTGTCCAGCTTCACAAGTGGGAAAGTATTTGGAAAGAAAAATAATTATGATTATGACATTCCCTCGTGAGCATGGGTTGGGATTTCATTTGTAAGAACAGTGTAAAAGTCTCCATAAAAAATCTTTTAGGATAAGAAGAATTTTATCCAAGCATTCTTATTTAAATTAGACTCAGAAATCAAGTACTACCTCAAAATTCAGTCCACATCACAACCAAAACGCAATTAGATTTACATAGGTTTTAATCCAGCCAGTAAGTGAGATGTTTTTTACAAAAAAACAAAACAACAACCCAAAACAAAACATATTGAGGTGTAATGTGTTTAATATTAGGAATTGTATCACTGGTGTAAACATTTTTTTTGCTGGGGGGGGGGAGGGTGTCTATTTCATCCCCCCAACTCACAGAAGAAAATTGCCAGGCTCTAGCAATGCATTGTATTGGTAAGCCAGTGTGCGAAATAAGTATGAGTATTAACGATCTGTGAGAGGCAAATAAAAAAATGAAAGAAAAAAAAAAAGCTCAGATTCGAGTTGAGGGGGCATTTCATCTACCCACACAGATGCCTCATGTATGTGAACAGATATATGGAATAAAAACATTCCATGATTTTCTATGAGACACGGAAGGGGGGGGGGGGGTTGGAGGGCGGGTGCAATTTTTGCGAGGACTACCTATAAAGGAACGCTGTCAGCAAAAGAAAGCAATAATATATGTTATCTATATCTCTCTTAGCTGGTTGAGATCGCTTGTGACGGGTAGTTAAACACGGTTGGAAGATGGAGACCCTGTGTGTTTATTATATCTCTCTGAGCTCAGCTGCGTTTGAGATCCTGTTGACGTTGATAAACACGGTGAAGATGAGACCCTGTGTGTAATCTATATCTCTCTGAGCTCAGCTGGTTGAGATCGCTGTGACGTGTGAGTAAACACGGGAAAGATGAGACCCCTGTGTGTTTGATCTATATCTCTCTGAGCCTCAGCTGTTTAATCACGTGAACAGTGGAGTAAACATAGGTGAAAAGAGACCCCTGTGTGTTTATCTATAATCTCTCTGAGTCAAGCTGTTTGAGATCAGGTGACAGTGAGGTAAACCACAGTGAAAAGATGAGACCCCTGGTGTTTATCTTTATCTCTCTGAGCTCAGCTGTTGAAGACTTTGTCAGCGGTGACGGTGAGTAAACAC
>CALNVZ010003014.1:11510021-11526494 GCA_940671915.1 Paracentrotus lividus | reverse complement strand
AATCAAAAACAAAAACAATGTCTCCCAGTTGATGTCCATTGATCTACTCTCTTATTCTATAATCAAAACAAAAACAATGTCTCTCAGTTGTCTAGTTTGCTTGTTATATTTACACACCACTTGGTCAATTCCAGTAACAAATAGGTAATAGACCAAATATTCATTTGGGCATAAGAGGAAAATGCAATTAGACCATTTGGCTATTAAACGAGTTTGCAATTAGCAAATTGGTCATTAGACCAAGTATGTATTAGACCAAGGAAAATTTAGACGAGATTGATAGAAGACCAAATGGGTTTAGCCCATGTGGTATTAGACAAACAGAGAATTGGACGAACTGATATTAGACCAAGTGGATACAAAGCCAAAACTACATGGTCTCACCTTGGCTCCTTGCTGTGTAGGACCGGGAACGCCGACCTCGAGAGAGTCCACAAAGTTAGGATTCTGGCCCAGTCCTAGGAGGGTATATGGGAGCTGAAGAGAGAAGTAGGCTGATTGTGAGAGCTGGGAACCTGTTGGGATACAAAACCAACTTTAGTCGAAGAATGGAATACTGTGTTACAATCCTAGCGGGTATAGACAAATTCGGGCAGCGTTTCATGGAAGTGAGTCCTCTATGTGCCCGCCATATAGCTGGGGGGCTTCCATTGGGTTTGTATTGAGCTAGGTACAATTCTTGTTTAATGATAATGTATGTTACAGTCCTAACAGGGTATATGGGAGCTGAAGAGAGAAATAGGCTGACTGAGAGAGCTGTGAACCTGTTAAATTACAATAAAAATTTGAGGGGGATGGTACATTTTCATGGGCTCAACACATTTACCTTACAATTGATGCATTTCCATTTTAAACTGTACGTATATCGTCATACATATTAATCACTGACGAGTAAAGAAAGCCATGAACAAATACCAGATTTCTGTTGGTAATCTTCAAAAACTAGTTGGTAGTATTTTCTCTCTAATGTGTTTCATTTTTGTATATGTTTGTATCTTTTGCCTGGAAATTAAATAAATGAAATAAATAAATGAGTACAAAAACATAAATTCCAAGAATGAAATGCTGAGAAATGTTGATCAATTCATTAGCAATGCACCAACATTTGCTACAACTTCAGACTCAATGTGGCATCAGAAGTAGGGTTAGTGTTTTGGCTTATGTGAATTTTAGAGCTAGGAATTGATACAAGTATGGAGCTGAAGAAGAACATTCAAGATTTATCCTATCTTATCCAAAATAATAGAAAGGAAGAAGGAAGGAATAACGGAAATAATGAATAAAAAAAGAGAGCCTTGCTTACCTCCACTCTTCTGAGGTTTACCCGTAGAGCTAGTAGTCTCATATCTGACAATGGGACCTGGGTTGGCTACTCCATACGGCTGTACAAACAATAACACAATACATATTAGAAAGTATTCACCAATGAAAGTACCATATAACATTTGGGATTAAATGGAGAAATAAGACCACAATAAGATCATACCTTATGATATCGGGAACAGGAGGGTTTTACAAAGATTATACATTTTTGGCTTGACAATTTCGACTATTGGCAAGTTCAAAAATTTCTTGTTTATATTACACTCATTATGGAGCGATTTCTATGCTCTTTGAGGCATCAAACAATTAAAATAAAATTGTTATTGACATTTGACATAATGACATCAAATAACTTATAATATAATTTTACTGACTGTATTCTCAAAGTTTATACAAGTACTTATGTACAATAATTTCAATATTTTAACCGATAGGGCTTCATACTTCAAGCTCAGAATAGCTCACTGATCAGATAATTATGTCATAAATTAAGACTAAAAATGCTAATTGATGCCTTTGGATACTTACAATGCTATGACCCAATGGGCAGTTTGTCTTACACATACCACTCAGAA
Source organism: Paracentrotus lividus (assembly GCA_940671915.1). NCBI lineage: Eukaryota > Metazoa > Echinodermata > Echinoidea > Camarodonta > Echinidae > Paracentrotus > Paracentrotus lividus. Next base: position 11,524,596 of record CALNVZ010003014.1, on the reverse strand, counting down.
CTGAAACAAAAAAAATACAATATTAGCATTAGCATATCAGCATACCCCCATGGCTACAATCATACAGTGTATATACAGGCTACGAGCTACGCAAAAAGCCTTTCAAAAGATAATGAATATGACTTAATGACATTATAATTATACATTTATACTTTCATTTTCAAGACCAATTTTCCCATTTAAAATGCATTAGTCTGGTACCATATCAAATTAATTCATATAATATAATAATAATAATAATTAATAATAATTCATTATTTGTAAAGCGTAACTTAGTGAGTGATAACTCCTTTAACCCGTTGTATACTGAGAACTTTTCATAAAGCTGAATGAATCGTGATTGTCCAGCATGCTTGCCAGAAATTAGTTTCATTTACAGATGAAACAAAGACAGCTTTGAATAGATCAATGTCAGATAATTTCAATTATATTAGGTCTTTATATGTTTATGCAATCATGAGTGAAATAAACGGTTGACAAGAGGGATGTTTTATGCTTCTTCAGCCCGCATATATGCATATACAACGGGTTAAGCGCTGATATTGGTTGCAGCAATAACATTACTAAGCAATGACGCCTAGACCCATAGGAACTCTCATGAGTTATAATAGGGCTCTGCTTAAACTTCCATGGATCCTGCAAACCTTCTTTAGTAGAATAATTCTACATTTTTGATAAATATATACTTTAATAGACAGCTCATGTTTTATTAGTCTAGAACTGCTCTTAAACTCATTACAAATCATGTAAAAAAGTTGTTGTTGATATCTGTTAGTTTTTATGGTGCTGTAATTCATTTATGAAAGGCATCACAATGCTGTATACATCATAACTCTAATGAATCCCATTCATACACTATAACAGAGCTAGGGTTTAAAAAAAAATATTATAACAATAATTTAAAGGATCCGCCATTAAATAACCCAGGGGGTGTTTAACCTACATGTTCTTATGTGCTATACTAATCACCTTCTGAATAACTCAACACAAGAACTGATCACCAGTCATATGTATAGTTGCTCGTAACTTACAAACGACATGTTCTTGGGTGCTATACTAATCACCTTCTGAATCACTCAACACAAGAACTGATCACCAGTCATATGTATAGTTGCTCGTAACTTACAAACGACATGTACTTGGGTGCTATACTTATCACCTTCTGAATCACTCAACACAAGAACTGATCACCAGTCAAATGACTTGGTGAAACACTCCCAGATGCAACAAAACTGAAAGATGATGTATTTTTGGTAAATTGCCAATTGGTTTAAAGGGATTTAGTAACTTCCAAAAACAAGTGCAAAAGAGATCGAAATGAATAGAATTCTATCGCTCTGATCGTAAAAACAAACTACTGCAAGTTTCAGATCAAATGCAAGTCATTTACTATCTTAAAACAGTGTAATTTCAAACGTGGCTGAGGATACGGCCGCGCACGATTAATTTATACCGCTCCGTTGCAAGCTTAGCCGCCCGGTAGGCACGGGGACTTGACAACAGGAAATGCGGTGAAAACCACATGCGTTGAAACGCACGCGGTTTTGTAAAGCGTCAAAGAACGGGTTAGAAAATTTCAGTATAAAATCATAGATATCTCGAAAGTAAAGCAAGCAAGTAGACAGCAATTTTTAAGGAATACCAGACTGACCTATGTGTTCATAATAATGTTGGCAAAATGTGCTAAATCCAATAAATTGCAATTTGAGTATCATTCAATGTTACTACATCCCTTTAAACCCACTTTGACTAATGCCCGTTTGTTCTCATCCTACATGGTCTAATTCCATTTCGTCTACAACCAGCTTGTCTGATTACCTTTTGGTCTAATTCCATTTCGTCTACAACCAGCTTGTCTGATTACTTTTGGTCTAATTCCATTTCGTCTACAACCAGCTTGTCTGATTACCTTTTGGTCTAATTCCATTTCGTCTACAACCAGCTTGTCTGATTACCTTTTGGTCTAAATGCCATTTTGCCTTTTTACCATTTTGTCTAATTCCCGTTTAATCTTATGTCCACATGGTCTAACATCACTTTGTCACTTCCAGTAACAAACAGGTGATATACCAAATATTCATTTGGGAATTAGACCAAAATTCAATGAATCATTTTGGCTATTAGATGAATAGGCAATTAAAGCAAGTGGTCATCAGACTAAGTGAGAATTAGACCAATTGTTAGCAGATCAAATGGGTTTAGCCCATGTGGTATGAGACAAAAAGAGAATTAGACCAACTGCTGTAAGACCAAGTTGATATAAACCTAGTGCTCTGATCAAAATCATTTGTTTGTAAAAGCGCTTAATAAATAACAATTGTTATTATTATTATTATTATTATTATTATTATTATTATAACCATATCTTTACCTTCTGTCTGTACAAAGTATGCATCAATGGCTAGAGTGTTGTCCATAAGATATATCTCATGTTGATTGGATTCTGTCTTATTCACTATAATGATATCAAGCTGACCCTGCAAATAAGATACAAATATTTAGAGAATATTGATAACCTTTCATGTAAGAGCTGAAGAAAAAATTGGATGAGTTGGAAACGAATCCAATATTTTTCTTCAGCGAGTAACAATATTTCAAGTATGATCCCACGAATATTGGTCATCCAATATTGTAATTATTTTTTAGATACCCCCACAAACATATAAATCTGAATATTTTCATCCTTTTCTAGTAGTTTTGTAGAGTGCTTCACATGCATAGTAGTACTTAATGAATTTTAAGTTTCCCACATCTTGTCAAAAGCATATTTGATACGCAGAGCAAATTTCATTCTGACGTCACTATGGTGCGTGGCGCGCATAATAAAGGTGCAACTAATCATACGCACTGCAATTTCTCAAGTCAGCCGCATGCAGACACTCATTTCATTGGCCGATGATAATCTTGTGGGCGGGGCAAAATATTCATTGAATCCAATATAGATAATATTGGACTGTTTTCATAGCCATACACATTAAAAATCAGATTTAATATTTTGCCTCTCTGAAACGATCTCACAGGACGTCAAAAATATCTGCACCTCTAAAACCCTACATCTAAATAATAATTGTGAATAATAATCATATTAATATATAAGACATATATCCACTTGAAATTGATTGCATTGAGTGCAAAAAAAAAGAAAGAAATTACATAAAACAAGTGTCTACATTTGAAAATACTAATGCACACAAATCATCAAATAAAGCTATTCAAAGAGAGATTGAATCCATTGAGTCAATAGTAGATAGTCATTCAATCAAGTCTCTACACACTGTAGTCCTACAGTACATCCTTCTAAAGTACATGTAAACAAGAACTTACTGTGCGCTGTATATCAATGAATGTAGCTAGAACTGGCGATACAATGTCATTATCAGGGTCAGTGGCCCACACTGGTTCAAGCATTTCACCCATGTTCTCCAGCAGGACAATCCTCCTCTCAATAGTCCTGAAAGAAACAGGGAAATTGAGATGAATATCTTTTATGATAAATATCAATAAGCAATTTAGGGAAGATTTAGAGATATCACTGAAGCTGGTAACTTCATTTGCCCCCCCCCCCCATGTGTGTGAGATATTTAATGAACAATGGTTGATAATTGAAGAAGTAGTTCAATATGATGTTTAGAGATTTATTGGAATAATAGGCTGTGACAACAAAAACACACTTTCCTACATATTCAAAATTATGTCTTGTAGATATTAAATTATCAAATTATCAAAATGTGTTTGCCAAAGTTCATGAGCACTTTTCAGAAGGTGGAGAAGTAGCCCTGCACCAACTGCTCGACTGACCAAAGCTTATTCATGTTAGTTTCAATTTGATATCTAATATGACATGAACATTGTTCTCACCCTTTTGTATTGGTCTGTGCTAGGATCAGAAAATGACTCAAGATTCAAATATGAATGTTGCACTCGAATATGAATGTTTCACTCAAATTTATATGAATGATTTATAATTTAAATTTTTTTTTTTTTTTTTTTTTAATAATTATAATTTTTTATAATTTTATAATTTATAATTTAATTTAAATTTGAATGGAAGGATAATTTTAATTCGTCCCAGAAGAATAGTGTTCAAGTTCAAGTTCCATTTATTCATTTCATCATTAAAAAAATACATACATAACAAAATAAGCATGAAACATTTATATATAAAACAAATTATTTACAAACATGATTATTATGCCAAAGTATAATGTACAAATCAAACACTCTTTAAAAATGAAATATGAGAACTTTTAAAAAAGCCTATACACTGAAGGTGGCTTTGTAAAGTAAAGTTCACATAAAGTATAATACAATTTAAGTAATTATGGAGCATACAGTGTCCCCAGAAATTATTTGTACACTTTGAAAAAATAGAATTAAATTAATCGATGTTGGTTTGAAATTTTAATACTATACTATATGAAATGCGTACGTAATGTCACTATTACCTAAACACAAATCTCAAATGTTCCGTCAATCTCGGAAGTTCTAGGCGGCCATTTGCAATTTCCATGACCCAAAAATTATTTGTACACTTCAGAAGATTGCTTTTTAAAGGAGGTTTAACATTTTTGGGGTCTCTTTTGGCCTTCCAGTGCAGTCATCAACCTTCTAGGGATACTGTCAACCAATTTAGCGGTCATTTCCACGGCCAATACCATTCCAAGTTCGCTGGAGCGTGTCCTGGAGCTGCTGGAGGTTGTTGGTCAGTCTAGAGGGCGCTGTCGCTTCAGATCACCTCTCAAGTGCTAAATGGAATAAATCTGGGCTGTGAGGTGCCCTTTCTAGCAGCTTAACATGCATTTCTGTTGCAATATTGCCTTGATATGGTTGCTGTGTACTTGGACGTCATGTTATGGTATGACTGTTAAATAACGACCATATCAGACTTGAAGCAGATGGGAGCATCTGAGCCATTCTGAGAGGCAAGAATATCCTCATGGCTTCAGCATTCATTGATGCCATGTTACGAAATTTATCTCTCCAACTCTACTGGCCTCCATACAACTCCGAATCATGAAACATCCGCCACTTTGCTTCCACTGTTGGCTTCCAAGCATACTGACTGAAAGCAAGACACACAATCCGTGCATTTATATCCAATCACTTGCATGATTACGTCATTAGGAAGAAGGTGCTAGGAACTCCGCGGGCTTGTTCACATGTTGTTTTGCAAAAGCATGACGCTTCTTTGTTACTGTCCCTTACATTGGGACTTCTTTGTTGATAATTATTCCACTTATAGTCATGTAGCCATTAGCCTGTTGCAGCCACTCTTGAGGGCATCCCGGTCATCCTCAGCCTCTGTGGCCTTGATGCAATTTCTTTGGTCGCAAATTTGCATATTTCATTGCTTACTGTCTTATCTATCACTATCATCATGAAAACTGATGTCTCATGAGACGTATTTTGCCTCTTAAGGCCTCCCACTTGTGTAAAGGCTGATTGGTGCTTCAAGTTGTGTTCCAACATGACAGGGGCCCCAAGCATGCAGCGAAGCCATATTAAAGCATTTATTTTAGAGAGAAACTTGTTCAAGAAGCTGGAAAAGCGCACCTCAGATCCCAGATTATATACCCATGTTAGCACATGAGAGGTGATCTGAATCGACAGCACCTCAAGAGCTACCATCAAACCTCCAGCAAGCCTCCAGGACACGCTCCATCGAACTTGAATGGTATTGGCCGTTGAAATGGAGTGCTAAAGTGGTCGACAGGATGCCAGGAGGTCTGATGACTGCCCTCGGAAGCCCAAAAAAAGGCCTGAAATTTTAAACACTCCATTTAAAAACCCATCTTAGAATAGTACAAATAATTTTGGCCATGGAATTGCAAATGGCCGCCTTAGATATTTCCAAGATACTGACGGAACATTTGAGATTTAGGGTTCAGGTGATGGTGACATTACCTACCATCTGATATAAATAGTAATTGAAATTTAATACCAACATCGATTTGATTAATTTCATTTTTTCAAAGTGTACAAATAATTTTTGGGGACACTGTACATGTATTGGCAAAATATTAGAAATATTAAATGAGGGGTATGAATCATTAAGAAGAGGTTTATCGGGTGGACAATTCAATGATACTTAGAGTACAAGTTCAATTTTAATTTCTTTTTAAAAGTAACACTATTCTTTAATAAACGTATAACTTCAGGTATGGCGTTCCAAGTATTTGGTAGGGAATTCCTAACAGATTTCAGAGAAAGTGAGGTTTTAGCTTTCCATAGATGAAATAAATTGCAGTTTCTAGTTTTGTGGGCATGCACCTGGGTATTGATTGAAAACATGGCAGATATATTGTTTGGAAGCAAATCTTGAAAACCAATAAGTGCTATATGATATATGAATAAATCAAATATATTTAATGATTTTAACTTAAAAAATAAAGGAGCAGAATGAGCATAATATACAATTGAATCTGTTTTATACTGTATTCTATATTGTGTCCATTATTCAGTGTTTCTAAAGAGGTTTCATACACACATGTTCTTTTTTTCGGAGTCAACTTTATATACAAATATATAAGACCTTTTTATTGACTCTCTTTACACTTCTGGATAATCCATTAAGTGAAGTTAGATCCTGAATATATGTATGTACCCTCCAAATGACAGATGTGTATGTTCACACACCAGTGAGTTCAATTCTTCTGTTGTTAATAATGTATAATAACTTAGTATAATTCATATCAATGCCCGTAGTCTTTCTAAAAACTTGACAATATTACATATCTTCTTGATTCAATGAAAAATAAATTCTCAATTATTGCCATTTCAGAAACCTGGATTTGTGGTCAACCTACTATCCCTTTTCATTTACAAGGTTATACTTTCTTTCACTCTGATAGAGTAGGTCAAGTCACTCGTGGAGGAGGTGTTGCATATTTATAAAAGATGACATTGTTTGTAGATTAAGAATTATAATATTGTTACATATATGATGAATTATTACTGTGAAATATATAGTTGCTTGATCTATATGAATCTCATACAAAGTACACAGTTGTTGTCATTTAACAGAAAACCTCATCGGATATTGATGCTTTTTACAGTTTTATAAGATTACTTTCTAACGTATCATCAACAGGGCATAGTGTATTATCACCGTGATTTCAACATAGATCTTTTTAAAGCTGTCCAACTCGTTGGATGGTAGTAATAATTGTGCCAATGATTTTTAAATCTCAGTAGTTGATGTTGGTTTTCGTAATTTGATTACTTCTGCTACCCGTGTAACAGTCAACATCGGCAACATTAATGATTAAACATCTTATTAATTTTGAATAATTCTGAATGCCTTAAGTGGAACTATCTGCACAGATATTTACTGGATCATATGCCCGTCTTTTCCCTTTTTAAAATCATAAAAATCATGTAAATGCAGGAATTTCTCAATTAAGTACACGAATGGTTACAAATGACAATATTAAAATATTAATTAGGTGATTTTACAGGATAAATTGGTACACGTTGTATACCATACATGATTCTGAGCTAGCGTACAATGAATTTATTCTTCTTCTTCTCCATAGTTTTTAATAAATGTTACCTTTAGTACCAACAAAGTAAAAAAAATGTAAATTCGTGAAACCTTGGATAACCGAAAGTTATTACGCTGTATTAAAAGAAAAAATACACTGTAAAAAAATTTGTTCATGATAGGTCTGCAAGAAATGAAAATAAGTCAAAAAATATAGGAACATAGTCAATGCATTATTAAGAGAAAGGCAAAAAAACACTATTTTTGCTCTCAGTTTAAAAGTGTAAAACATGATATTAAAGTACATGGAAAACAATAATCTCATTAATAAATCAAACCCCCATTACCTTCGTATATAATGCACAATGGTGAATTGCTTGAAAATGAACAATGTATTGCAATGAATTAATTCTTATTTTATTTCATGTTCAACAGGCTTTGCTATAAACAATGCAAACTGCAGTAAATTGCTCCACAATGATTATTTAACCAAACCAAATTCTGTTTCATTATTTTTCAAGCTGGTAACTGAAAGTGAATTGATTGAGATCTGTAAATCATTGAAATGTACGAAATCTGTGGATATGATGGTATTGGATGTAATGTGCTAAAAAAGATAATCATTCTATTGCCAAACCTTTGTTATACATTTTTAATTTATCATTATCGACTGGAATCATTTCCGAGTAAACTTAAAATTGCCAAAATCATACTAATTCATAAAAGATGACCGTCACTTATTAAACTAGATGAATCTCGACCGCGAAAGGTCGGAAGGCTTGCCTCCGTATTGCCACAATCGAAAAAACAGGCATGCGCATGTTGAGTATTTTACATCCATTTATACCATGACATCTTTGAGATATTGACCCCAAATCTATTAAAGTTGTATCATCAGAATTATTCCAACTCAGGAAGGATGGCTACTGATGTAATAAAAAGGATAAACATGTTAAGTTATAATCGTCAAAGGTCCTTCAGAAATTGCACAAACGAGTCATTTACATAAAATAACCAGTGACCTTTGATGTCCTGACCTCAAAATCTAATCAGTTCATCTTCTCCCACATGACCCAAGTTTGGAAGTTGATCCATAAAACGGTTCAGAAGTTACAGCAAGAACGTGCCATTTTCATGTATACAATGACGTCTGTGACCTTGACCTTTGACTTCATGACCTCAAAATATAATAAATTCATTGTCCCTACCATATGCACACATGACCCAAGTTTGATGTTCATCCATCAAACTGTTCTTAAGTTATCAAGCCATTTTCACGTACACAATGTCCTCTGTGGCCTTGAACTTTGACCTCATGACTCTAAATTCTAATCAGTTTATTTGTCCTCCCATAGCAACATATGACCCAAGTTTGAAATTGATCCGTCAAGAGCGGTTTTAAAAGTTTATTCGGAACAAGCCTTTTCATGTACACAATGACCTCTTGACCTTTGACCGTATGACCCCAAAATCTGATAAGTTCATGTCCCTCCCAATGTAAATATGATCCAAGTTTGAAGTTGATCCTCAAACGGTTCTAAGTTATCGCAAGAACGAGAGCCATTTTCACGTACACAAGACCCTGTGACCTTTGACCTCATGACCCAAAATCTAATAAAGTTTATGACCCTCATATATGCCACATATGACCCAAGTTTCACGTTTATCCTCAAACGGTTCTTAAGTTATTCGCCAAGAACGAGCCATTTTCATTAACACCAATAACCTCCCTGTGACCTTTGACCTCATGACCCCCAAATTCTAATCAGTTCATTGTCCCTACCATATGGCATACATGATCCAAGTTTGAAGTTGACCCGTCAAACCTCTTGTTATTGCGGAGAACGAAACCATTCTTCATGTATACAATGACATTCTGTGACCTTTGACCTTTGACCTCATGACCCTAAAATCTAAATCAGTTCATTGCCCCTCCCATAGGCACACATTACCCAAGTTTGATAGTTGAACCCGTCAAACGAGTTTTCAAGTTATGGCGAGAACGAGCCATTTTCATGCAAACAATTGACCTTCTGTTGACCTTTGACCTTTGACCTAATGACCCCAAAGTCTAATCAGATCATTGTCCCTACCAATGCATACATGATCCCAAGTTAAGTGATCCGTCAAACGGTCTTAAAGTTATCGCGAAGAACGAAAACGGGACGGACGTACGGACGGCACGGACAACCCGAAAACATAATGCCTCGCACCACCTTCGTTGCGGAGGCATTAAAAATTTACAGACCATATCTTTACTACCCTGTATATCTAAATACTAGAAAAATGTGTTTATAATCGTTTGTAAATTTTTCTGTCAAAAAATAATTAATTTCAAATTGTCAATTGGATTCCGACGCATCATTCTACAACTCATGCTTTATTGATTTACAGGCATAAAATACTTAGGCCTATTAAAAATAACAAATTTTGTATTGGAATATTCATGGATCTCTCAAAAGCCCTTGATATTGTAGACCATTCAATTTCCTATCTAAATTGCATTATTATGGATTACGCGGAATTCCTTTTTCAATTTTTTAAAAGTTATATAAGTGAACGTCGTCAATATACTTTTATTAATGCAGTTTCTAACTTTTCTGTACATAAAATGTGGTGTTCCCCAAGGGTCCATCTTTGCGGTCCTCTCCTTTTTTAAATTTATATTAATGAATTTAACCCAATCCTCTCCTGAATTCAATATATAATGTACCAAATGGACACTACTTTAATTTACACTCAATCAAATATACACAATTTCAGCCAATGTCGATAATGAATTGGATAAGTATCAAAATGGTTTAAGGCAAATAGGCTAATACTCAATCTTTCAAAAACAAATTTTTTCTATCTTTTCATTAATAAAATCTTGTATAAGTAATCTCCTAGATGATGTATCTTTAATAATTGATTCAACACCCATATCCCAATTGAATGTTATTAATCCTAGGTGTACATGTTGACACAATCTTCGATGGAATGCCCTATTGATTTATTACTCGCAAGTGTCCAAATGCTATAGTATTCTGTATAAATTGAAGTTAATTGTTCCTTATTGCCTATATATTTACTATATACCAATTCACTTATTTTCCCTATCTCACATATTGTATTGTTGTCTGGGGAAATCATTCGCAAGGAAATTCAATACTCTCTTTAAGTTACAGAAGAAAGCCTTACGTATAGTAACTGGAAGTAATTATTATGCTCATTCTGCTCCTTATTTTTAAGTTAAAATCCAATAAATATATTTGATTTATTTCATATATCATATAGCACTTATTTGGTTTTCAAGATTTGCTCCAAACAATATATCTGCCATGTTTTCAATCAATACCAGGTGCATTGCCCACAAAACTTAGAAAACTGCCAATTTATTCATCGTATGGAAAGCTAACCTCAACTTTTCTCTGAATCTGTTAGAATTTCCCTACCAAATACTTTGGAACGCCATACCTGAAAGTTATACGTTTATTAAAGAATAGTTTACTTTTAAAAAGAATTAAAATTGAACTTGTTACTCTACAGTATCATTGAATTGTTCCACCCGCATTAAACCTCTTCTTAATGATTCATACCCTCATTTACATAATTCTAATATTTTGCCAATACATGTACAGTGTCCCCCAAAAATATTGCTACACTTTGAAAAAAATGAAATTAATCAAATCGATGTTGGTATTAAATTTCAATTACTATTTATATCAGATGTTAGGTTAATGTCACCATCACCTGAACCTAAATCTCAATGTTCCGGTCTAGTCTCGGAAGTTCTAGGCGGCCATTTTTGCAATTTCCATGGCCCAAAAATTATTTGTACACTTCAGGAAGATGGGTTTTTTAAAAGAGTGTTTAAAATTTCAGGGGCCTTTTTTGGCTTCCAGGGCAGTACATCAACTCCTTGGCATCCTGATCGACCAATTTAGCACTCATTTCCGGCCAATACCATTCAAGTTCGCTGGAGCGGTGTCCTGGAGCTGTGGAGTGATGGTCAGTCTTGAGGTTGCTTGTCGATTTCAGACAACCTCTCATGTTGCTAAATGAGGGATTAAATCTGCGGATCTTGAGTGCCTTTTCCAGCTTCTTAACAAGTTTCTTGCTAAAATAATGCTTTAATATGCTTCGCTGCATGCTTGGGGCCCCTGTCATGTTGGAACACAACTTGAAGACCAATTCAGCCTTTACACAAGGGGAGCCTTTAAGAGGCAAAAAAATAAGTCTCATGGACATCATTTTTTCATGAGATAGTGATAGAAAGACAGTAAGCAATGAAATATTGCAAATTCGACCAAAAGAAATGCATCAACGGCCACAAGAGGCTGAGGAATACGGATGCCCTCAAGATGGCTGCCGGTTGGCTACTGACTATAAGCTGGAATAATTATCAACAAAGAAGCCCAAATGTAAGGGGACAGTAACAAGAAGCGTCATGGCTTTTGCAAAACAACTGTGAACAAGGCCACGCGGAGTTCTAGACTCTGTCTAGACGTAATTAGTGCAGAAGTGATTGGATATATGCACGGATGTGGTGTCTGCTTTCAGTCAGTGATGCTTGGAGCCAACAGTGAAGCAAGTTGGCATGTTTCATGATCGAGTTGTATGGAGGCCCAGTAGATGTTGGAGAGATACTTTCTAACATGGCATCATGAATGCTGAACCTTATGGGATATTCTTGACCTCTTCAGAAGGCTCAGATGCTCCCATCTGCTTCAAGTTCGAATGTCGTATATTTTACAGTCACAACATAACAATGATCCAAAGTACACAGCAACATATCAAAGCAATATTGGCAACAGAACATGTTAAGTGTAGAAAAGGGACCTCAAGCCAGATTTATTCCTCATTTTAGCACTTGAGAGGTTATCTGGAAGCGAACAGCGCCCTCTTAGACTGACCATCAAACCTCCAGCAAGTCCCAGGACACGCTCCAGCGAACTTGTAATGTTAGTTGGCCGTGAATGACGCTAAATTGGTTGACATATGCCTAGAAGGTTGATGACTGCACTGGAAGCCCAAAAAGCCCCCAAAAATGTTAAACATCCTTTAAAAAGCATCTTCTGAAGTGTACAAATAATTTTTGGCCATGGAAATTGCAAATGGCCGCCCTAGAACTTCGAAGATTGACGAACATTGAGATTTAGTGTTTTAGGTAATAGATGACATTACGTACCATTTTCATATAGATAGTTATTAAATTCAAACCAACATCGATTAATTTAATTCTATTTTTTCAAAGTGTACAAATAATTTCTGGGGACACTGTATGTCCATAATTACTTAATTGTATTATACTTTATGTGAAACTTTACTTTACAAAGCCACTTCAGTGTATAGGCTTTTTTAAAGTCTCATATTTCATTTTTAAGAGTGTTTGAATTTGTACATATACTTTGCATATAAATCATGTTTGTAATTAATTTGTTATATAATAAATTTTCATGCCTTAATTATTATGTATTTTTTTAATGATTGAATGAATAAATGGAACTTGAACTTGAACACTATTCTTCTGGGACAAATTAAAATTATCCTTTCCATTCAATTTAATTAAATTATAAATTATAAAATTATAAAAATTATAATTTTATCTTCACATTGTATTTTCAGAGCCAAACTTATGAAAAATGAAAGCATATACAACAATGATATCTAATTTATTTAAATTCTCTTATACTTGCAGTTCAGTGTGATGCATAAACTTGCGTGAAAGAGGTGTACACAAACAACACTCTGGGAATTCTGTTCTCGAGTGGATTCATCTCTACTGACCACCAGCTCTGCTAATTCATTTTCATGAATTCCTGTAACATTTATCAGTATTTTTTGCATGAGTAACCAGCCCAGTTCCTCTGAGCTTCAATTCTATGAACATGAGCAAAGACCTCAAAAATACTTATATTTATCAGGGATCCATTCCTAGTCTTTACAGTTGTAGTCTGCAGTGCAGCTTTTCCAAGCACGGATTCCTGTCCTGATCATCTCAACGGACCCAGCCCATAACATCTCAATGCTTTTGATCAAAAGTTCTCTAAGGTGCAACAAGGTACGGCTTCCAGAACCTCTTCGCTATGGAGATTGATTCCTAACCTTGCGGATAGGAGATCTTCCAGTATTGACTACTTTGAAGAGACAGTGATCTTATTATCCTAAATATAGAAAATTACTTTTTTTATGCACTTGCTTGATGCGCCCCTTTTGAGTGAATTTATTGCCCCCTAAAAAAAGTGGCTTGTGCCCAAATTTGATGAAATTTGAGGCCTGCGTCTCTTTTTCCATTTCACTTTTCTCCTTTATTTCAATAATCACATCGTATGAGGTAGATAAAGTATTTCGAATTTCACAGTAGGTTACGGTTTTTTATTGTGAATTTCTATAAAAAAATTCTCAATGTTTGGACTAACCATCCGCTTTCCCACGCCTTGGAAACCAGGTCTACTGTTTAGATTTTGATAGGAGGACATTTTTCTGAAAGGAAATTCACCTAGAATTGGTATTTCAGACCAATGATAATATAACCTCAAAGTAGTAAGACATGCTCTGTTATTTTTGCATTAACGAAAATTATCATTACAATACTCAGTATTTTGAGAATTCCATCAGCAATGTCCGCGTTAAAAAGGAAAAGTATTGTACATAAAAGTCTTAAATTTCTTCACTAACAAACTATTCTGTAATGAACTACCAAGAACATGCAACTCTTACCTCAAAATATTTTTTCCAGAGGCAAACTGCCTCATAGTGAACAAACATGGTTTTTAATCTTGTTTGTAATATTAACCAATTAACTTTAATAACTTTATTTTATATGTAATGTCTTTTCATCCTGTTTTCAGCACATTGTCTGTAGGAAAGCATGCCATGCAAGAGAAGAGAGAATTACACTTGATCATGTTTCATGCTCTATCTCCCTAGATATCAAATTGAAGGTATTTGATGATAACGCAGTCGAAACTTATAGTCGTCTGAATTGTAGTTCGAGAAGTAAGCTTTCTAACGCACGCAGTTGGTGCAGGCTACTTCTCCACCTTCTGAAAAAGTGCTCATAACTTTTGGCAAAACACATTTGAAGTACCAAATTATGCCACATTAGTA
>CALNVZ010003014.1:11497211-11509996 GCA_940671915.1 Paracentrotus lividus | reverse complement strand
TAGAATACAAGTATAAAAACAATTCATTGTAATAAAAGACAAATCGAAAACAAAATATATAGAAATCAAATGAAAAATTGATAATGCAAAAAACAAATACAAATGTGCAAATAATATTGAATCTGTTGATTCAAACACATTGCAGTAAAAAGGGGAAATGTTGTTGTGTTTTTCTATAGATATAAAGTAGAGTCCTACAGGAATATAAGTCTTTATGTATAATTTCAATTATTATGATTACACAAATACAGCAGAGCCAGTTCATCCAAGCTCCTAATGAGTTTAGAAATGTTTTTTCCATCTTTTTCTTCATTGAGCAGCGCTATTATCCTACCATCTTGACTCCAGGCAGTCTTTACTTTAGCGTGAGATCTTGTTTGGTTCAGTAATGTTTGATTTTTGGATGTCAAGTCCTCAACGATGACAAGTTTTGTTCCTTTTAGGTTTCGTCTGCTCTTTATTATTTCATCTCTTTTCCTGTATGATTTCAGTTTTATTATAATTCCCCGAGGCTTGTCATCTTTCCCAGGCTTTTCTTTCTTCAAACCAACTCTGTGGCTTCTTTCAATTTGATCAGTTGTCAGATCAATTTTGAGATTTTGTTTGGCGACATCTATGAATATGCTATCAGTATTTTCATTAGGTTTTTCCGGGTAACCAAATAGGCGGAGGCAGTTTCTCCTCGAATACTGTTCTTCTGTATTCATCTTAAGATCAATGTTGTGGAGATGATCGTTGTGGGCTGTTATCTTTTCAGTTACCTTTTCCAGGTCTTTTGACATGCGCTCATTTTTGCACTGGAGATCCATGATGAGAGCTTCTTGTTTATCAATCGTCTCTTGCATTGATCGAATCTTCCTATCAACAGAAGATTCCACAAGATTGATAAAGGCACTGCTCTTGAGCAAATCTGCAATCACTCCTTTTATAATGGGTGCATTGGCCTGATTAGCCTTTGTTTGCGCTCTTGTTGCAGTTGGATCAATGTCATTCATGGTGGTTGTGAATAGGTCTTGAAGAATAGTACACCGAACCAGGGATTAGTGCCAGATCAATGTAAACAAAATAGATGAGTCAGGTCCACAACATAAAAGGTCATAAGCTCATAAAAGCTGGGGAATCCTTTTTTAAAGAAAACAGTAAAGGTTGCTAGATTAACACAGCAAAAAAGTCAGTACATGGGACCTGTATCCCAGAAAGCTTCTCCAAATACAAAATGAAGATCTAGGAAAGTTCACCAAAATATGTCATCTCACACCACCAACAAATCCTGAAGTTCCTGTAGGGTCCTCTCAAGCTCAAGATCACTACATAGTTCGAATTTCCCTTTCCAGATTCAACAAATATCAGGCAAAAAGAGCAAAATATTAAGAGTAAAACCACAACATGCAGCTCCTACTCACATTTATATAATGTATATTTCACTCAAATATGAATGTTCAACTCAAATATGAATGTTGCACTCAAATATGAATTTTGCACTCATATATGAATGTTTCACTCAAATATACAGTGGTGGCCAAAATTATTAGAACACCTAGCATGTTTAAATGATTTAAGTTATTTTCATTCAGTTGACCATTCAAATACCTATAAAATGCTTGGAATGTCTCAGAATGTCATCATTCTGCTTTAAAAAAAAAAAAACATAGTCATGCGTTGGGAACTCGCCCCCAAGTCGCTCTTTTTTATGTTGCGCCACCAATTGAAAAATCTAAAAAGTTGTCCCTTTCAGGATCAAAGTGTCATAACGTTAAACATTTTAAGCTTCTCCCTACAAAAGTATATATATTCTGAAAGGAAATTTCATGAGGATGTCAAAAATGGCATTCATAACAACACAGGGTGAAGTACAGGGTGTAGTTACATCTTATGTGGGGATTTTAAATTATTTTTGAAGGGCCCCAAATTTTTAATTCAGTGCCCCTATTTAAGTTCCCCGTTCCAATGACCCTTAATATTTCAACATATTTGAATTGCTCATGAATTTTCTTTTAAAAAAATGTACATCTACAAGGAGTGTCTTCATTAAATGAAAAAATAGTCTTAACCTTCAATGGGCATGGTTATTTTGTTCATCTCACCACCAAGGTCGGGGGCGTATCCACCCTCCCCATTTGACCAAATTTTCTGAAACTTACCATGTATTTGAGGTATATTAGAATAAATAAGCCTGCCAAGTTTCATACTTCTACCTCAAATACTTTTAGAGCTATCGGCATATGTGATTGGCATTTTACTTTTTTGCATTTGGACTACATGTTTAATACACAAGTCTATGGGGAAACCAAAAGCACATAGCGCAACTGTTTTTAATGCTGCGCATTACCAGATGGTCGAAAATATATAAATTTTGTGTCTACATATATGTAAGGCCCTATGCTAAAAAGTCATGAAAGCTCATGGTACATAAAAGATATCTTTAATCTGATTTCGGCAAATGAACTAGAGCATTAATAATCCTATTAACTTTGTGTAGGTTCAGGTGTTCTAATAATTTTGGCCACCACTGTAAATGTTTCACTCAAATATGAATGTTGCACTCAAATATAAACGTTGCACTCAAATATGAACGTTGCACTCAAATATGAACATTGCACTCAAATATGAATATTGCACTCAAATATGAATGTTGCACTCACCCTTTTGTATTGGTCTGTACTAGAATAAGAACATCACTCAGTGTATCCAGGTTGAAGTCCCCTGTCCTTGCAACCAGAGGTAGAACAGTGAAGTCTGTTAGCTGTGTGGACGGTGGTACAAACCCCCAGGTCTTCTGATCATAGGGCAGCTGACTTAGGTCAAACATGGGTCTCCAGTCTGACTCAACCTTATTAACAAGAAAATAATACAATGTTTAAATCAGCTATCCTAGCTAACAAGGGTAGTACAGTGAACTAACCCTATGTTATCATTATAGGTCAGCTAAGATCAGTCATGGGTGTCCATTCTGTCTCAACCTTATAAACAAGGAAATAATACAATGTTTAAAACAAGTTATCCTAGCTAACAGAGGTAGTATAGTGAACTAAACCCATGTCATAGGTCAGCTGACTAAGATCAAACATGGGTGTCCAGTCTGTTTCAACCTTATAAACAAGGAAATAATACAATGTTTAAATCAGCTTCCTTGCTAACAGGGGTAGTACAGTGAACTAACCCCAGGTCTTCTTATATCTGGCTAATGAAATAATTTTATCGTCAAAAGAGGGCACCAGATCTGCTGTAACAGTCAAATTCACATTTTCACAAAGATTCAACATGTAACAATTCCATGTAATTGTTACAACAATTCCCACTTACAAATGAAAGTGTTTTATAAGAAGGCCAATGTTATTGACATTCTTGAATCTACCAAAATTATAACCTAGCTTTAAAATAAATTGATAGGCATCAACAAATAAGCCAAAGTAAATTACTTACAGATCCCATAAACTTGACAAAGATGGCTCCTTGGGTGCAGTTATCATTATAACATACGGGTAAGATATGATCCAACAGAGAATCCGCATCTATGTAAACATCATTATAGAATAAACATGCATATATTTCAATTAAAGCCATTTTTTCAGGAAAACAAGTGCAATCCAATAAAAGGCCGGGCAAATATAACGACTATTAACATTTCTACACTTATATTTCCGAGGATCCAATGTTGTCTGCCACACGGTAGCTTTGAGTCCTTCTGATAGAGCAGTACTCTGTGATACACAACTTTTTGTAGAAAAGAATTATGTGGACTGAATCATTGACACAGAAGTAATCAATTTACATTATTTATCAATAAAATAAGTTTGAGAAAGGATCACTGAAACTGCAGATACTGAAAATAACATCAATATTATAAAAATATATAGTGCACCAAAAAATTGAACATTCCTCCCTCCCCCTCCCCACCACATCATCCCACTCCCAACCGCGAGTTGCAGGGTTTGTGCTTGTGTGTTTGTGGAAAGAAAGAGAGAGAGAGGGGGGGGGTCTCGTTTGTGTTCATCGACCATCATAAACAATATATCCAAGATTAAAACTTTTTAGCTATCAACAGTTGATCATAACTTCAGTGTCGTAGTGTAGTAATCGTATCATTCGTGGGTTTGATTCCCGGCACCGGCACGTATGTCCACTCCACCCAGGTGCAAATGGGTACCTGGGTGGATAATGCAATATAAGGCAACTATAAATGGCTGACTACAAGTATGGAGTTAAATCCAGTTAACGGGGTAATGATATAGGGTAAAGCACTTTGAGCCACCTTGGGAAAAGCCCACTATAAATGGTAGTATTATCATTATTGTCATTATAACTTACTCATATCAGCAAAGCTAGACACACCAAGATGAGCAATGGTTTGTTTAATATTATCATTATTGTCATTATAACTTACTCATATCAGCAAAGGTGGACACACCAGATGAGCAATGGTTTGTTTAATATTATCATTATTGTCATCATAACTTACTCATATCAGCAAAGGTAGACACTCCAAGATTGTCATTATAACTTACTCATATCAGCAAAGGTAGACACACCAAGATGAGCAATGGTTCGTTTAATATTATCATTATTATCATTATAACTTACTCATATTAGCAAAGGTAGACACTCCAAAATGAGCAATGGTTTGTTTAGTATTATCATTATCATTATTATAACTTACTCAAATCAGCAAAGGTAGACACACCAAGATGAGCAATGGTTGTTTAATATTATCATTATTGTCATTATAACTTACTCATATCAGCAAAGGTAGACACACCAAGATGAGCAATGGTTGTTTAATATTATCATTATTGTCATTATAACTTACTCATAGCTGCCAACATTTGAAATTTCAAATTAGTAATGATCAGATAAAAAACACAGAAATGTGTGCGTAGCGCACATCAACATGTGCGCGAAGCGCGAAGTCCCTTGCGGCCGGGGTCCAGGTTCCGCTAGGGCGCTGAGTTGGGGGTTCTAGCTCTCTCGTGCAACTCTGGGCCCTATTTTTGCGAAATTTTTAACATTTTTTTTTTTTTGCTGTTGTGTTTTAGCGGTGGGCTTGGTTGAGAAATTTTGCCAAATTTTTTCTTGATCTGAAGATGAATGATAACTCAATGAATCATGGCACTTCACTATCACTTCATAGTTCATACATTTGGAATCTTTATCATAAAAATCAAGAAAAAAAAAAACCTCTACGCAGTTGTTAAGGATGGTCTATGTAGCTGATGCTTTAATAATCCTTTCTTGGGTACCTATTTGCTATTTTG
The DNA here is from genome assembly GCA_940671915.1 of Paracentrotus lividus. Lineage (NCBI taxonomy): Eukaryota > Metazoa > Echinodermata > Echinoidea > Camarodonta > Echinidae > Paracentrotus > Paracentrotus lividus. The sequence continues at coordinate 11,504,744 of CALNVZ010003014.1, read as the reverse complement.
ATTATCTGCGAGTTGACATCATGAGTTATTTGGGTGGCTGGATGAAGATTCAGATTCAATTCGCCGATGTTGTTTTGATTTGGTATGCAAGACTATGTCACTGACGGCCGCATGAGCGTTGGAAGATATCCCTTCGAATATCGTACAAATTGCATGTTTGTTTGCTTTTTTTCCCTGATTTAGGTGATGAGCACTCTTTTGTTTCCATATTTGCTGTTGATTCATTGTCTGGTTTTACGCTCTCCATTTCTACTTTATGGTCAAAAACTAGACGAGAGAGGAGAAAAATAGGACGGTGACGTTGCGCTAGCGGGATCATCACTGGGCACTCACTACACTACAACGTGCATACTCAAACATGCCTGTTCACGCGAGATGCTGGTGTTTTTATGTCTTTTTTTCGCTGTGTGTATGACTAGTCACGTGCATTTGTACTTTGTTGGCCTTCCGCCTTTTCACTCGAATGCGGCTGTTTCTCGTGTCCATCATGTCCGATCAAGTGTCTCACCTTTGTGGTTGCTTATGGAGTCGTACGTGCTGCGCGCCGTAGTTAAGAACTAATAGACATGATTAATATAACATCGGTGGTGAAAGTGGTATATATAATACATGGGGTTAATGGCGTCAATAATTGTTATTTTAAAGGTGCATTCGTATTTTCGTATAAAGGGTAAAAATTCGTAATAATTACGAATTTTTCGTAACAGTTGGCAGCTATGCTTACTCATATCAGCAAAGGTAGACACACCAAGATGAGCAATGGTTTGTTTAGTAGGAGGTGAATAATCCCTTATGAATTCCCAGGTACCAGGTTCTTCTTCATCTAGGTCAGCGATATAGGACCAGATCTCAAAGGTCATAGCAGATGACCCGTTTTCAGAGGTCAACAGAACCAGGTCAGCTGCAAAGTTCCCAGTCAGATCCAAAAAAGCATTGGAGTTTGGTACGACCAGGTGATGGGATGCACGACCGGTTAGAGACTCTTCAACAAACTTTCTGGAATCATTTACTCTACAAAACAAAGCAAATAACACATTTTTTTAAAGGAAACATTACATGAAACAGAACTCCATAATCAAGAAATTATTGTGATTTGGCCTTTTTAATAAGCAGAATTCAGTAAAACTTTTGTATGAGTCAATACACTAGTTTACTAACATATTCAAATTTTAAGCATACTTTTTTTTAAAACAAAGGTTGTTCTTGACAACCTGAAAGCTTGCCTGAGGCTTGCCCGACATAGCAACAACTAATGAATGCAAAGTGGATTCCATGTATTGTAGTTCATTATTTTATTACAGGTTGTTTGAATACCTTGTTACAGGGTTCCCACAGAAATCTGAAAACAGAATTCCATGACTTTTCCATGACTTTTCCATGACTAAATTGCTGCTTTCCATGACTTCTTTCTCTGGATCGGTTTCCAAAATCACGACACCGTTTGATGGAACTACCACTCCCCTTTACAGCCATCCGTTACAGCGCACAATGAACTTTGATCGAGTTGGGATATGGGCTAATTGGCCCCGGGTACCATTTTCGTATTCACCCAGGGCATCCCCAATTTCAAGATTATCTTGAACGCAAACTCATGTGGAGTTTCTATGAACTCAGACAGATTTCTCTTGAGACTAATACACAACACAAAAGAGTACAGGTTCACGCTCCTAGTCAAACTATCAGCAATTTTTAATAGGAGGAGTTAAGAAAAAAATCTGAATTAGTAGTGTCCTGTAGGGAATTATTAGCTACCATTGGGAGGAATTTTAAGGAAAAATCATGGAGTCATGCTTCAGTGAGGCGAATCGGTTGAATGCAATAATGTTCATTTTTTGAAGTTCACAAGCCTATAAATCGCAAACTTTGATTGCAATGAATCAGTGGGACGCTTTTTAGATTTTCATAACATTTCACAGAATCAGAATGTCGCAAAAATAACGTGCTCAAACGGAAAGCGATATTTGCGCCGAAATTCGTTACGGTTGAGTGAGCCATCAGGCCAGCATGAAAATGCCTAAACTTGGCAATTTTTACTATCTTTTCCATTGTAAACATTGTTCAAGATAGTGATGGGACCTTACAATATTCTGCAAGAGCTTTTTTAACTTTTACAAAAAAAGATTCAATCAATTCACGGCTTGAACTGAACACGCTATAAAATAATCCGTGTGAAAAACTAAGTAAGTATCTTTCTCATTTTGTACACTAAAAATCATGTGAATAGTCGTGTTTTTGTATATTTTATGCACAGGTGACATGTGTACCATGGATCATGATTGCATCTTATTTAAAAATTTCATGCTTCTGTGAGTCATGCTGGCTCTGGAAAGAGCTTTTTTTTTATTAGGTGACCCAATTCAATTGCTTCATGGTTGCTTACCAAACAATTCTATTAAAGTATTCATCTTGATTTCATTTTTCCGCAAAAGATCCCAGAAATTTTGCATACTGTAGTGAATCGCAACAAGAAAATGAAAAAACATTAGAAAAGGTCAAGAAAGTTTACGGCGCGCTGGCAACGGCTTAAATGGCCCGTTCCGATTCTTAATTGTGACCTACGTGTAAGTTCCTGCTACTTAAATGACTTTCAAAGATTTGTGCCAGTTCAAGAATAATCTCACAGTATAACACCAAATTAGCATGAAAATGGACAATGAATGTTATTATAGACTTTGGTCAATATTCAAGACTAAGTGGCGCTACATTTGGCTGAAGATTTTAATGTGGCGCTGGTGCTTTAGATAAATGGCAGAGATTAGGATCTGAATCACAGAAAGGCTCTTACAATCAGACAATTATTAGTTCAAACATTAATGTGACCAGTTTTTCTTAACGCTGAATAATTGGGAGCAAACAGGAATTTGCACGTATGGGATCTATGAGTGGGCTTTAAAATGCCTCTTATTCTTAATACAATCACTTTTTGTCAGATTTTTTGTTTGCTTAGAGGTAAATTTCAAGGACTACTCTAGGCAATGGCTATATAATGGCAGGTAATTTGATTTGGTTATTTTACTTGAAATGCTTGAATTAGCGCACTGGTCGTTGAGTCAACTACCATTTTGGTGTCGTGTCACTCAACGAACACATTGAGAGGTGGAACCAATTTGTTCGCAGGCAGAGGTAATGATTGATAAACCCTATAAAATGTACAGAGAGGTATCACTATTCAATGAAACGATATATCCGAAGAACTTATGGATAGCCCGTTAGGAAGATCTACTTGGGCGCACAAATCCAATCTCATAACATTATGTCAGAAAGCCGCAATGCTTTATTTGTCGTGTCATGCACTGTACACTGTTTTTTCTCATCATAGATTTCCAGGACAAGATTATAAAATTCAATCCAACCTAGGTCAATGACACAGGTGCACAGTCCGTACATTATATAATAGTGGGTAGTCCATGATCCCATCATTCTTAACCTACCGACGTGCACAGATATGCTTCCTGCTTCTAAGGTCAGTCCAAATGTCGTGTCACTCGCACGTTTGAATAAGTGACCTATTTGTCTTATTGAATTTCCTTCATATTGACTGTATAGTATTTTATCGTGCAGGTCCTGAACAAAAAAGTGAACAACAAGTCAATATTTCCCAATTTGCATTGTCAATTTTTTGTTTGTGTAATACGATGGAGGTTAATTCTATGAAAACTCGCACATATCTTCTAGCGATGTAAGCAATTTAATGTTGGTCTCTAAATATAGAAAAAGTCAGCTTTCCAGTGCCGGACGTGCTCACACTGAGCCATGAATTTTTTAAATAATTGCAGATATGGATGCATGTACAGCATGTGCACACTGTCATAAAAATATACAGAAAACAGATATTCACATTATTTCTTAGTGTACAAAATGGAAAGAATAGCTTACTTAGTGTTTTTCACATGGTAATTAATTATGGTGTGTACATGGATCTAACGGTGAATTTATTTTAGAATATTTTGCAAAAGTTAAAAGAACGCACTCTTCCTAGACATAAATGCCATCCATATTATGAATCAATTTTACCAACGGCGCAATGAGAGTAAAAAAACCAGTTTTTTGCATTTTTGCTGCATGCGTATGCTACTGTGAAAATTGTTACACGCAAATTGTTCTTTTGTATTTATACATTCGGTGTGGACGTCTGCTGAAGTTGAATATTGAGAGACGAAAACACTTTTACATATGAGCAGCACATGAAGGCAATCGTTACAGAGTGACATTTCAGTTTACAATAAGGTGACATGAAGAAAAAAGGCTAACAAACATCCTCATGCCCTAAATTCTCTAACATAGTGCTGCATTCAATCTACAATTAGCAAAAAATGAGGGGTATTTGTAATAAAATTTGAGGAACCAAGCCACAATTAAACACACTTGTAATTTCTCTCTATTGGTCCAAAAATCATGAGGATACTCTTGAAAATTGGAGCATTTGAGTGCCTATTTGCCTATTTGATATTTCATAAACTTCTGTTTTAAAAGTACTTTCCGAGAGGACACTAATTGACACCAAAAACGCAGGCAATTTGAAACACTATTGTACTAGGAGAATTTCAGACCTTCGGAATGTATCATGTTCTGATAGCCCATGTTGGTAGTGAATTGATCGGGTTGTGACTTGGAATGTGTCAACTGATTGCTCATGGAATGTTGATGTAAAGATTGTAGCAAAAACTTTAAAATTGTATAAACTGTGAAATTTAAATTCCTGAAAAAAACTAAAAAAGCAATACTGTTGTACAAGATATGTGGACATATAAAAAATCGTTGACTGATCGGGCATTCTTAATATCTGTTAGGGCGAAATAGTATGAAATTTGTTGTAGTCTGGTTGTCCGAATTGAAATGTCAGGAGTGATTCAATTTAATTCACGTCATTGAGTAATTGAGTGAGGAATGTGGATTGTGGCTATGTTTATATTCACAAAGCCTTTAATTGAAATGTTATTTCAACCTCACTTAAGATTCGCTAACACTAAGTTACCCAGGGAACAAACATTATCGAGAGCAGGTAAGGTGACTGGACTACACTCGCAAGTTATAAGTGAAAGTGGAAATCACAAAGACTGGGATAATGGAAATTCATGGAATTACATTATAGACCAATTATAATAGCAGAATATGATCACAGAGTATGAGAGTGTGCGAGACACGACAAAAGCTGGAAAGCTGCATAGCACAGAGTAACATGCAATTGCGCATGGAGTTTTCCATGACAGAATCCCCTTTCCTGACTTTTCACAAATTTGTCCAAATTCCCTGACTTTTCCCTGACTTTCCATGACCACAAATTTTTCCAGGATTTTCCAGGATTTTCCATGACCGTGGGAACCCTGTTGTTACTATGTCACCAGGAAAAAGTCTACATAAAATTTGAATATTTTAGTAAGCTGGTCTATTCCATAATTCTAAAAATACTTGAAACTATTTGGTGCGGAGAAAAGTTTAGGGATATTTGGTATGGTTATATAGAGCTGGACAAGAGGCAATGACAAAGAGATAGATATACGTAGGGATTGCTCCAACTTTATGAAATGTCTTATACAGTCAACCTTGCCTTAGTCAAAGGTACTTTCAAGTCCTATTCTCTTAAAAATAAAATGTTGTTTTTAACCCTTTATAAGTTGAATTTTTGAAAGTTGAAGCCATTTCTTTATTCCCATTCCTGGGATTTTAAATACTTGTATTTGAATTGATTTCTCAAGAAGAAAGAGAAACAATTTCTAAAATTCACAATTCTCATTAAAGATATCTCAGAATTTTTTTTTCACTTACATCGTTTTCCAGAACATCTTCTTCCCTGTCATATCAGATCCAAAGATATCAGGAATCATATCACCATTAGAACTGAACAAGAGAGATTATCAACACAATAAAGTGAATAAGTAACTTCCTAAAATTAGTGCAAAAGCTTTCAAATCGAATTACATTAACTCTGACAGTAAATAAGATATTACTAAAGTTTCATAGAAAATAAAAGTAATTTTATTATCCTAAACTTAAAACAATGAAAGCAAACAAGGCTAAGCATATACTGCTTAGTGAACAGGATGACAGCCCGCTACATACGGGGATTTCATAACACAAAATAGCTGTACATTCGCACGGGGTTTGAAAAGCATTACGTTAACGGTTTTCAACGTTTCAATATACAATCATAGGTATTTTGAAAGTAAAGCAAGGTAACATACATGTAAGCTTAAAATTTTAATATGAGGTTCTCAAAGTTGGGTTTACTTTTTTTCTGGGATGCACTGTACAAGTACGAATGAACTGCTTCTACTAATATACTTACTCCATGACTAAAGGCTGGTCCGATAACTGATCTGTTACTAAGGTTGGAGGACCTGCAATATTATAACATAAAATGTTATAGAGATAAGGAATGTTTTCAGACAAAATATTGCAAAGTTGATAGCAATAAAACAATGGCATAGACAAATCAAAGCACAGCTACAAGTATCTGACAATGTCAGTCTGTGTCAAATAAAATGGTACAGTTGTCAAACATTTTTTTAATGTATAAATTAATCACATTCTAAAAGTGTTTGGTATTTCCATAAAGTAGGAAAATCAGGCTTTCCTCTGCAATTTTTTTTCATCCCATTTGGTGCTGTAGATCTGGAGATATGACCAGTTTTCTATAATCAAGGAAAAATGTATTTTGCGCATGCTTCTCTAATGAGTTTTTACACATTAAAGCCATGAATTCAGCGCACCAAGACAATAGATGTATGTAATTTCTATTAGCTCATCGCCGCACAAAATTTAGCATAACTTTTGTTTTACAAAAACAAATTATAAAAAACAAAGTTCATCAGCGATAAAATCTTTTGGCTTTAAAATATACCACATTCACACATCATTTTAGAAGATTTTGTAGCTAAATAATTCTTTCCCAACTGTAACATTTTTTTTACACAGACTGTATATTGTTGGTTACTTTGCTTACCATACTTCATGGATGAGGAGATGTTAGACGGAACCATTTCGTATTAAAGACAGTCAGAGAATTTGCCACACTGCTTAGACCAAGGGTATTAACCAATGTTGGGAGTAAGGGCACTGCCATTTCTATGGTGGCTTGTTTTAAAGAAGTAAATAAACTGTTTACCTAATCCCTTCACAGTACAACTCAACTTTATGACCTGAAAGAGAAAAATACAAAGTAACAATAAATAAACATACACAATTTAATAAAAACAAAGGCAACCATATGTTTTGATGTACTACACATTTCCTTGGCAGGGTTCCAGCATGTCAAGAAAACAAAAGTCCCTGCATTTTTCCCTGATGAGTCTAAAAAATTGCCCTGATAATTATTTAAAAACCATTTCCCAGTTTCGCATGTTTTTCTTCGTTGTTGCAGTAGAACTATTGCCAGTAAAGAAACACTAGTCGACTGACATACCGCACTTCGGATTTATTTGGGCATCATAAATCCTACTTTTCCTGATTTTGAGGCATTTTTATTTCCTGACTGTTCTCTGAACCTGTGAAAAAGTTAACATAATTTCCCCCTGATGGCTGGGACCCTGCTTT
>CALNVZ010003014.1:11463371-11476833 GCA_940671915.1 Paracentrotus lividus | reverse complement strand
CTTAAAAAAAAAAAACGAATTTTCACCCGACCCACGCCATTTTTTTTTTTTTTTTTTGAAAATGTATATTAAAAAAAGAAGGAATGGTTATGTTATCATAATTACATTATAAAAATGTTTCAGAGTTCACATATGCCAGCAGTCCACCATAGATTCATTTACCTTTCCCTTTCCTACTCTCTATCTGTTCCGCTATACTTCCCCTTATATTGTATTTAAAAAAGATAATATCGGCCTCAAGAAGGTTGCATACCAATCATAGGGATTGAGTTAAGTCCGTCCATTGGGTTTTTATTCTTTCCTCCCATCTCTATTAATTTTTTAAAATTTTATTTCTATTTCTATTTTAATATTTTATATTTGCTTTTCACGATCACTTTTGCTTCCCCTTTCAAAGTTCAGTTTAGCTCCCCTCTAGGTAAATTTGAAGCCCCCTTAAGCCCGCCCCCCACCCAACAATACGGCGCATGTATGCCTCATCGTTTTACTTTTCTTTTTCTTTTCCTTTCCGTATTTGGCCCACTATAATTTTATTATCTTCTAATCAGTATTTGATTGAAGACAACTCATCTGAAACATATAATTAGATATGAATGCTTTATTAACAACATTTCCTTGAAAGTGCTATCAACCCCAAATATCATAAACACACCCCGCCCCCCCCAAAAAAAAAAACGAATCCAGTTAGACTGAAGACGGTGATGGTATATTTTACAATGTGCATGATATGCTGCATGAATATAAAATCGTGTAATAAGGACATGTGAAGCTATTTAATTGCTTCCAAAATTACAATACTCTGCGTCATTCCTGGTCCATTGGCAGAAAATCAATTCCACCTTGTGCTACAGTCCCACACAGACACTTACGTTGGATTACGTACCGGTGCTCAGTCCAAAACACTTATTCTCTTTTTTGCCGATCCCGCACGGAATGCCTACACGTCATAGTCAGCAGTGAAATCTATGATAATTCGTTCATACGTAAAACCAGAGAACATACATCAAGAAGTGATTAGAATAAGAAGAAAGAAATAAACACAAACGTATCTGTACGTCCACGTGTCTGTAGAAACACGTCAAACAAAAAACATGTGACTGCCCAGCATTAAGATTTATTTGCTTTAATCCCGACGTTTTCTAAACGTTTTGACAAAACGTCCATAGAACGAACTTGGAACGTTCTTAAAACGTTCAGAGAACGTCCAATTGTTAACTGGGTTTTTATGTCACTATTATTGGGAAAATTTTCGGCTCGCGCTTCGCGCTCGCATTATAATACAATACATTTTCCCATATTTATATGCATGTGTGTATACTAGCATTACCCCACCCCCAACAATGGACAATGTGATCATATACCATTGTATGTGTCACATTGAGGAAAAGAGGAAATATCGACGATCATTCCCCCCCCCCCAATCGCCAAAACAAATCGACACCGTTGGTTAGAACAACCCATATCAATTCTACTCTATGTAAAATGTAAAGTTAACGTATACCAATGTGCGGCATTAAATCGTAATTAAACAAGGCGCGTCCATTATCTAAGAGGCCAGACGCAACAAAGTGACGTTGGAAATACGGCTGAGAAGCGCAGAAATCTATACAGCTGGCTGCAATAATAAATTAGCTCACAAAAACTCGCGTAAGAAGACAAGCTTGCAGTGTAATGGTATTGTCCGTTTGGTTGAGCAATCTACTCGTGGAGATGAAAGAAATTGATGAACTTTTATCATGTTGTTAGTTAATAGTTGTCCAGGACCAGATAGAGGAAATACACATTCGGGCAGTTTATAACTTATTGTGCTGAAGTTGTAATCAGAATATGCAATTCATATAAATTGATGCTCAAAACAATGACATAGATTGTGAACTTGTCCAAAGTCTTGTGAAGACGCCGTTTACATGTTTCTATGCGATATGACATGTGATAAGCGTAAAATATTGACTAGTCGAGGAAAGAACCTCTTATGATTAAGTGACAGGACTTTTTTAATCAATTAAAATGAATGTACCATCTCCGGAAAGCTGAGAATTCAAGCTTTTAATTGCCTGTGAACAATAAGCTATAATAGTATAATGCGGCATCGAGGATCAAAACTATGCAGGCGCATGAGCTATTTTTGAGAGCAAAATATAACCATATTGTACAGAACTTCATATGACTAGAGCTTTCGAATTGACACAAGTGACAGGACTTTTTTTTTCTTTGCAATAAGTTATTCCTATTTTGAAAATTCAGCTCTTAGACGTACTTATTCAAGTTGAACATTTCTTTGAAAAGGTAGTTGCTCGCCACAATAAAGAAAATAAAGTGAAAAACTGTCCAAAAACAAAAAAAAGTCAATGGGGCGTTCGCTTAGTTGAGATAGATGTAGCGCCCTCTATCTCTTAAGTTTACAACTAGAATTGATATGCAATGTTACTGTCACATGGTGAAACAGTGAACAGCGAACGATATAAGAAGTAGAGGGGGGGGCAGAGAGAGAGAGAGGGGGGGGGGAGAGGGAGAGATTGCCGAGAGAGAGAGAGAGAGAGAGAGAGAGAGTCTGGTTATATTTGGAGATGGTGAGAATTACGGTAGACCGAGTAAATGTAATTTTTAATGTATGATACGATATATTCAACAACATACTTAAGATTTAAATATATATATTAAAAAAAAAATCATAAGTATATATATTGTTTAGGCAATGGAAAACATAATAATGTACATTCTGATTGAAATGATTGTACCAGCTTGAACATGAGATATTGAGATATTAAAGGGGAATCCAACCCAAGGAGAGAATCAACCCTACAGGAAAAGAAAATGAGAGAAGCAATCTAAAAAAAAGTTTCATCAAAATCGGTTATAAAATAAGAGGTTATGGAAGTTTGAAAAGCTAGTTGTTCCTTTCTTGGGGATCTTCAAATTGCATCATCGGCTTCAAAATGGCCGATCTTATGGACAACTCTCCATTCGTTTTGTATACAAATTTTCAGATTTTCCCCATTTTCTTTCAAAATATGTCTTCTTACTTCTGAGCTCAAAATATGTCATGGGAAATATATTTTCACACACATATGTTGAGCTCAGAAGGAGGTAGAATATATTTTGAAAAAAATGGGAAAATCTGAAAATTTGTGTACACAAACGAATGGAGAGTTGTCCATAGAATCGGCCATTTTGAAGGCCGATGGTGCCAATTGAGGATACCCATAGAAGGAACAACTAGACTTTTCAAACTTCCATAACTTTCTTATTTTATAACCGATTTTTGATTGAAACTTTTTTTAGATTGCTTCTCTCATTTTCCTCTTTCTGTAAGGTTGATTTTCCTTGGGTTGGATTCCCTTTAAGTAGTCATAATAGCTCATAATCCCATCATGGAACATAATGCTGTCATTATTTTTAATATATTTATTTTTCAAATAATGAAATCCAGAGGTCAGCTATACCCTGTGAAGCTTGTGTCACACAAATTAAAGTGGGATTATTAGTTTACTCTTGAGAGTTATTTTTAAAAGCTTACGCGGAATGAGTGACTGAGGTTATTCAAGGAAATCACAAAACTATAACAAACTATGTTTGAATCTTTTATTTTGTGACGTACACTTAATTAAGCCACAAGCTGCTCTAGCTCCCATAATCTAATGTCTTTGGTGATTCTTGATGATTTATCAAACTTAAACGGGTGATCTGATATCTTTTTCTTTCTTTTTTTATTCAAAATAAAAGAATTTTAAAAAGAATTGTTCCATATTGGTCGTATTGTTTTTTATTTTTAACTTTGGGCATGGGTTAGCTAACTGTGGGGCAGAATCAGGGGCGCCGGGCCCCCCCCCCCATTGGCGGCGCAAAAAGGGGGAAAGAGAAGAAGAGAAAAGGAAGGGAAAAGGGGAAGGAGAAAAGGGAAAGAGGATGAAACAGTATTAAAAAATTAAAAAAGGAAAATAAAGCCAGATCGTCATGATCGTAGTTTTTCGCTCGCGCTTCGAGTTCGCATAATTTTATTAAAGCATATTGATGATAAAACATTCCAGCTCTTTCTCTGCGCTATGATTATTTTGTTTATTGATAGCCGATAACGTAGGCCTGTCCTGGTCATGACGATTATAACCCCTACCCCTGTCCAAAGTTCTTGGTATTCCTGTGAATAATAAAATTGTAATTCACGGCTATTATGAACCCCTTCTCTGTATAAAATCAAATTGTTTCTATATTGCAGTGACGTCACAGCGATCCTGCGATTTTAAGCTAATTGACATTAGGGTGTTTTCGCTGGATTATAATACGGAGGACCTTATCTAGAACGTTAGCAGAAAAAGGGCACTATTTTTCAAAATACCTGCAAATCCTCGTTTTCTATCTTCTCCACTAACTTTGAATAAAAGTTTCCAATGGTAACCGCACAGTCATGTACTCTTTGGCTTGTGAGGCATTGTAACGTACATTGTTGCAAGATAGATTCAATCAGTATATATAGGACTTTAATATACAGTGCGACCCAGAAAAAAAAATTGAAAGCCTCTGTCATATTGAAATGTTAGAGTTTTATGACTTTGGTATTTATTTCATATTAAAGAGTCACTCTATATTCAATTATACCAAACGTATAACTGTGTTGTACCGGATGACTGAGCACTTAGGCTTTAAAAAAAAAAATCTTAAATTTTGTCTTATACAGTGCGTATCAATAAAAACGGGACAGTTTTGAAAAGTCTGTCAAAATTTTGTTTCAAATCATGATGTCTATATCTTTATGTTAATAGGTGCTCTGAAGTCTTATCTTTCAAATGCAATTTTAAAAAATAAGTTTCGTTCATGCTTGAGCACACACAGAACGTTTTTATCGGGGGCTCAAAAAACAGCTTGCGCACAAAATGGAAAAAAAGAGAAATATGATCATCAGACTTCTTGCTAATCAGTAGTCTTCCTCTAAACTTTTTCTTTATCTTTGCCATTATTTTCGAATTATGATTTGAAATTCATTTACAAAGCTATTTATTTATTTTAATTGTTATGTTTTTGTTTTTAATGTTATCTTTTTGCAATAAATATTCCTTCAAACTTAATTTTTTTTTTGTCAACCCAAGAAAGGGGATTTTGTTGATTGTTTAAAGGTGGTCATTCACGAGCAACGCTAATCTAAAACGAGAAATCAAGATGGCCATGTGTGCTCGCAGCCATATTGTTTACGAAGCTTCGAGCATGACTTAATTTGCATACGGTTACACGCCAGCCAATCGCGATCGCGCTGTGAGAGCGATTCGCGATATACAACCAGAACTTGTGTATGGATACTGTGTGTATAATAGCACTGTATCACTATCAGTGCATGAGCTAGTGCATACCTGGGCCGAATACATTGCAGTGTTCGGATCGCGAGATATATTACTAGTATCACCTTCTCGCTTGCACGAGAATCATTGCCGATAAGAAATTGGCTCATGACTTCGGCAATCGTTCGGGTGTTCTAGCTTTCGGTTTTTGGACCACTGCGTAAGAGTCGCACATCGTTGGTATGAATGGGCAGCTTGCAATGTTCGTTATCGCGTACGTATTTTGGACTCCCTCTACACAATGGGGAACGTACATCTTTAATTGATTGATTGATTGCTTTCTTTGTTTCGTTCATGTTTGAGCGCACACATTCAAAAAGTTTTTGTCAGAGGTTCATCATCAAAAGAAAAAAACAACAAAAAACTTTCGTTATAAATTTCAAAGGATATTTATTCTGAATCAGGTACTCCCATTCGGATCGATTATTACTTTACATTGATCAATGATTATGTTAGTCTTTTGAGTCGATTTCCGAGGATTCTTTCAACGATTTAATCAATCATTTGAACAATCAATCAAAAAGTAATCGATCAATCAATCAATCATTCAAAGAAACAATGAATTAATCAAACGATCAATCATTCATTCAAAATGGTCAATCTATCGATCCTTCATTCAATCAATCGATCATTAATTAATAAATCAATGCACCAATCAAACAATCAATTAAACAAACGAACGAACAAACAAAGCAACCAATCAATCAAATAATCAACCAATCAACCAAATCCCCTTTCTTGGGTTGACAACATTTTTTTATTTATTTATTTTTTTTTTTTTTTAGTTTGAAGGTACATTCAATGCTAAAAAAAATAACATGTTAACATGTGAAAACACAAAAACAGAACAAACAACCAAAAAAAATCAAGTAAATAAATAGCTTTGTAAATTAATTTTGAAAGCATAATTCGAAAATAACTGCCAAGATAATGAAAAGGTTAAAAGGAAGTCTGCTGATTAGCAAGAAGTCTGATGATCGTTTTTCTCATTTTCTTCCATTTTGTGCGCAAGCCCTTTTTTGAGCACCCTACAAAAACGTTCTGTGTGCGCTCAAGCATGAACGAAACTTATTATTTTAAATGGCATTTGAAAGATAAGACTTCAGAGCATCTGTAAACATCAAAATATAGACATTATAATTTGAAACGAAATTTTGACAGACTTTTCAAAACTGTCCCGTTTTTATTGATACACCCTGTAGTATATTACCAAGTTTAAGCAAAAGCAACTCTTGCAATTATTAGTCTCTTTTAAATATTGTTGTTCCTTATGAATAGACCCGTGCAGAAGGACTGAAACAGAAGACAGGAAGAAATTAGGCACCATAGTTATCAAAAATCCAAGTACTCAGTCATCCATGATAGAACAAGTAGGCCTACGAATTTGCCTATTGTATCCAGGCCCGTAACTAGGGGGGGGGGGGGGTTCGGGGGGTTCGAACGAACCCCCCCCCCCCCCGCTGCCGACCAGGGTCCGCTTTACCAAAAAAAAACAAAAAAAATGGATTTGTTTTTTGTTTGCTTATCAATTTCTTTGGGGCCGATCGAACGATTTTAGCATACCCCTATAGCCAATATATGGTACCCTTCTTGAGGGCCGAATGCAAAAATTTTTGAACACCTACCTACTTCCCCCCCCCCCCCCGCTTATCGCGCGGCCAGCGTGACGTGAAAATTTTTGATGTACTTTTTCCTCGCCCGGCGTAATGTCAAAAAATTTAGATATGATGTACCTTTTGGTCCACTTTTGCAGATTTCGAACCCTCCCGTAAAAATCCTAGTTACGGGCCTGGTATCTCACTTCGCGGAGACGCCTCCGCGACGGATAAAAAGTATGACAAACGTCTCCGATACTTTATTCTGTCCCCAAGGCGTCTCCGAGACCTCTCCGCGACAATTTTCATAGACTGTCTCAAAGTAAAATCAATCTCAAAGTAGTTTCAAAGTATTTTCCGCGAAGTGAGATACTCTTCGTCATTATAAGACATACAATCTTAATATGAGGCTCTCAAAGTTGGGTTTACTCTTTCTTGGGACGCACTGTACAGTCTGTACGTGTCAAATAAAATGGTACAGTTGGAAAACATTTTTTTATAGTGTGAAGATTAATATCAACGTGGTATTGTTTGTTACTTTCATAAAGCAGGAATATCACTCTTTCTTCTGCAATTTTTTTCATCACATTTGGCGCAGTATTTTTTGAGATATGACTAATTTTCTACAATCAAGAAAATCCATTTTTCGCACGCCGTCCCATGCCTTTGTGTACGATTTCGCATAATGACCGTGAATTCAGCGCTCCAGAACAATAGAAGTGCGTAATTTCGATTTGTTCCTCGTCGCACAAAACTTGGCATAACTTTTGTTTTACGAGAGCAAATCATACAGGACAAAGCGCATCAGCAAGAAAAATCTTTTGGCTTTAATTTGGTACCACAAACACACATTATATGAAAAGATTTCACACCTAAATGATTTTTCCCCGACTGTACCATTTTTTTTTGACACAGACTGTATAAGAGACAAGAGGAAGTATGCGGAATGTGAGCTTAATGATCAAACCCCTCCGTAGTCCTGCGAAAACACCCTTTTTCGCAGGACTACGGAGGAGCTAATCTAGAACGTTTGTAACGGATCGCATTGGGAAAAAATTTCGCTTGCATTGTTCCAATACATTTTCTGCATCTCAAGATCATTTTGAATGTTGGAATATTGCCATTTGTTCCAAAAATCGCACCGCAGCAAATCGCACAGTGTGCAGGTGAGGCGGGATTTCTTGGGGATATACAAAACACTATTATAATGCCTCGTTTTCAGGTTGATAGTAGGGGAGAGCGGGGTTAGTTGGA
This sequence comes from Paracentrotus lividus, assembly GCA_940671915.1. Classification (NCBI taxonomy): domain Eukaryota; kingdom Metazoa; phylum Echinodermata; class Echinoidea; order Camarodonta; family Echinidae; genus Paracentrotus; species Paracentrotus lividus. The sequence goes on along the minus strand of CALNVZ010003014.1, from coordinate 11,468,657 downwards.
ACATTTTTCACAAAAATGGCCGTAAAACAAAAGCGGATTTATTTCAGGAAACAATAAACAATCAGTTTGAGTGTATATGTGTATGCTACAAATGTACCCCATAAAATTCTTAAACTAAGTGACGGTTCCGGAAAAAATCCATCTTCAACAAGACCATGTCAAGTGTTCCAACTAACCCCACACACGGGGTTAGTTGGAACAAGGTATGGGGTAAGTTGAAACATTGTGCATGGTATCTTTAGAATTATATTTTAACGACGTACAACGTTATTGCATGGGTTCAGCTAACTTGCTTTATTGATTCCAATTAAGATATTAAAGGTTGGTGTTCAAATTCTTTTTTTACTTCATGTTTTATTACACTTGATAGCATCCAGTCACATACAGATATTCCGAAGTCCTGTGAAGTAGCATTCTACAATATATTTTGTTTAAACCAAAATAAAATCGTCCAATGTGCACTAATGTACATGAATAGGAATATTTTGGAACACTTAATTGAATTATATGATTTTTATTTTTTATTAAACTGAAACCTATTTACTTAGTACATGTTCCAACTAACCCCGTTCAAAATGTTCCAACTAACCCCAGAGGCCCATTTGACATTTTGTAAGCTTACAACACAAAAAAGGGACAACAACGTGCCATATATTTAACTTTGTTTTGTAGCTTGATATAAATGTTTGTTATACTCAAAAACTGGCGAACGTAATTTATGATCTTCCATGAATTAATAAAACATTTGTAAAAATGACAAAATTTACTCAGAGTGTGAAAAAACAAACTTTGCTTTCTAACTTCATGAGGCTTGAAGCATTTGTGCTGTCTAAAATGTGGTGGATGGCAGTTGTTAATAGCATCAACTTGAGGGTAGATTTGCATAAATATATTTATTGCCCTTAAAGAAAATTGCAATGTTTCAACTAACCCCGTGTTCCAACTAACCCCACTCTCCCCTAATGTCAAAAAGAATTTGCTCATGCTACAAGCTCATTTTGTTAAACAAGATAATTATCCTCTTTAGGAGCATAGCACACACAAAAAAAAAAACGCTTAAACTTTTCGGGGAGATAATTATGTCAATGAAATTTCGGCTTGCATCGAAGTTCGCGCTCGCATTGTTCAGTGAGTTAAGTTTCTTTATTTTGAGCAGCACAAAACTTAAGCGCTTAAAATGCATTGTTTTCAGGTTGATATACAGTGTGTTCCTAAAAAAAAGAGGACCGAAGTTCAAAGGTCAGTCATTCCGAAAGTATATGGTTTATTCTTGTGATTTGTTTACTAAAATATTAAGTAACTCATCAGCTTTAATTTGAGACATTGCTGACGTCCAAAGTGTAATGGGTCACAGAGTTAGGGTCTTTTGAAGGCGATAGGTACAAAACCCGTTTTTTCCAAGTTTGTGGTTTTTCGGGTATGAAACAAACCTTTCTTAAGTAATTGGTGTCATTGGATCTCTTTCAGCAAATTTCAATGAAATGTCATGTTCTTTGCTAAAGTGGATTTCTCACTGGTAATGAGATGCGTTCTTAATTATGAGTCTCTGGAGTCTCGGATCGAGAGGTCACTGCGACGGATCCTGAGTCTCCAGGAAGTCGCGAGAAAACCAAACAAATGTCAAACATGTTCAATATTTTAGTAGACTTGTTTCTTTCAGACGCAAGCAAGTCTCTGTGACGTCTCTGTGGGTTGCCGCGACGTCCCCTAAATAAGCACGAAAGTATCCACGACTTCTCAGAAACTTTGTCGGAACTGCTAGGGATTAAAAGAAATCGAACAGGTTGACAATTTTTTCAGACTTTTGTTCGATTTACCGCACGACGCTCCTGAAAGTCTCAGGAGACGTCACCACGACGTCACCACGACTCCAGAGGCCCATAATAGTGAACCCATCTCATTGCCAGTGGTCCTTTGGAAAATGAGATTGAATTTCATTGAAACCTTGGTTGAAAAAATACCCCAAAACGATGAAACCAAAAACTAACAAAAATTTTGTTTCGTACCCGCCAAAAAACCAAAAACTTGGAAAAACGGGTTTTGTACCTATTACCTTCAAAGACCCTAACTCTGTGACCCATTACAATTTAGACGTCAACAATGTCTCAATTAAAGCGGATTGAGTTACTTATTATTCTAGTAACAAATCACACAAGAATAAAATAACTTTTGGAATGACTGACCTTTGAACTTCGGTCCTCTTTTTTTAGGAAACACACTGTCGTACTCGCATTGTTCAATTAGATAAGTAGCGCCTATCTTCCCTATTATGAGCATGGTACAAAAACAATTAAAACCATTAAATTCACAAGTTTTCAGGTTCATATATCAAAAATTTAGGCTCGCAGGCATGTTCTACGATCGGCACCCCCTTTCGCCGCCGTGTTACGGTTAACCCCCCTTACTGCATGGCTCCGGATTCTTAGAGAAAGGGGCCCCCATCACAGGCTTTTGCAGGCCGTAACTAGGGGGGGGTCGGGGGTTCGAACGACACCCCCGCAGGCGAGCAGGGTCCGCTTGACCAAAAAAAAAAAAAAAAAAAAAAAACACCCCAACTTTTTAGCAGAAATGCAGCAGATACTTCAATAGAAATACATGAATGAAGATTAAAACACTTTGCTTTCAGTCCCCTACATGTAAAATCTTTGGCTCGCTCTTCGCGCTCGCAACTTTTTATTTTGGAGATGATAATTATGTTTTTCAAAAAATTACGCAGGAATTAGGCCTACATTTAAACCATGTCGCAGGAATGTATTTGTTTGCATTTTGGGTTCTATTTTTATTATTTTAAATGATGTTATCTTCAATTTTAGGAAATGATATAACAGAAATAAGGCCAAGTGGCAGAGCGGTGGAACGGGGGCAGGGGAAACAGTGACCCCAAATTTTCATCCACCCTAAAAGTTCCCCTATTCGACCAAAAAGTGTCCCTTTCCTAAGCTAAAAAAGTGTCATATTTATACTAAAAAGAAGCTTTCAGAGTTTTGAAAAGTCCCGTGGACAATTTCTGTTTAAAAAAAGGGGCACTTTTCATAACAAAAAGGGCCCCTTGTTACTCCATATGTCTTAAACCCAAATTTCGGCTCGCGCTTCCATACTGCACAATAAACTACAATTTTGAGCTCAAAGTTTCTACTCGCGCTTCGCGCTTGAGGATATTGGGGTCTAACAGAGGCGGTGGAACCGGGGCACAGTGCCCCCACTTTTTCATGCACTCTAAAAGTGCCCCTTTCTAGCTTTAAAATGCCCTTTTATCCTAAAACACAGCCTTATACTCTTTAAAAGTCCCATGGAACATTTCTTAAAAAGTGTCACTTACAATACTAAAGATGCCCCTTTCTTTACTTCATAATGTCCTTTAAAACCCCAAATTTCCTGCTCGGTCGCTATGCGACCTCGCACTGTAAAATTAAAAACAATGAGTATATACCAAAACAAGTTGGACCAGTGCCCTCTGCTGGAGACAAATTTAACCTTGCCAAAAGAATTGGTGTAATTGTGTTTGGGCTAGATTGGGGTGGGCTAGGGCCTGCAGCCCACAAATATTCATAGCAAAGATTTATCTCATGAGCCCAAGATTATTATGTATCTTCATCATGGATCCTAACAAGAGTCTTTAGCTCAAAACTGCATGTCAGCTCGCGGATACTAAATATGCTTTATATTGCACAATCAACTCCTTGATCTCAAAATTTTGGGCTCGCGCTTCGCGCTCGCCCTATTATTTCATTACTAAATAAACAATAAAAAATAAAAGCCATTAAGATTCCTAAAATTTTCTGCTCGTGCTTCGCGCTCGCGGATACTAAGTAGGTTCTATAATCACGCGGATACTAAATAGGGTCTATAATCAAGATAATGCATAGTTTACTCCAAGTTTAACTCAAAATTTTCGGCCCGCACTTCGCGCTCGAAAAAAAAAAAAAATCCTTGAAAAAGGTCCATTTTTTTCAGATTTCGAACCCCCCGTAAAAATCCTAGTTACGGGCCTGTTTGGAGGGAAGGTGTAAAAAGTATGCCCTATTACACTTTACAGGCTTTTGAAATGGAAGCTATAGAAAGGCCACAGGCTTTAAGGGGGAGCCAGCAAAATTAATTACCCCGGCCATTTTCAAGGCTTTTTTTTAACCTTATGTTCGGGACCCGATTTGTCCTCAAAAAATAAAAAATACCCTGTATTAAAACTAGGTCGGGGGAAAAATGCTAAAGACCCCATTTCAATGATTTCTCGGGATTTTCCCCTGTACCTGCAAACTCCTGCATGAGGCTGAGCCCCTAAAATATAGGGCTAGCTTTTAAGGACGTTGCACAGTTATGTTTCTGCGCATCTTGACCGCGCATCCTGGGCGCGCATTATTTAATACGTCACAATGGAAAAATATACAGCGCTCGTGGGCGATCCAGCGTTCAAAGAGTTAAAAGAAATGAACTTTATAAATATGTTATTTATTCCTTCTTTTTGTTCATTGTTTACCTACTTGCAGAGATATGTAAAGCATTTATGTTGGTGCATGTTCGTGTTATTCTAGAGATTGCGATGGATATGAAATGAATTGTAAATGTTTGGGAGCAGGATTTTGAATATGTCGAAAATTAGATAAGAGTTTTCATATTTTGAGTATTTTTGGCACGTTTCGGTGGTTTTCAAGTCGACTCGCCACTATTACAGCCCCGATATTTTGAAAACGAGCACATGGACCCCCATTTTTTAATGTCCCTACTCTTTTAGTTTATAGAGTCCTCTACAACTTGGCAAATTTTGATGAACTTGACATGGCTTTTGAATGTTCGAGAGCATGATTTTGAATCAAATGTAATATAGGTTGGATTCCACGACTTGTTTGACGTTTTCGGCGCGTTTTTGTGGTTTTCAAGCCAATTCGCAACTATTCGGGCTCCGATAGCGAGCACATATGGACCCCCTTTTTTAATGCTTCTACCCGTTGAGTACGTATTCCTACAACTTTGCAAATTTTTATGAAAATGACATGGATTTTGAATGTTTGGGTGCATAATTTTGAATCAAGTGCAATTTAGAGTGGATTTTCACGCTTTTTGAAGCCGTTTTCGGCGCGTTTTCGTGACTTTTCAAGCCGATTTTGCGAGTATTCGGGCGCCGATAGTTCGAAAACGAGCACATGGACCCCCCCCCCTTTTTTTTTAAATTTCTACATATATATGATGAATCCCTCTACGACTTTGCAAAATTTGATGAGACTGTCATGGTTTTTTAAAAAAGTGCACCTTAAACTATACTTTTTTATTTTCTTGTAGATTCCAAGCCTC
>CALNVZ010003014.1:11438580-11461626 GCA_940671915.1 Paracentrotus lividus | reverse complement strand
ATCATAATCTTGAAATTGTTCATTTGGTTTTGTAAGTCTTTATATTATTGTGCAGATCCCGAGATACTTTCATCCGTTAGCTATAACAATAACAATAATTCGTCCAAACTTTCGGATGGAATAGCTCCTTAGTTCTTCAGTTACAGTATATGTGAACTTTTTTTTCATGGTTTTAGATATTGTTTAGAATGAAATAACATTATTTTGTAGATTCGACCTTGTTGCAATGGATTTGACAGATTTTGCATTCGTGATAAAAGCAGCAGTCTTACAAGAGACGACTGTACATTCCATCCGCTCCTGGCGGAATGTTATACACTACCCCATCCCATGGCGCGTGTAAGAATTAAGCCAAACTAAATTAGTAGACCGTAAATATTGCAAACAAATCAATGCTTACATAATTGATTCTTAAATATTCTGTCTCTTCAATATGTATTGATTTTATTTTAAGGACGTTTCTGGTGTTTTAGCCATTGAATTTCGATAAATAAGGAATTTTGGAGGAAATGTGACATGACCACCTTGTCAAACTAATGATGGCAGTGTTAATCCGTGTAAGTTAGTTGGGAAAAGTCATGCATGACGGTGGCATGATTATATTTTGCTCTAAAACCTTATTTGGAGGGATCAGATTAAAAAGAAAAAAATCAAATTAAAATCAATATAGATTCAACACAGAATAAGTCTTCTTAAGAATGAAGTCACTATAAATTTACGTGGAATTTTAAGCATTATATTTCCGAATGTCTATGGGCAAATTAAACGCTTCACCAACAACCAACGGGCCGCATCGTTCCCGGCCGGTGAGAGATGGAGCAAGGCAATTTGTGCGTTTACCATGATTGCACACTCTTCAAAAATCTATTGCAGCAAGTTCAAATCTACAAAATAATCACAATCGTTAACAATATCTCAAAACACGATATTCTAAGGATGTTCAACCCTGTATGATTTGTCCAATGGTGTATCAGTTGTGATAAAAGAGCCATATTAATCCGAGACACAGCAGCTATAGCAAGCTAGTACAGTGGGAGCAATGTGTTTACGTGTATGCATATGCATGCACATGCATCAAGCTGAGCGCGCAAGCTCAGCTAGCTGGCTAGCTGTTGTTGTTCGAGCTGTCCAAGGTGTGACGTCACAAGCCAGGAGCTCCTCCGCACGCCAAGCGGCCCATTTAGGGGCGGATTAAACAAAAACACTAAAAACCATTTACAGCCTTTTCTGAGAGATTCAAGTCATTTTCAGGATGTCAATCGTATAAACGAAGGAAAATCTATTCAGCAACATGCAATTTCGCCATTATTAGCAAATATTATGTATTTTCTCCGTGTGTATACTTTAACTGAGAAATCTGGAACGAGCATATTTACGTGTATGGTTCTAGCTGAGTGGGGGAAGGGGTCCCTTCCCTCCGCCCCTGCTGGCATATGGATCCGCTACAACTGACCATTGTAATCTCATTATAGTAGGCCTACCGTTATTTAGAAGGGGAAAAAAAAGGGGGATAAATTGCCCTGCTTGGGAGTTCTGTTATGTGGGGGATCTCCGCTGGCTCATACACCCACAATGCAATGTAAGACTGATAATTTATTCGCTGATGTCCATACCAAGTCACGTAAGAGCCCTGCTCAATTGGCCTATCTAAACCGCAGCGAAATCGAGTTCAGTGAGTGTACTAGCTGTGATGCTAAATGGCCGACGTGTACTAAACCTGAATTACCGGTGACAGATAGGCGTTTATTTTGCGAAGTTCTTCAAGGACAACACATTTCTCTGTATCAGTTTACTCTTCTTGCCCCAAAGTTCCAGAGGAAGAAAATAACAATGTCGAAGCCAGATCAACTCCTTGTAATTAAACCACCCACGGAACTCCGATTCCGAGGTAAAAAAAAAATAATTTTGTTTTTTTTCAATTTTCTCTGTCTCTGACTCTGACTCTGTCTCTGTCTGATTCTGATTTCTGACTCACTGACACTGTTCATACGTTTCCATCAAAGGAATATTATTGGCATTAGCAATGTCTGGGGTCTGAGTCCAAGTCTAAAAATGTCTTGTCAATGATTTGCACTGTCACTACCCATGCCAAGCAATTGCCATGACTGTATTTTATTGGTGTCAGTGTCACTGTCAGTGATACTAAACTAACGTTAAAGTAAACTAAAGAAATTGTGAAAATTGTGCAAATGTGAGAGTATCGTTATGATTGTCATGTTTTTTTGGTCTGAATTAACTAACGTTAGATCTAACGTTAACGTTGGACTCTAAGTTAGATCTACGTTTGTCATGATTTATCTTTTGGTTGTGGACTGTTGTGCACTTTTGTGGATAGATCTGTTAACATGTTGGAGCTAACGTTAGATCTAACTGTTACATGACCCAACGACGGTAGGGGGATGTTTCATCTAGACTTTTTAAAATTGATTTTAAATATTGTCTGATCATGTTGGTAAAACACTCCAGATGACTGACTGACACTTTTTTATTCTATAATTTATGCACGACGCTCGAATAATCAAGTTAGCATATGAAATACACTAATGTTACCATTGTGCCTTCCAATGAACAATAGACTAGTCACGATAAAATTTAGATTCGTTATTTATTTTTTGGTAAGTCCTCATTTCTTTATACGTTTTCAACTGTCAGGCGTAGTCCGACAGTGGATTCGTTGAAGTTCCTTTTTATATTTCTCTTTATTCTAAAAAGTATTGAAAGAGTGGCTTTGCGGCGCACGTTTTGTGAAGTCGAGTCTTGCAGTTTTTCTTGCAAAATGGGTCCACTTTGGTTATGATTGACAGCGCGCACGACAAAGGCGGTCTTTATCAGGAACAGCTGAATCGCGTTGTTCAGTTACGGTCAACGCACTTCAGTCATTGCAACCAGGAGGCGGAGCTCCACGTGATAGCTAATCAGAGCGCCCAACAATCAAAATGCATTTTCCTCTGGCTCTGTACGAACGAACTTGTAGGCATTTCGATGTGACTTATGCATGGTCAATTTATAATTGACCTTGCACTTGGAAGTACCTTACTGCAGCAGTTTTCTTCCATAAATTTCGCTCTTTTGGCTCAGTATCTCAAACGGTGCCCTCGGACTGTCAAGCCAAGTCAAGGTGGCATGTCCACAAAGGGTCTAAAAATTCTAAACAAAATTTAAAATATCTAATGGAAGAATTATATTGCGATGAGACTATAGATTATCTTAACCCGTTGTATACTAAGCCCGCATATATGCGGGCTGAGGAAACACAGAACATCCCTCTTGTCGACCGTTTATTTCACTCATGATTTTATAAAATTATAAAGACCTTACATAATTTGAATTATCTGATATTGATCTATTCAAAGATGTATTTGTTTCACCTTTAATTGAAAAAAATTTCTTGCAAGCATGCTTAACAATCACGATTCATTTGGCTTTGTAAAAAGTTCTCAGTATACAACGGGTTAATTTAATTTGAGGTAGGTTTAAAGCTGGTTTTGCTAATTATTATTGAGAAGTTTCCTCAGCAACCAAGAGGGCGACAGACAATTTCAGTTACTGACTGATGTTTGGTTTGCAGCTGTATGTGGGTGACTGATGGTTTGTTACGTTACTCCACGCTACACTACATGAACCATCGTTGAAATGTATACCAGTTGTTGTATGTCCCGAACGCGTAGAGGTCTACTCAATTTTAACCAGTCATTTGAAAGGATTTTAAAAGCAGTGTTTTGTGAAGTTTTTTTAGCAAAAAATATCAGAAAATATTGTGGAGAACAAATAATGATGATTGATGAAAATTATTCATCAAATATTTTTGGCTTAGATCTAATCCTTAGATGAAAAACCAGGCTTCATTTTTGTTAAGTGTCCGACAACCAACCCCCCATCCTACTTGAGCGATAAGCAATATAGAACTAGGCTAATCCACTCATTGCTACGAGGTCGATACGTAGTGCGACCTCGTTAACCAAGTCTTTTATATTCGGTTGATTTTTATGAACCCAATTTTCCCACTGTTTTTGTCGGCAAGTGCGTCCATAAAGGATGTAGAAAATGTTTCTACAGTGCTTCCATAGTCCATAATAAATTAAGCTAGGCCTAGGCCCTGGAAAAAAAAAATAATAAAACACTAAAAAAGGAGAAAAACTCACCACTCGTCAGGAGAATTACCTTCCCCCAGCCTCAATGCAGAGCGCGTCATTCACTATGATTAGTATGCGGCTGCGTGCCGCAATTGCTATATTGTTAAAAGAGTCATCCCAGATCAAACTCGGCCAATACCAAGAGTCGGCATCGCCACAGAGCAAGTTCTAGTTACATTGCTCGATAGTGTGCGAGCTAGCTACGTGCTAGCGATTGGGCTATACTTTCTCATCGGACCTTTACCGAATCAATAATTTGGTATAGGTAGAGTTGAATCAAGCTTCCTGTCCATAGCCGAGATAAAGTGAACTTGTTTGGACTGTTAGTCTTTTTCAGCCGTTCACATGTTTAATAAAGACGGGGAAGCAAATGCACTTTGATTTGTAAATCTATTTTGGTTTCAGTTACGTTTTAGCTTTTCTGTGGTTAGTATGTTGCTAATTACATTTATGTTTGTTCCAGTTTCGTTTCATATTTAATAACGAAAATTTGATAATATAGGCTTGAAATAAATATCTCATCTTTGAACAAAAACTGATTCACCGATTGAGAATCGCCGCATTGATAATCATTAGAAAGTTTCGTGGCGACTCAGCAATGAAAAACTACTCTCGGAAGTAGTACTTTGACCTTAACTTATATTTGAACGAGCGCAAGCAGATATCTGCCCAGATTTGTTCGCCATCTACTTCATTTGAAATAGTTTGGATTTTGTTTACCGAAACGTGTGTGTCGTCTCTGCAAATTTATATCAAACACTCATCAAAAGTGATTTCAAAACAGAAGTTTGAGGAGTTAAAAACAGGCGAACGGAAGTTTAATGAAGACCTTGGATATCAAGAAATCACTCATTGAGAAAAAACGCGTACGTAAAAAAAAATGTATTTTTCACAATAATTATAAATTTAAAATCGAACTCTTCGGATTTCTAATGTTCTTGCCTCGCGGGGCCCGCTAAAGTTGCATGCGTGGCTAGATCTAGATCTATTCTAGGCCTAGATCTAGATCTATTCTAGGCCTAGATCTAGATCTATTCTAGGCCTACATCTAGTTCACTCCTCCTTTTCCATCATGTCCATGGTTCTATCAGTCTCGAATCTGTGATTAAAAACTTGTACCTAAATCTTTACACTTTTATAAACTAACTTCAGCAGATTCCAAAACCTCGCAATTGTGCGACTGAGGGGCTCGAACCATCATGCGTAATTGCGAATTTTCAGGACTTGAAGAACTGTCTCGTTATGTAATGAAATATCCTATATAGCTGTGCTTGTTACTGTTACGTGTATATAATTTGATCTTTTTATATTCTTTCAGGTCCATTTACAGACGTTGTCACATCTGAACTGACACTAACAAATCCATCTGATAAAATCCTCTGCTTTAAAATCAAGACAACAGCACCCAGAAGATACTGTGTGAGGCCAAACAGCGGAGTCATGATTCCTAATCAAAACGTCACTGTATCAGGTTAGTATAATATATGTATGATGGGGCAAAAATATTCCAAGTTCAGAAGAAGAAAGAAAGACAAGGGAGTCAGCGGAGGGAATATAACTTGAAAATGGATAAAAAAAAAAAAGGAATGGAGAAGGAATATATGAAAAGAACCGAAAAGAGATTAGCCTTAGTAAGAAAGAAGGTGCTTTTGAAAGTGTGATATAATTTTTTCTCATATAAAATACAAACAATGAAAATGATAAAATGTCATAATACATACTTGTTTACATTCCTGGGTCACTGTATCTGAATTGAAAACTGAATTTATACAATGGATCTCATCTGCTTTTCTTTGGAGGAAGAAGTTGGAAAAGTGAGATTTCTAATATTGAACCAGGGGGGTGTCTCACAAAGAGTTAAGTAGACTTAAAAATCGCACTTAAATACCTAGTTGCGTGCGGTATATTACGCATCACTTCATTGGTCAGAACACGCCCAGGGGATGCGCGCCATCGAGAAGTCTATCAATTAGATTGCGCGTTCTAAAACAGGATGCGCACATAAGTTAAGTGCGACTTTAAAGGAGAATGAAACCCTAGGATTCAGTTGAATTGTATGAAATAAAAAAAATCAAAGAAACAGATTAAAGAAAGTTTGAGAACAATTGAATAAATAATAAGAAAGTTACATGTATGTGCATTTATATGTTGTGATCACTAACGCTATGGAGATCCTCACACTGGCAACAGGCCCAAGATGTGTGATGTCACACATGAACAACTCTCCTATATGACATACAAAAAAATACCAAAAATTCTTCTTTTTCCTCTTTCTAATGGTGGTACAGACTCTTCACACATGATTATATTTTGTGAACTTGTATCACAAGTCCTCCCATGAAAAGAATCTCAGATCTTTTAACGGAATTAATAAAAAAAGACAATTTGAGTAAAATATGTACAAAAGGAATGGGGAAGTTGTTCGTGTATGACATCACACATCTTGGGCCCGTTGCCAATGTGAGGATCCCCATAGCAGTAGTGATCACAACATTCAAGTGCTCATAACTTTCTTATTATTCATTCATTTTTTCTCAAATTGTCATTGATCAGCTTCTTTGATTTTCCTGTTTTCGTACAATTTAATGAATTCCTAGGGTTTCCTTCCCCTTTAAGTCTACTTAACTCTTTGTGAAACACCCCCCCCCCCCCCCCCCCCAGATCTTTGTCTTCACCCAATGTCTTTCATGACTGTATTGAAATACATCCATTATAAGACCTTGAAGTGGAATTCACAGACCTGCATACAATGTGGATATGGATATTTATTAAGTTAACTAAATTGATTTGTATACATGTAGGGCCAAACTTGATTTATATATATACGTGTATAAAAAAATAGCAGGAAGAGTCACTCTTATATCACAAGTGAAAAAAGTAAATATTGGCAATATCCTGTTTAAAACAATAAGCAACGATTGAGATAGTTCATTGTATCTGACTGAGCCTTTATAAACTTTTCATGGTCTAAATATACAATATAAAAGTGCATGATAATGTACATGTACATTTTTGTACGTCTATCAGTACTGACGTCTATACTTAATGCAAATTAATCACACTTTGCTTTAATTTGCAATAATACTACAATGATATATAACTCTAAATAAGTAAATTGGCTTTAATAATGTTTATTTCACTTTCCCTTTATTTCATGCTCACTTAATGCTATCCTTTGACTTCAATGATGTTTGTTTATTTTTAATTTCACAATTTTATCTATTCTGTAGAAATACTACAACCCTTTAACTTTAATGGTGTTTGTTTATTTCCCCCATCTTAACTACATTTGTATGCTTTAGTAATGCTACAGCCCAAATGAATTGAATGATGTTTGTTTATTTTCCCCATCTTAACTACATTTGTATGACGTAGAAATGCTACAAGCCTTTGACTGAAAGTTGAATTAAGAAGACGATCCCAAATATTGAGATATTTATATTAATAGCATCCTTACAACCCACCAAAAATACTGAGTGGCGTTTCAACCCCAAAAATAAGTTCAGAATAGTGAATTTTAACGATGTACCCCTACCCATATTTTCCGAGTTCGCTCCCCGGGGATGCATACTACATTTTTGTAACACTAGTGTTCTCTCCGTCGACGTCACAAACGGGAATTCGGTCTTGGCGAAGTAAACACAAGGCAGCATGCCGTGCGTACACACTGACACATTTATATGAATCTACGTACTTGTGTGTCAGAACTTTTATTTTATCGCTATTAAGTTTATGTGAATGATTTTAAAACAGAAATAAAAATGAAGCAATGTCATACAGTCAATAATATGCCTCTACATTGTTAGAATATTCTTATTTGTAGCATTTTAAGACGAGGACCGTGGCGAAACAAGTCAATAAATACTGACTGTTATAGTGTTACGGTATGGAAATCAGCTAATTGTGGTGTGCAGTTGATCAATTTGCGAAACGTAAATGCTTATAAAAGTAGATTTATGAACATACTCATTCTCCAAAATATTTAACTGCCCTCTAAATGATACGATAGACCTATAGGTTAATTTTAAGAGAAATAATATGAAATTTGATCGAGATATGCTCACCGGTCAATCGCGTAAGCGGACGCTAATCGTTCGTGTTATTGTAAGATATTCTTCCGCGTGTGATGCGGCCGGCTCTTGAAAAACGAAGTCGCTAGCGGAATCGGTCTGCGCTTGCCGCCGGCGCGGTTGGCCTGGCTAGCTAGCTTCATGTATATGTGCTAAGTGTTCGCTTTTGCGCTTCACTTTGCAAATAATACCGTCTCATGAATTCGGTTTTGCCCTACAATTTATACGAAAATCAGTCGGTATAGGCCTCGAAGTAAGTAAGTAGAATTGTTTATCAATTTCTTTGTGAGTATGCTTCATCATCTTTCACTATATGTCTTCGAAATTCATAGAAAGGTCATTTTGATCCAAACTTCACCCATTTGATCTTGAATACTTGTCAACAAGGAATAACGAAATCATCATAAGCAAGCCACAGACATGCACAGTATAGTATACAGCGAATCGTACACAAATAAAACTACACAATACACACGTATACCGAACAAGCTGCTCAAGCTGCGCCTGCACTGTGGGAGCGACCGGATCTACAATGTACGTCACCTCACAGAACTCGATCGTATACTCGGAGTTAAAAAATATATGAAATAGTGAAAATATCAATAAATAACTCATTGTTTGCAATATACTTCACAATTTAAGACTTGGAAATCGTTATTGATACTATTGTTTATATAGGGATAGTAAAGATTTGTGCACATGATCCTTAATTATTTGAATTGACTTCCTTGAAAAAAATTGGTAAAATCATCTATCTCTCTCTGCACATCATTCTGTATTCAACATCCAGGCACGATATACACAATACCCGGCCGTGACGTCACCCTCAGAGTGTACTAGAGTACACTAGTCTTTCGCGCCCAGGCAGGAGGCTATAATTTCATGAACTATCAAACCCGAATATTGAGAAGCCAGAGGATTTTTGTGATATGCTATCTGTTTGAACAACTTATATATGCTATATGTTATCTGTAGAACCCAATTTAATGGAAATTCATCCCCTTCTTAATTCAACTTGAACCCCCCCCCCCTCAACAAAAAAAACAAAAAAAAAAAAAAAATCTATGCTGTAGTAATGCTACAACCCTTTGACTTTAATGATGTTTATTTATTTCCCCAATTTTATCTATGCTATAGTAATGCTACAACCCTTTGACTTTGATCCAAACGAGAAGAACAAACACAAATTCATGGTCCAAGCTATCATCATACCAAAGGCAGACGTTGACTTGGAAGCAGTGGTATGTTTCAATAATAATCATTGAAATCTCTTAATTGGCAACACAAAGAAAAATGTAAATTTTCACATAAAGGCAGATGTTGACTCTGAAGCATTGATGTGTTTCAATAATTTCCTTAAACCTTTGATACTCATATCATTAGTATATCTTGGGTAGTACAATTTCATTCAGAGGATTGAAAAAAGTGATAACATTACTACCATCATTATTTAAAGTTTAAGACCATATAAATTAGATGTATTTTTGTATAGTATATCTGTATATTGTGGAATATAGTGTCCACAATTTCATTAACAACTGGCCCAAAATCCCATGCTTCAGTGATACCAAGATGTAAGAAAATTATACAAATGAAAAGAAAGTTAACCTCAAGCTGTATGCTAAGGTCCATGAAATAACTCAGAGTCAGTTCAACAAAAATTAACAATGAAAATATTCCAAACATATGTACTGTACACACAGTTTTTAAGCTGGTCTTAAAAACATTTAATAATGATGGTATATGGTCACATATGTCACATACATCATTGAGCAACTTGTCTGAATTACAAAAAACAAAAGCAGAAAGATTAGAGTCTAAAAGATATAGTATTTTATCGTTTTTTTTTTGGTGCATAATAAGAGGGTCTTTCAAAAATAAATCAGTTTTGTAAATTGCTAGTCGCATACACTAATCATTGGCATTATTCTTTGAATGTTCTTAATTTCTTATTTTTGTAAAGAGAGCTTTTACCTGAAAATTACATATGCAACAACAAAATAGAATTATCATAAATACATTTATTTAGTGTATTTATACAATGTATTACAGAGTGTGAATATTAGTGTTATTTAAAAATTTTTTTACAGTGGAAAGCATCAGATACAGCAAGCGTGATGGACACTAAACTAAAATGTGTTTTTGAATGGCCAGCTAACCAAGCACCTGCACCTGTTTCACCAGAGAAGGTAAATCCTCTTCTTTTATTAATGCCGGTTTATATCCACTTGGACTAAGAGCAATTGGTCCAATTCTCCGTTTGTCTACTACCACATGGGCTAAACCCATTTGGTCTACTAACATTTTGGTCTTATCTACCCTTGGTCTAATGCATACTTGGTCTAACTCTCACTTGGTCTAATTGCCACTTTACCTAATATCCAAATGGTCTAATTGCATTTTGGTCTAATGCCCAAATTAATATTTGGTCTATTACCAGTTTGTTACTGAAAGTGAGTGGACATTAGCCGAAATGGGAATTAGATGAAATGGTATATAGGCGAAGGGGTAATTATACCAAAAGGAAATTAGACGAACTGGTTATAGACGAAATGGAATAAGACCATTTGGGATGAGACCAAGTAGATATTAGTCAAAGTGGGTTTAGACCAAATGGCGATTTACCTTAATGTCATGGTCATAACTGGTCATTCCTCAGGTTGCTGTTCTTAAGTCATCCAAGTCGTTCTTAAAGTGAAGTTATCGTTCTGGTCATGTCATTGAAATGTGGAAGACACTGTCTACAAGTGATTTTAGAAAGTTTGATAACAGTTCACGTAAGCATTATTTTGTTGTTTTTTAATATTTTTTTTAAACCTAAATTTGACCAAAGCTCAATGGCTCTACACTCTGATTTTGTATTTCTTAGTTTCATGGAGAATAATCTACAAATCTGACGTAAGTGTCATAGTCTAGTGGTCATATCACTTGACTGGAAATGCAAAGGTCATGAGTTTGATTCCCGGCACCGGCACTTGTGTCCATGATCAGTGCATCAATGTATGATTCCATTATAGTCACCGGTGTTGGCAGAAACAAAGCATGGAATAACGTAGAATCCAAAGAACCGGGTAATAATATACTGTAAAGCGCTTTGGGCCACTACAGGAAAAGCGCTTACTGAATATTAGTATTTATTATTATAATTATCTGTTGCATACAGGCCGTTGATGGTGGAACATCAGAGAGTAAGCCAATCAAACCTGCTGTAGCTCCAGTCGGTTACTGAATATTAGTATTTATTATTATTATTATCTGTTGCATACAGGCCGTTGATGGTGGAACATCAGAGAGTAAGCCAATCAAACCTGCTGTACCTCCAGTCGCTTACTGAATATTAGTATTTATTATTATTATTATCTGTTGCATACAGGCCGTTGATGGTGGATCATCAGAGAGTAAGCCAATCAAACCTGCTGTAACTCCAAGTCGCTTACTGAATATTAGTATTTTTATATTATTATCTGTTGCATACAGGCCGTTGATGGTGGATCATCAGAGAGTAAGCCAATCAAACTGCTGTAGCTCCAGTCGGTTACTGAATATTAGTATTTATTATTATTATGATCTGTTACATACAGGCCGTTGATGGTGAACATCAGAGAGTAAGCCAATCAAACCTGCTGTACTCCAGTCGGTTACTGGAATATTAGTATTTATTATTAATATTATCTTGTTGCATACAGGCCGTTGATGGTGGATCATCAGAGAGTAAGCAATCAAACCTGCTGTAGCTCTGGTTGGTTATTGAATATTAGTATTTATTATTATTATTATCTGTTACATACAGGCCGTTGATGGTGGAACATCAGAGAGTAAGCCAATCAAACCTGCTGTACCTCCAGTCGGGTTACTGAATATTAGTATTTATTATTATTATTATCTGTTGCATACAGGCCGTTGATGGTGAACATCAGAGAGTAAGCCAATCAAACCTGCTGTAGCTCTGGTTGGCGTTTATTGAATATTAGTATTTATTATTATTATTATCTGTTGCATACAGGCCGTTGATGGTGGAACATCAGAGAGTAAGCCAATCAAACCTGCTGTAGCTGCTGGTTGGTTTATTGAATATTAGTATTTATTATTATTATTATCTGTTGCATACAGGCGTTGGATGGTGGAACATCAGAGAGTAAGCCAATCAAACCTGCTGTACCTCCAGTAGTTTACTGAATATTAGTATTTATTATTATTATTATCTGTTGCATACAGGCCATTGATGGTGGAACATCGAGAGTAAGCAATCAACTGCTGTAGCTTGGTTGGTTATTGCATATTAGTATTTATTATTATATTATCTGTTGCATACAGGCCGTTGATGGTGGAACATCAGTGAGTAAGCCAATCAAACCTGCTGTACCTCCAGTAGTTTACTGAATATTAGTATTTATTATTATTATTCTGTTGCATACAGGCCATTGATGGTGGAACATCAGAGAGTAAGCCAATCAAACCTGCTGTAGCTCCAGTCGGTTCTGAATATTAGTATTTATTATTATTATTTTCTGTTGCATACAGGCCGTTGATGGTGGAAACATCAGAGAGTAAGCCAATCAAACCTGCTGTAGCTCCAGTCGCTTACTGAATATTAGTATTTATTATTATTATTATCTGTTGCATACAGGCGGTTGATGGTGATCATTAGAGAGTAAGCCAATGAAACCTACTGTAACTCTGGTTGGTTATTGCATATTAGTATTTATTATTATTATTATCTGTTGCATACAGGCGGTTGATGGTGGAACATCAGAGAGTAAGCCAATCAAACCTGCTGTAGCTCCAGTCGGTTACTTAATATTAGTATTTATTATTATTATTATCTGTTGCATACAGGCGTTGATGGTGGAACCATCAGAGAGTAAGCCAATCAAACCTGCTGTAGCTCCAGTCGGTTACTGAATATTAGTATTTATTATTATTATTATCTGTTGCATACAGGCCGTTGATGGTGGAACATCAGAGAGTAGCGCAATCAAACTGCTGTAGCTCCAGTCGGTTACTGAATATTAGTATTATTTATTATTATTATCTGTTGCATACAGGCCATTGATGGTGGAACATCAGAGAGTGAGCCAATCAAACCTGCTGTACCTCCAGTCGGTTACTGAATATTAGTATTTATTATTATTATTATCTGTTGCATACAGGCCGTTGATGGTGGAACATCAGAGAGTAAGCCAATCAAACTGCTGTAGCTCTGGTTGGTTATATTGATATTAGTATTTATTATTATTATTATCTGTTGCATACAGGCGTTGATGTGGAACATCAGAGAGTAAGCAATCAAACCTGCTGTAGCTCTGGTTGGTTATTGAATATAGTATTTATTTTATTTTATCTGTTGCATACAGGCCGTTGATGGTGGAACATCAGAGAGTAAGCCAATCAAACTGCTGTACTCCAGTAGTTTACTGAATATTAGTATTTATTATTATTATTATCTGTTGCATACAGGCATTGATGGTGGAACATCAGAGAGTAAGCCAATCAACCTGCTGTAGCTCTGGTTGGTTATTGAATATTAGTATTTATTATTATTATTATTGTTGCATACAGGCCGTTGATGGTGGAACATCAGAGAGTAAGCCAATCAAACCTACTGTAGCTCTGGTTGGTTATTGAATATTAGTATTTATTATTATTATTATCTGTTGCATACAGGCCGTTGATGGTGGAACATCAGAGTAAGCCAATCAAACCTGCTGTACCTCCAGTAGTTTACTGATATTAGTATTTATTATTATTATTATCTGTTGCATACAGGCCGTTGATGGTGGACATCAGAGAGTAAGCCAATCAAACCTGCTGTAGCTCTGGTTGGTTATTGAATATTAGTATTTATTATTATTATTATCTGTTGCATACAGGCCGTTGATGGTGGACACAGAGAGTAAGCCAATCAAACCTGCTGTAGCTCCATCGGTGATGAACCAAGGGATTTAGATACAGTGATCCAGGAATGTAAACAACTCAGGAGAGAGGTTGGGAGCTTACGGGCAGAAAACACACAACTAAGGGTAAGAAACAGGATGCTCACTATTTCAATAGAGGTTATACTTTTGATAAGAGAAAGCTGGTTTGGAGCTTATGGACAGAAAACGCAAAATTAAGGATAAGGAATCATTTATTATATGGAAAATTCCTTTATATTCCTAATGTTCACTATTTAAAAGGGGTTAAACTTTTGATAGGAGAAACTGGTTGGAGTTTACAAGCAGAAAACGCACAACTAAGGGTGAGAAATAATGCTTGTTATTGGAAACTTATTTCCATTTCTTAAGAGCAAGAAAATCAAAGCTCTATCTTATGACATATTTTTTCAATGAAATCAAAGTTAAAGAAAGAGCTTATTGGTTTTCCATAAACTTTTAAAAAAAGCCATCTAAATATATGTCCAATACTTTTTCTGTTTGATTCTAGACGAAGGGCGTGAAGCAACGAAGAGTAGATGCAGGCTAACCCTTCTTAAAACCTACAGAGACCCAAACTAAATATCTCTTTCTCTTTGATTATAGATGGAGGGCATGAGACAGCAAAGAGTAGATATAGGCCAATCCTTCGTAAAACCTATAGAGACCCAAATTTAATATGCACCAGACATGTTGGCCCAATCAGTAGAGCGTCTGCCTCATGAACGGGAGATTGTGGGTTCAATCCCCGGTAGAGTCATACCAAAGACTTGAAAAATGCACCCTCTGCCTTATAGCCTGGCGCTCAGTATTTTAGAATGGAGAGGGGTAATAATAACATTATGTTATGCAGGACCCACTAGGAGAACAGTTCACTATGATCTGAGGTTGGCTACCCTGGGTAAATAAGTTAATTTTTTTATTATTATTATTAGTATTATTATTATTATTATTATTATCTCTTTTTGTTTGACTATAGACGGAAGGCGTGAGGCAGCGACGAACGGAAGGAGGACAACCCATGAAATCAGTATCACCCACAGTAACCGAGACAAAACCCATGCTGCCTTCCACAATGGTCATCTTGGTTATCTTCATCCTCGGTTTCCTCATTGGCAAGTACATCTTCTGAGACAGGTCAAAGGTCAAATATGTACAAAGGATGGTGGTGGGGAAGTGAAAATAAAAAGTGTAAAAAAATTATATTGCATAAATGAGAAAAATGGTCACTTCATCCCTTTTTAAACCCTCGTTGGCAAATACATCTAAAGGTCAAAGTTCAATATGTACTGTTTGATGGATGGTGGTGGGTAAGAGAAAATGGAAAGTGTAAAAAATATATTCATAAATGAAAAAATGGTCACTTTTGTTAATATGATTAAGGGAAGTGCATAAATAATGATGTCTGTCTGATATGGGAAATCTATTGGTCTATAATATTGGATCTATGAAATATCAACAGCAGAAGCGTGGGGTTTTTTTTATTGTTATTATTTCTTAATTTGTTACTATCTTTTATTGTATTTGGACATTTCCTTTAAATAAAATCCCTGAATAAGATCTTTGAGAGACTTTGAGAGGATATTGATCTAAAGAGATGAAAATGAACTGAGAATGGAAGATTCATTATCTTAGAAAGTTTCAACATTCGAAAGAAATGTGATGGGAATAAGAAAGAATATTTACTCTAACTCCCTTTGTGTTTATCGATGTTCGATCTGCATATGAATGAAAATAAAGTAAGTGTCCTACAGAGGAGGGAAAAATATTGAGTCAGAATTAAGTACCCTGATATATTTGTTCCTAATACATCTTGTCTTCTGCATGAGTGATCAGGGGGAGCGGAGCGTGTTTGAAAGTTGAGGGGGCGAAAGAGTGGGGGCGGGGCTGAACAGAACAGGCCAAAAATCACAAATACATGGTCATTTTTGCACTTTTGTACACCTTTGCTGAAAAAAGCAAACTTGGTTCAGTGGCTTCCCGGATAGAAATAGATGTTGCTAGTTCATATCCCTTCTGGGTTCAAGATGTTTTCTTACTTTATTTAATTCAAACGCTGATTGTGCATCCAATCTAACATAATGGGAGTTACAGTAAAAATTCTTTCTCCAGAAATCCTCTCACAAGGCTTCCTAATGGTGCTGTCTCACTTCAAAAGAAAATATCGTCTCCGCGACAGATTAAAAGTATTAGAGATGTCTCTGATACTTTTTTTAGAATCGTCGCGGAGACGTCTCAGAGACATCTCCGCCCCGATTTTCAAAACTGTCTCAAAGCCGTTTCAAAACAGTCTCAAAGTAGTTTTTGTGATTCCTGCAACTCATGAAACATAGCGGGAACTTCGGAGACGTCTCCAAGCTGTTTCAAAACTCAATTTGGGACTCAAATTAGTCCCAAGTCCGTCTCGAAGTACTTACCGCGAAGTGAGATACCACCATAACATTAAAAGATCTTCAGAATATACAACAAAATACATCAAGTGGGTAACATCCTTAAATGAGAAATATTTGAAATTGCATTGCACTCGTGATGAAGTGTAGAATGCAGAGAGTTTGCTACAGTTTGCTTCTATTTAATTATAAATGTTTGTTTCAGATTTATATGTTAAGTATTATTAAAGGTGTCACTTCTTCCTCTATGTTTGATTTATCACTAACTTGAAATATATGCACGATGCAACATCACATAGTCAATATATTGAAATTGATTGTACTACTGATCCATGTATAGAAATATCCCCTTTTTAAATATCATTATTTAAGAAAAAACCTTCCTACTAAAGAATGGTTACAAAGATACCTAAAGTGAAGGGTATGGTATAGAAAAACAAAATTGACAAGAGCTTTTTTTTTTTAATTATTGTTTTGAATAATTTTCATACATGTATGTATGTACTTTTGTTATCGGTAATAAAACAAAGTCACAATGAAAATTGAATTATTAACTGAATATTTGACTGGGTGAAACAACTATTCTGATTGGTTCAAAGTGAGATTTTTATGCAAGAAGTACATACAACAAGGATTCTGATTGGCTACTAATGATGAGATATTGTTGAAGTAGAAAGCAGTACATGTAGGTATTATAGAGATAGCAGTGAAGGTTCGAGGGGGCATTTCATGAAAGGACTTGTCAGACGTTTTATCTGACACATTTGCCCTCTGCCAATCAGATGCAAGCATTTCAGTAGCTTATGACAGTTGTCAGTGAGAATATTTGTTCTCAGCCAATCGGATTCAAGCACTTCTATAGCTTATAACAATTTTCAGTAGCTTATAACAGTTGTCAGTGAGTCAGTGAATATTTGTTTCATGAAATGCTCCCCACGTTTCCTTGCCCACTGCCATGTAAAGGGAAATCTATCCAAAAAAAATCTACTCTGGAGAAACCATATGCCATGTTACTCTACCGTACAATACTCTGTTATGCTATGAGGTGAGGATAAAGCCACTTTGATAATAGACTTCAAAGTTTGAAGATAAATCAGAACACTCTTATCAAAGGGACTATTAATGCCATTTCACTATTATAATTCTGTTGATATGCTCAAAGACAAATCAGTAAATGGTAATACAACATGTTACATGTATGATTGTATGATACTATAGCATAGGTTTTGATTCATAATGTACAGAAGATCAAATGGGGATATTTTTTATTTCTCTTATTTATTATTCTTTCCTACATGTTGTTTAATCTGCTTTATCGTGAGGTAGTACATCAAGAAATGATATCACTGTAAGCAGAAAACATGCAATCGTTGGGATAAGACAATGTGTCGTAACCATCCACTCAAAATACTGGTAGTAGTCAATTGTATCATAAAATGTGATGAAAAAAAATGATAAAGATATGTATATTATTGCTCTGTACATATATACATGTATTGCCATTACTGAAGTGTACGTTTGATTTAGACCAACTTAATTGCCGTTATCAAAACTTACCAAAAATCTCAATGGCTCATGACAGCTTAATTGTCTCAAACAGCTTGTGTGCACATGGCCATAGGGGCTGTACAAATACTTCACTTGATTGTTTGAATTTTATTTCAGTGTTCAGTGTTCGTATGTTAATTGTGACTGTCATTTGTAAGTTTCTTTTTCTTTTTTTCATTTTTGTTGTTGTTGTTGTCTGAAGAATATTGATTGTATTAAAATGTATGATTTTATCTGTATGTGACAGGAAATCTACCAGCAATTTTTTCCAGTATGAATAATATATATTTTTTTTCATTTAGCTTCCCTTCATGTTTTTAATGAATATAGTCCAATTCGAGCTAATGGTACCCCCACCCTCCCCCCCCTAAAAAAAAAAAAATACAGCATCCTGAACAATATAATAAACCTATATTACATTTGTCTTGTTCTTTAAATATGATGTTTGATAAATAATGCCTATTTATTTAAGTGCATAAATCAACATAGATTTGAATATCAATAAAAATGATCACTCCCACATGTGATAGTCTACTCTTATTATAATAAGCATAGATACAAGATCTCCTTATAGAGTACCCAAGTGTGATGTCATGGTTGCTGGTTCTAAACAATCTTGTGTTGAACAATAGCAACATGATCGCACCAAAACCTGTTGGTGTATGTGCCTGAGTCTAGCCCGTTGCTGGACCACATTTAGGCTAAACCTCATGCACGAGCTGTTTTGTTTAGAACCAGTAACGGGGACGACGGGCGAATATGACGTCAACACTTCGCTACTCTATGTCCTATCTCAATTTCAACCCTGTACACTTGTCTATGTACCCTTGTGTTCAGTATAAAAACATTTTGTTATAAAGTATTTCCCTTGGTCCCAATTACCTTGCTATACTAGGAATGGACTGTATCAATGTAATAAACCAGGAGGTGTTTCACAAAGAGTTAAGTCGACTTAAAGTTGCACTTAACTTCTATGCGCATCTTATATTGTAACGCGCAATCTAATTGATAGATTTCTCAATGGCCCACATCCCTTGAGCATGGTCAGTCCAATGGGGTGATGCGTAATATAACGCAGGAAACTAACAATTTAAGTGCGATTTTTAAGTCTAAACTCTTTGAGAAACATCTCCAGTCCTTCTTGAATAGTATACATATACTTACATGATGATTCTCAGCCACTATCACTATACTAACAAATACAGTATTATGTAATACAGATATTAATATTGTTCTTGGTAGTCTTGGTTCTTCTCTACAAATGTCTATAGATGGCTTGCGAGTTATATTTAGCTGTACATAGACTTGATAGGAAGATCATCAGAGAATTTATTTCATTCATTATTGTACTACCTAGCTAACATAAGCCAGGGTAATTAATTTGTTTTCTTCTTGTAATAGAGGGGCAAAATACCGCTTATTTGTCCGAAAATGTTAAGATATGTTGGTATTGACTTATAAACCAAAATATATTTGCTTCTTGTTTATTGTTTATAATAATATTACTTTTAACAATCATTACATGTACTCTACATTCAATATAGGGCATATTTGTCCATATTATGTCAGATATTTTGGAATAAATTGAAGTAATGTAGCCATGGATTATATGGCAATCTCTGAACTGTTTATAGAGAATATTAATTCCTTTCCTTTTTTATTTACTTCCATGATAGCCGTCAGAAGTTTTAGATGTATAATCGAACTATTATTTTCCTATGTGTTTAGGATTTTTGTGTTGTGTATAAATGTTATGTAATGACATTTGTTATTCTATTACATGTATGACATTAAATGTTCATGGGTGAAGCTGTGTACAAATGAATATATAAAAAAGCCAGGTATTTAAATTTTTTGAAGAAACAGTAATTTGTATGTACTTTATGTAATATACAAATGTATGATTATAGACAAAGTAGTCATGGAGCTCATTCAAATGTATTGATGAAGTGCACCATACGCTGTACATGTAGATTTAAAGATCTAATTATATTTGAGTTCATACGAGCATTATTATCCCAATTGCAAAAGCAATTATTAGCTGAAAATAGACAAAGGTTATAACTAATCACTAGTGGTACTTGTAAGAAAGTCTTAATGGTCTATGATATATCACTGTTGACAGGCATAGTCCTGTTTTTATTTTGTTCTATGGTTTTTCACCGTATGTAGTTGTAGCATACTGCCCATGAATATCGTATAGAATAAAGCAATCAATTCTCTTGTAAAATTCCAAATAAACGTGTCCTTGTTGTTTTGATGGTGTCCTTACAGTCTCTTCATGTTATGATGATAACAAATCTAAGATTGTGTTATACAGTGTGTCCCAGATAAAAGTATACCCAACTTTGAGAGCCTCGTATTAAAATCATATAACTTATGTGTAATTAATTTTAATTTCATGACAAAGATCCACTCATATTCTATTTAATGATACCAAAATCATACCGATACTGTCATGGACGACTGAACACTCGAGTGCTTAAAATCATTGGTCAAAAGTGATCTGTACCAAGTTGTCTGAGAAGCAGCTCTGGCTTTCTGATCATTCATTGTTTGTTTGAGATCAGCCTTCCTGAGTCCATTCATTAGGCACAAAGGATTACTTGATCTATTGAAATGCAAGGGTTGCTTTTGCTTAATCTTGGGACAGGGCACTTTTTACGCTTATTATAGTCATCCGTCACAACACAGGTATAAGTTTGGTATCATTAAACAGAATATAAGTTGCTCTTTATCATGATATATATTTCAAGGTCACACAAGCTATAATATTTTAATATGAGGCTCTCAAAGATAGGTATACTTTTTTTCTGGGACGCACTGTATAAGAGACAGTACTCTCTCACTTTGGCTTTGTCATGGGCAACTCAGTATAACAGGAGTTGACTTAATGATTTGATTAGCCCAAGTCCAAGGTCCTGTCTATTCATTATATTCTTATTGTTTTTAACACTTCATGCAGGGATCCCAGCCCATCAGGGAAACCAGTGAAAATTATTTTACTTTTTCCAGTTAGGGAAAAGTCAGGGAATTTGATAAAAAAATGTGCATAAAATCTGGGGAAAATCAGCGAAATTTGATTGTCCTAAAAATCGGAAATACGGTAACCAGTCAGAATCTGTTATATTTTATTGCATATCAAAACAACGTCCATTGAATGCATGTGTTTCAGTGTAGAAAACTGGAAATGGGTTTAAATAATTATCAGGGAATTTTGAGACTTCATCAGGGAAATTCAGGGAATTTTGTTTTCTTTGAAATGCCTGGAACCCTCTCATGAGACTATGTTATTTCTTCAGTCCAATAACACATTCGGCTCGGGTAAGGTTGACTGCTACAAACATATTTTACAATCACGAAATTTTGGCTTGTGTGATTAGTGGGGTGTAACACAAAGACTTACGATTGATTAAAAGTTACGAATGATATCTTCTCGATAGCCTCATCATGGACAGGATGCTCCAAAGTTGATGATCTGAATCCTAACCCTAACCCTAACCCTACTCTGAATCATATCCAAAGCCTAATCCATTACTGTACCTGGTTTTCAAATGAGGCTACCCAGGGAAAATCTATCGTAACTTTTTATCAATCGTTAGTATTTGTGTTACAGGGCAATGGAATAATCTGATGGTTGATTAATGACAAGGTACACGATAAACGAACAAAGTTAATTGAAATGTTCATCCATTTATGTCAAATATTCACATGCCTTCAATCACTTGTGAATGATGGAAAAAGTCACGATTCGTTGAAGATCAATTCATTGTGGGTATTGCGGCAAAATGGCTTTATTTTTCAATATCAAACTACATGTACTTTACAGACACCAATGGAGACAAAAAGTTCAGGAAACTATCGTTTTTGACCAGGCAAGATTGGCTAAATCTACGGAATGATCATCCGCAAGAGCCAGCTTTAATAAGAGTACAAAATCCACTGGTTATCTACATAATAGTTTTGGCAATATGAAATGCTAGAGATAACAAACTGAAAAGATAACAGTTTATGGAACGCGGATCATTTTATTTATTGATACATTTAATGAATATCCTGCGTTGTCTTAACTTGTCTACATTTTTCCCTGAAGGCGAATAGATATCCTGAGAGCAAATCGCCGGAAATATCTACAGGAGAGAGAGAAGCCGTCTTTCATAAGATTTCACCAATCAAATTCATTAAAACGGGAGAATTCGCCCCAAGAATATCTATACAGCGGGGATTTTATCAGAGGCTGATGCTCCAACACGTGCTTATGATTATTGTTTTGATTATGATTGTTTGTGTTGCACTATGGGTTAGGAATCAGGGTAGATTTGTGTAGTTGAGGACTTGAGGTGGTGCTATACAAGGCTGCTGGTTCGTATTGGCTTAAAAGTTAACTATAGTTATGTTTGAGATTGCATGGAGTACATTCCAGGGGATGCATCCGTGAGATCAAAGCAAGCTACTGCTGGCTTGACATAGATGGTAGATAGACGTTGACCCGGCTGCATCATACACCATATCGGAGGAACCATCTCGTATTGAGGCTCTACCTCTCCCTCATCCTCACAATCATGATCAGAATCGGAGAGATGGAAATTATTTTCATCATCCTCATTATCCGACATCATGTTCGAGGCGTCACAGTCTCTATCCTCATCATCATCGACTTGATCGAAGCTTGAAGGAGACTCGTCCTCATCGTCGACATCGGATATCCTAGAAGATGGTCGGTAGCGTAACGACCTCCGCGTCCGAGAACGGAAGGGTGGCGGAGATTCTGCCGAACCCAGGTCAGTCAGGTACACGGGACCTTGGTCGTATAACTTGAGCTCTAAAGAGATTTCATCGGCATCTTTCTTGATTTGGTCATTGTGGTCATCGAAGATAACAGCGTCGTTTTCGGCATTCTGACGTCCTGATGAAGATGCTGCTCCCTTTGGTGATGCTTGGATAGGTGTTATCACTTTGCTGATGCGCGAATGACCAGAGTGATTGTATCGAC
>CALNVZ010003014.1:11418260-11438490 GCA_940671915.1 Paracentrotus lividus | reverse complement strand
AAAAATAAAAGAGAAAGAATACGATTAAAATAAAAACAAAACAAAAAACAAACAAAAACAAACAAAACAATGAATAACACAAATGAAATATTTTTTGAAAACATTTTGAAAAGGGTTGAAAGCTTAGGATCCGAGGAACGGAAACTTGAGGCGGCGGCTGAAGGCAAACGGGAACTTTAAAATGCTTTTCTTTCAATTTGAAGACATAAAATCGGTCGAGTAACATAATTATATTTTTAATATAAATATGCACCTGTACCCGATGCCCGATTCAATCGTTCTTAATCGATTTCGGCTGAGTAGAGGGTGGGGGGGGGGGGCTATAGGCTGTATTACAATGATTAGATCTTTGGCGATTTAATTTAATTCAATGTCATAATGAAAATGTGGTGGTGAATTTACGACAACATCTACTTTTACAAATTTTATTAGAGCATATAATACTACCTTCGAAATCATCAATCGCTTCGATCTCCAATGATTCACCAAGTTTAGAGATCTTCGATGTCCGTTTCATGACCGAGATCGTAAGAGGGTCTTCGGAGTGCGACCATGCCATTTTAACATTCGTTGGTTGTTGAAATGGTTGATGAATTAGTCGAGCCATGTCAAAGAAATGTTTCTTCAGGCAGCTCTTTAATGTTTTCGTAGCTGGCATCGGTGATGACTGCAAATCGTACATTTCGATTTTTATTTATTATTTTTTTTTTTTTTATTGCTAAAACTGTAAGTAAAACCCTCACGACGACTTCATCCGTCCAATACTTGCTAACAATAGAAATACTTCCATTTGATAGGCCTTTAGGATCATGAACATCTTGGTATTTAATCCAGGAAAAAAAAATTAAGTTGAATTTATAATACTAGAGTAGAGTAAGTAATGTTTTGTTACTATGCATTTTTATCCGGTAAAAAATTAAACAGAAATTTTATTTAAACGTCATAATTGAAAAGCGCGCAATAAAAGAAAATCATCAACGCGCATTGTCTATGTCGTCATAATGGTTAAGCGTTTGGGCCTCATCCACGGTTTGGTGCGACACTGACTGTATAGTTACTCGATTGAGCTAGTGTTAAAAGAAGGAAAACACACAAAATGTCCTGGCAGTGGCAGTAACTGAATACTTTGATTTAAAAAAAAGTTCTTCTTAAAAATACGCATAAGAATGTCTGGTTCCGTAAAATACTATCATAATGAATTAAAGAAATAAGTTCCCAACTTAATCCAGTTTCAAATATAGTTACAAAACTGCAACATTAACATCGGTCAAGACATAGCAAAGTGCAAACATAATCTTTACTTATGAACTATTGCGAATTCTGCCTAGTTTCCGTCCATCCATTTTTTCTTTCCCTCTGTCTTTGTCTACCTGTCTTCAGCTTCTTAAGATTCTCCCCTCCCCTATATAAATTAGCTCACTTACTATCTTTACCCAAATGAAATACTCTGTAAAGCAACGAACGTAGTTTTTGATTAATTTCATTATTGATATTATTGTTTATTTATTTATTCACGTTTTCTTTAAAATGCAGGGTAGTCCTCTATTCTCTCTGTATCTCCCCTCCTATATGTTCCCCTCTCTTCTCTCTATCTCCTCTCCTATATGTTCCCCTCTCTTCTCTCTATCTCCCCTCCTTATATGTTTCCCCTCTTCTTCTCTCTAATCTTTCCCTCCTAATATGTTTCCCTCTTCTCTCTATCTTCCCACTCCCTATATACTGTCCCACTCCTTCTCTCTATCTCCCATCCTATATATGTACTCCTCTCTCTATTCTCTCCTATATTTCCTTCTCCTTATCTCTATATGTTCCCTCTCTTCTTTCTATCTCCCCTCCTATATTTACCTCTCTTCTCTCTATCTCCCCTCCTATATGTTCCCTCCTCTCTCTATCTTCCCCTCCTATATGTTCCTCTCTTCTCATCTATCTCCTCCTATATGGTTCCCCATCTCTTCTTCCTATCTCGCCCCCTTATATGTTCTCTACTCTTCTCTCTATCTCCCCTCCTAATGTTTCCCCTCTTTCTCTCTATTCATCCCCTCCTATATGTTTTCCCCTCTCTTTCTCTCTATCTCCCCTGCTATATGTTCCCTCTCTTTCTCTATCTCCCTCCTATAATGTTCCTCTCTTCTCTCTCTATCTCCCCTCCTTATGTTCCCCTCTCCTCTCATCTATCTCCCCTGCTCTATATGTTCTCCTCTCTTCTCTCTATCTCCCTCCTAATATGTTCTCTCTCTTTCTCTATCTCCCTCCTATCATGTCTCACTCTCTTCTCTCTATCTCCCTCCTATATGTTCCCCTCTCTTCTCTTCTATTCTCCCCATCCTATATTGTTCCACCTCTCTTCTCGTTATCCTCCCTTCCTATATGTATCTCCTCTCTTCTCTCTATCTCCCCTCCTATATGTCTCTCCTCCTCTCTATCTCCTCCTTATCTCTCTCTCTCCTATCCTCCTATATGTTCTCCTTTCTCTCCTCTCCTATCTCCCCTCCTATATGTTCCTCCTCTCTTTCTCTCTATACTCCCCCTCCTTATTTCTCTCTTCTCTCTATCTCCCCTCCTATATGTTTCACATCTCTCTCTCTCTAATCTCCCACATCCTCATAATATGTTCTCCTTCTCTTCTCATCTATTCTCCATCGACTAATATGTTCCACTCTCTTCTCTTCTATCCTCCCTCCTATATGTTCTTCCTTCTTCTCTCTATCTCCCCTCCTATATGTTCCCTTCTTCTCTCTATCTCCCTCCTATAATATGTTCTCCTCTCTTCTCTCTATCCTCCCTTTCCTATCATGTTCTCCTCTCATTCTCTCTTCTCCCCCCTCCTATATGTTCTCCTCTCTTCTTCTCTATCTCCCCTCCTATATGTTCTCCTCTCTTCTCTCTATCTCCCTCCTATAATATTTCCCCTACTCTCTCTCTCTATCTCTCCTCCTATAATATGTTCTCACTACTCTTTCTTCTCTATCTCCCTTCCTATATTGTTCTCCTCTCTTTCTCTCTTCTCCCTACCTATATTATCCCCTCTCCTTCTCTCTATTCTCCCCTCCTATATGTCCCTCTCTTCCTCTATCTCCCTCCTATATGTTCCCCTCTCTTTTCTCTCTTCTCCCCTCCTACATGTTCCCCTCTCTTTCTCTCTATCTCCCTCCTATATGTCTCCTCTCTTTCTCTCTATCTCCCATCCTATAATATGTTCCCCTCATCTTCCTCTATCCCCATCCTATAATATGTTCACCTCTTCTCTCTATCTCCTTCCTATATTTTCCTTTCTCTCTATCTCCCCTCCTAAATGTTCTCCTCTCTTCTCCTATCTCCCCCCTATTATGTTTCCTCTCTTCTCTCTATTCATCCCTCCTATTATGTCCTCTCTCTCTCATCTCCCATCCTATATGTTCACCCTCTCTTCTCTCTATCTCCCTCCTATATGTTCCACTGTCTTCTCTCTATCTCCCCTCCTATAATGTTCCCCTCTTCTCTCTAAATCTCCCACTTCTTATATGTTCCCCTCTCTTCATTCTATCTCCCCTTCATATTGTTCCCCTCTCTTCTCTCTATCTCCCTCCTATATGTTCCCCTCTTCTATCTCTCTTATCTCCCCTCCTATTATGTTCCCCCTCTTCTCTCTATACTCCCCTCCATATATGTTCCCTTCTTCTCTCTACTCCCATCCTATTAATATGTTCCCCTCTTCTTCTCTCTATCTCCCATTCCTATAATATGTCCACTCTCTTCTCTCTAATCTCCCTTCCTATACTGTTTCCTCTCTTCTCTCTATTCTCCCCTCCTTATATTGTTCTCCTCTCTTCTCTCTATCTCCCCCATCCTATATGTTCCCCTCTCTTCTCTATATCTCCCACTCCTATATGTTCCCCTCTCTTCTCTCTATCTCCCATCCTATTGTTTTCCTCTCTTCTCTCTATCTCCCTCCTATATGTTCCACTGTCTTTCTCTCATTTTTACTCCCCTCCTACTATGTTCCCCCTCTCCTATCTCCCCTGAGGCCTCCTATTATGTTCCCCATCTCTTCTCCTCTATCTCCCCTGATGCCTCCTATATGTTCCCCTCTCTTCTCTCTATCTCCCCTCCTTATATGTTTCCCCTTTCTTCTCTCTATCTCCCCTTGAGGCCTCCTATATGTCCCTCTCTTCTCTCTATCTTCCCCTCATATTATGTTCCCCTCTCTTCTCTCTATTCTTCCCATCCTATTATGTCCCTCTCTTCTCTCTATTCCCATCCTATTATGTTCCCCTTCTCTTCTCTCTATCTGCCAATCCTATTTATATTCCCCCTTCATTTCTCTATCTCCCATTCTATATGTTCCCCTCTTGTCTCTCTATTCTCCCCTCCTATATGTTTTCCACTCTCTTATCTCTATCTCCCCTCCCTATAAGTTCTCCTCTCTTCTCTCTATCTCCCCTCCGTTATATGTTCCCCTCTCTTCTCTCTATCTCCCCTTCTATATTTCCCCTCTTCTCTCTATCTCCCTCCTTAGTGTTTCTCTCTTCTCTTCTATCTCCCCTCCTAATATGTTCCTCTCTCTTATCTTATTCCCTCCTATATGCTTCCTCTCTTCTCTCTCTATCTCCCATCCTATTATGTTCCTCTCTCTTCCTCTCTATTCCCATCCTATATTTCCTCCTCTCTTCTCTCTATCTCCCATCCATTATATGTCTCTCTCTTCTTCTATCTGCCCATCTATATGTTCTCTCTCTTCTCTCTATCCCATCCCTATGATGTTTCCCTACTCCTCTCTATATCTCCCATTCCTATATGTTCTCCTCTCTTCTCTCTATCTCCCATCCTATATGTTCCTCTCTCTTCTCTCTATCTCCCATCCTATATGTTCCTCTCTTCTTCTCTCTATCTCCCATCCGTATATGGGTTCCCTCTCTTCTCTCTATCTCCCCTCCCCTATAATGTTCCCCTCTCTCTTTCTCTCTATCTCCCCTTCCTATATGTTCTCTCTTTCTTCTCTATCTCCCATCCTTATGTTCCTCTCTCTTCTCTTCTATCTCCCATCCTATTATGTTCTCTCTCTTCTCTCTATCTTCCCATCCTATATGTTCTCTTCTTCTCTCTATCTCCCTCCTTAGTTCCTCTCTCTTTCTCTTCTATCTCCCCTTCTATATGTTCCCTTCTTCTCTCTATCTCCCCTCTATAGGTTCCCTCTCTTCTCTCTATCCCCTCCTATATTTCCCCTCTTTCTCTCTATCTTCCCTCCTATATGTTCCTCTCTCTTCTCTCTATCTCCCCTTCCTATATGTTCCCCTCTCTTCTCTCTATCTTCCCATGTCCTATATGTCTTCTCCTCTTCTCTCTAATCTCCCTTCTATATGTTCTCTCTTCCTCTCTATTCTCCCATCCTATATGTTCCTCTCTCTTCTCTCTATCTCCCATCCTATATGTTCCTCTCTCTTATCTCTATCTCCCATCCTATATGTTCTCTCTCATTCTCCTCTATCTCCCTCCTATTATGTTCCTCTCTCTTCTCTCTATCTCCCCTCCTATATGTTCCTCTTCTTTCTCTTCTATCTCCCATCCTTTATGTTCCTCTCTCTTATCTCTCTATCTCCCCTCCTATATGTTCCTCTCTCTTCTCTCTATCTCCTCCTATTGTTTCCCCTCTTTCTCTCTATCTCCCCTCCTATATGTTCCTCTCTCTTCTCTCTATTCTCCCCTCCCTATTATTTCCCCTCTCTTCTTTATCTCCCTCTTATATGTTCTCTCTCTTCTCTCTATCTCCCATCCTATATGTTCCCTCTTTCTTCTCTTCTATCTCCATCCTATATGCCCTTCTCTCTATCTCTATCTCCCCCTATTTGTTTCCTCTCTCTGCTCTCTATCTCCCCTCCGATGATGTTCCTCTCTTCTCTCTAATCTCCCCTCCTATATTGTCCCCTCTCTTCTCTCTATCTCCCATCTATATGTTCCTCTCTTCTCTCTATCTCCCATCCTTATGTTCCTCTCTCTTCTCTCTATCTCCATTCCTATTTGTTTCCTCTCTTTCTCTCTATCTTCCATTTCCTATATGTTCCCACTCCTCTCTCATCTCCCCTCCTATTGTTCCTCTCTTCTCTCTATCTCCTCCTATATGTTCCCCTTCTTCTCTCTATCTCCCCTCCTATATGGTTCCCCCCTCTTATCTCTATCTTCCCTCCTAATGTTCCCTTCTCTTCATTCTCATCTCCCCTCCTATATGTTCCCTACTCTTTTCACTCTATCTTCCCCTCCTATATGTTCCCCTCTTCTCTCTCTAATCTCCCATCCTTATAATGTCCCCCTCTGCTTCCATTCTATCTCCCCTCCTATTTTTCCTCCTTCTTTTTCTCTTTTTTCCTATTTTCCCTTCTTCTTATCTCCCTCCTATATGTCCCTCTCCCTCCTCTTCTCTTTCTCTCTATCTCCCCTCCGTATATGTTCTTCCCTCTCTTCATTCATCTCCCCTAGTTCCTATTCCGTTCACCTACTCTTCTCTCTATCTCCCCTCCTATATTGTTCCCCTCTCTTCTCTCTATCTCCCCATCCTATTGTTCCTCTCTCTTCTCTCTCTATTCCCTCTATATTCCCCTCTCTTCTTCTCTATCTCCCTCCTATATGTTCCCTCTCTTCTCTCTATCTCCTCCTCCCTATATGTTCCACTTCTTCTCTCTATCTCCTCCTAATGTTCTCTCTCCTCTCTCTATCTCCCCTCTATTTGTCCCTCTCTCTTCTCTCTATACTCCCTCCTATATGTTTTCCTTCTTCTCTCTATCTCCCCTCCTATATGTTCCTCTCTCTTCTCTCTATCTCCCATCCATATATTTCCTCTCTCTTCTCTCTATCTCCCCTCTATATGTTCCCCCTCTCTTCCTCTCTATCTCCCCTCCATCTTGTTCCTCTCTTCTTCTCTCTATCTCCCCTCCTATATGTTCCCCCTCTTCCTCTCTATTCCCTCCTATATGTTTCCTCTCTCTTCTCTCTATCTCCATCCTATATGTTCCTCTCTCTTCTCTCTATCTCCTCTCCTATATGTTCCCCTCTCTTCTCTCTATCTCCCCTCCTATATGTTCCTCTCTCTTCTCTTATCTCCCTCCTATATGGTTCCCTCTCTTCTCTCTATCTCCCCTCCTATATGTTCCCTCTCTTCTCTCTATTCCCCTCCTATATGTTCTCCTCTCTTCTCTCTATCTCCCATTCTATATGTTCCTCTCTTCTCTCTACTCCCATCCTATATGTTCCTCTCTCTTCTCTCTATCTCCCCTCCTATATTCTTCCTCTCTACTTTCTCTCTATCTCCCATCCTATATGTTCCCCTCTTCTCTCTATCTCCATCCTATATTTCCCCTCTCTTCTCTCTATCTCCCTCCTATATGTTCCCTCTCTTCTCTCTATCTCCCCTCCTCATATGTTTCTCTCTCTTTCTTCTCTATCTTCCATCCTATATGTTCCCCTCTCTCTCTCTCTATCTCCCCTCCTATATGTTCCTCTCTTCTTCTCTCTATTCCATCCTATTGTTCTCTCTTTCTTCTCTTTATCTCCCATCCTATTGTTCCTTCTCTCTTCTCTCTTCTCCCATCCTATCATGTTCCTCTCTCTTCTCTCATTCTCCCCTCCATATATGTTCCCTCTCTTCCTCTATCTCCCTTCCTATATGTTCCCCTCTCTATCTTCTCTATCTCCCCCCCTATTGTTCCTCTATTCTCCCCTCCTATATGTTCCCCTCTCTTCTTCTCATCTCCATCCTTATATTTCCCTCTCTTCTCTCTATCTCCCTCCTATAATGTTCCCCTCTCTATCTCCCCTCCTATATTTCCACTCTCTCTGTCTCTCTACTCCCTCCTCTATTGTCTCCTCTCTTCTTCTATCTCCCCTCTATAGTTCCCTTCATTTCTCTCTTCTCTCCCCTTCCTATATGTCCCCTCTCTTCTCTCTATCTTCCCCCCCTTATATTGTTCCCCTCTCTTCTACTCTATTCTCTCCCTCTATTATGTTCTCTCTCTCCTTCTCTCTATCTCCCCTCCTATATGTCCCTCTCTTCTCTCTATCTTCCCTCCTATAAGTCCCCCCCTCTCTTCTCTCTATCTCCCCTCCATATGTTCCTTCTTCTCTCTATCTCCTCCTATATGCCTCTTTCTATCTCCCCTTCCTATATTCCTTTTCTCTCCTCCTCCCTATCTCTCTTCTATCTCCCTCCTAGTATGTTTCCTCTCCTCTCTATTCCCTCCATCCCTCACTCTCTCCCCTCTATATTTCTCCTCTCTTTTTCTATCTCCCCTTCCTATATTGTTCTCCTTCTTCTCTCTATTCTTCCCCTCTATAGTGTTCCCCACTCCTCTCTCTATCTCCCCTCCTATATGTTCTCCACTCTTCTCTCTATCTCCCCTCCTATATGTTCCCCACTCTTCTCTCTATCTCCCCTCCTATAAGTTCCCCACTCCTCTCTCTATCTCTCCCCTCCTATTTCTCCTCTCTTTTCTATACATACCCACGCTGTAAGTAAACTTTATGTAAGAAAGACTAAAAACATTGCTTCTCATACATATACACAACATATTTATTCATAATTTGTGTGCTAATACACATATATTCAGCTACATGAATATGACATTTTACTTCACAATGTCTTTCAGGGGGGTGTTTCAAGAAAGGACTTGTCTGCATTTTATCCGACAAATTTGCTATCACCCAATCAGATGCAAGCATTTTAGTAGCTTAAAACAGTTGTCAGTGAGAATCAGGGAATATTTGTTCTCAGCCAATCAGATTCAAGCATTTCAGCAGCTTATAACAGTTGTCAGTGAGAATCAGGGAATATTTGTTCTCAGCCAATTAGATTCAAGCATTTCAGTAGCTTATACTAGTAGCAGTTGTCAGTGAGAATCAGTGAATATTTACTTCACAATGTCCATCTGGTGTATCACCAGCAGTGTGTAAAGTTATTGCATGACTTTACACACGATGAAGATCCAAAAGGGATCCCCTAAAATCTTCCTGAAGTGTGAAATTATTTCCTGGAATTTCAATTAAATTTCAATTTCAATTAAATAACCTCATCAAGCAAAAAGATAACTAGCACATCAATGATGTGGTGCTCATCCAGTATCTCGCAAAGATATACACACAATTATTAAATTTTGCATAAATCAACATAACTTATTTTCTTGTCATAATTTCAAAATTCTGTGTAGTTTGGTGAACCTCATGTAACTCTACCAGATGGTACCAAAAAAAAAAAAATCAAAATCGGTCAACAAATGAATAAGTACAGCATTTTTTGTTGAATATTTTTAAAATGAACATAAATTAGCATATTTAATGAGCTTCAAAATTCTGTGTGGAAGTTTTGTATCCCCCACCTTGTGCTATCATAAAAAGCAAACAGAATTGAAATTGACCACCAAATGAAAGAGAAGAAGCAATTTTTGTGATTGATGAATAAATTTCACATGAACTAGCATAAATAATTTTCTAGACAAAATTACTCTGTGTACAAGTTTGGTGAACCTCATGTAGCTCTACCAGATTGAAAAAAAAAAAAAAAAAAAAAAAAAATCAAAATCGGTCAACAAATAAAGAAGAAGCATTTTTGGGGAATTTTGAAAAATGTGCATAAAATAGCATATTTAATATGTTTCAAAATTCTGCGTAGAAGTTTTGAAGCCCCCACCTAGTGCTATCATATAAAGCAACATAATTGAAATCGGACTTGAAATGACGAAGAAGAAGCATTTTAAAATTGTGGACGGACAACAAACGCCACTTTGACTAATGTCCATTTGGTCTCATCCAACATAGTCCAACTCCATTGTGTCAATTACCAGTTTGTCTAATTACCTTTTGGTCTAAGTAGCACTTCAATTATTTACCATTTCGTTTAACTCCCATTTCACCTAATGCCCAGTTCATCTACTGTCCACTTGGTCTATCACCACTTGGTCACTTCCAGTAGCAAACTGGTAATAGACCAAATATTCATTCGGGCATTACATGAATATGAAATTAGAACATTTGTCTATTAGACCAATTGGCAATTAGACGAATCAGTCATTAGACCAAGTATAGTATGTTAGACCAAATGCAAATTAGACCAAATTGTTAGTAGACCAAATGGGTTTAGCCATGTGGTATTAGACAAACAGATAATTAGACCAAGTGGATATAAACCTTTCTGTCAAGACACAGATTTTGTGAAGTAAATCACAAATCACATCGGATTCCACTCTGTTTATAGAAATCCTCCAAGAGATAAACTATGGTGAAGACAACATCATGTTCCAGAAATGTTTCATTCAACTAGTTTGAAGAGAGCCCTCCAACATGAAGCAAGCCAGTTTGAGAGGACATCCACGTTCCGTTCGATTGTATGTCCTTCAGAACTATGTGATAGCAATCACATGTAGTTTCACCGGGTTCAAAGAAGTCCTCCACAGATAGTTTGATTCATGTTCCGTCGTAAAATTGTATTTCTTTCAGATCTTTGTGATGACAATTTGGTTAACAAGGTTCAGAAGAGTCAACCAAAAATGAAGTGTTCCAACGATTGTATGAGAGGACATCCATGTTCTGTATGTCCTTTGTAATAAACTATGTAATGGCAATTAGTTGCACCTTGTTCATAGGAGTCCTAAACAGATCAGATCAAAAGCCAAACACAGCTATGATGGCTCAGTGGATAGATCATCCGCCTCATAAATGGGAGGTCGTGGGTTTGATCCCGGCCGCATCATACCAAAAGACGTTAAGAAATGATAGTTGCTGCTTCCCTGTTAAGCCCAGCGCACACTATGCGATGCGATTGCACTAAGATCCGATTGCAACAAATTGCCTATCGCATCGCAGTGCAATCGCATCGCAAGCCAGCGCACACATTGCAACAGGCGCTGCATCTCCATGGTACCTCCTTTTTTACGCGCATGCGCGCAGTAATACAACCTCCATCTCTAGCAAATCTGATTGGCTGAATTATCAAAATCGCAGGAAGATCTGACATGTCAAATGTCTGAAATTTGGTCTGCGATTTTTCCGCAACACATTGCATCGCAGTTGCAGCGTGTTGCAGGTTGGCGCACACTACGCGATTTTGTTGCAATCGGATCTTAGTGCAATCGCATCGCATAGTGTGCGCTGGGCTTTAGGTGTTCAACAAGAAAGCGATACAGCAATGTTGATCTGGCGCTGCTCAGTGGCTGCTGGGCACACAATCAATTGGGCAAAAAGAATTCTATTCTGACAATAGAATTTGGAGCTTTGGAGACAGTTTGATTCATGTTCCATAAGATTGTATTTCTTTCAGACCTATGTCTTGCTTATCTCCCCTTGCTTAGCAAGGTTCAGAAGAGTCCTCCAAAATGAAGTATTCCAAAGATCTTTTGAGAGGATCTCCATAAGATTGTCTTTGATTCAGAACCTATTAATGAGTGTAAGTAATCTTTGTTTCTCAGCCTCTCCTCTCTCCTCGCTATCTGCATCTCCAATGTTTCCTGCATATTCTGAAATATGAATAGATATAGAGAGATAGTCAGTGTTTCTATGTTACTAATATGAATAGATATAGAGAGATAGTGAGTGTTTCTATGTTACTAATATTGTGTTTTCTTTTCAGGCATAAACAAATCATTTTTTTACAGATTAAAAAAAAATGTAAATGATGTAATATATCCCCAATATTGCTTAAAGCTGGTGTATAGTGTTGGGAGAAGGAAACATTTAATTTGGATTCATAGTTAGATAATATGAAAGACTGAATCCTATAACTGTAACAAAGAAAGTTATATTACATGAAATCTCGTATTAGTGTCTTTATTTTACGATATAAGTATAAAAAAAGATAAGTCGGGGATCCGACTCATCTCAGTGTGCATGAGGCGTTCACATGGAAAACCAATGGGGATTCTCTTGTGTGGGTGATACACACAGGTCGCTACGCTCCATTCATGCGGGAAATTCGGGGGACTGGACACCCCAGCAAAGGTCTCAAAAACCGTTACATTATGTTTCAAAAACAAACATTTCACTGAAATTCACCGGAAATCGTGAAAGGAATATCACAAAATCTCTCACACATATCTTTTAGTGCAATGTGAACAACATGAGACTATTTTTAATCGGTTTTATGAAGATTCCTTTTTTGTTACCAAAACTATACACCAGGTTTAATGATATCTTTGTCAGGAATTAAGCAACAAAATGCCACACTACCAATGGATAGACCATAAAACAATCTTGAATAGGCAACTCTGTACTATCCCATTACCAGCTAATGTAGCCTCTAAGCTTTCTTCAAAACCCATCAACAGAGGGAGAACTTATGTTCCAATGGGGTGTTTCACCAAGTAGTTGGTAAAGATACAAATAACTCTATGAACAACTGGAACAAGTTATTGGGTGCTATACTAATTACATGGTGAATCATTTAAAATAAGAACTGATCACCAGTTATTTGTTAAGTCATTCATAAATGACTTGATGAAACACAGTTCAATTCAGCAAGAGTCTGGCACAAATGTAACCTCTGGAACTAAAATATAGATAAAATAAAATTTAATGGGACACATCATGCATACAGACTATGTAATTAAAAAAGGTTCCAGAGAGGTCCTACATGTGTAATGTAACTGAGAAATCATCTAAAGTTCTCTAATTTTCACAGCATCCTTACCTCTGACGACGTTCCTAATATCAGTGATAGTACCCCCTCTCATGTTGAGTAACTGTAGAACCCTATTCTTGACAGACCCAACCCCCCGAGTTACAGCATAGGATGGTTATTTAGCGAATCTTTTCTAAACCTTGGCAACCCTTTCATCTCTATTCCAGGCTCTTTGTATTATGTCATGTATATTTTATTTATAAGTATGTTGAATTGTATATTCTTGTAATTAGAAATGCCAAATAAATAAATAATAATAATAATAATATAATCAATCAATGTTTGCTTACCTCTGACGACGTTCCTAATATCAGTGATAGTACCCCCTCTCATGTTGAGTAACTGAAGAACCCTGTTTTTGATGGACCCAACCCCCGAGTTACAGCATAGCTCTAAGATAATATAATCAATCAGTTGTAAAGTGAACAGACCAGCGTCAAGTCTCTGAAGGTAGTACTCATCTTCCTGGTCGTCATCGATGATGTCACCTTCTCGTAATCTCCTCTGAAGAATTCATAGAAAGAGCGTGATAGAAAGTTGAAGATTCGGTAAACAATTTCTAATATTGAGGTAGAAATTTATAGCATTTTAGTGATTTTTAGAAATGGTGTAAAAGTATTTTGAGATGTTTTTGAAGTAGTCAAGTTGCTTCCTAGATTGATGTAGATGTTGATGGCACCAATAATCATCTAAGTAAGCATATCCATAGAAAGAGGATGATAAAAATTTAAGATTTGGTAAACAATTTTCAACATTGACATAGAAATTAATAGCATTTTAGCGATTAAAAAAAAATCCTCGTTCTATTTTGATATTGGGGTAGATATTACAGGATCAAATCCTTCCTTTGTCCGAGTTTTTTGTCTGCTTTATTTTCATTCATACAAAGATTGAACAACCAATCTAACATACTGGGAATTATACAGTTAAATTCTCTATTCAGAATAAGACTTTTTAGAATATTATAAGATCAGTGTCTTGTAACATAAGGACCTACGATCCATTGCAAATCTATAGTAGCCAATCATGTTTAAGTTCAAGTTTATTTTCCACATTTTCATTAAAAAAATGTTACAAAGTAAAAGCATACATTTGAAATACATATAAAACAGCATGTCATACACTTATAACAATATACAAAACTAAATAAATATTAGGAAAATTAATAGAAAAACATTTGCAAAATAAACAATATGAAACAATTAGATGCATACAGAAATGTGGAGGGATCAAAAGAAGTAAATAGAAATTTAATAGATTGATCCCAACATAAATATCAAATCAGGTAGTTAAATCCATGAAAAAATATAAACATCAAATGACATGTAATAAAGAAAATCAAGCCTATGTGTCTATTCTATCTTTAACATTTAGTTAACAAAAAGTCAAGATCCTTGATGATTAGTCTTCTTGCATAAAAATCTTACCATGAACCAATCAGAATGGCTGTTTAAAATTTGTAACAATTGTAACTGTTTATGTTACAGGGCACAGAATTGCAAAACGATAATAACCAATCAGGAACCTTGATGCATAGGCTGCTAGCATAAAAGTCTCACCATAAACCAATTAGAACGGCTGTTTCAAAGCCTACCTGTTTCTCTCGTTCAATCTTGTCATCACAAGCTTGTACTCTGTTCAGGTAGGTGAAATGAAGTTCCATCAGACGATCTACCTTGGCGTAATCACCCTCAGTGAACTTCCCAACCAACCTCTGATGATGAGCTCCAGTTACGTTCCGGAACAGAGACGCAATGATGGAACACACATGCTCTAATGAGAGAAATCAAGTTTATAGTTACATGTACATTACGGAACAGAGATGCGAAAAGGGAACAAACATGCTCTATGTAGAGAAATGATTAGATTATTATTATTAGATTATTTGGCATATTTTTGTCTGCACTGTTACTTTTTTTCCTATGATCTTGTACTTATATGAATATATGTTGACATTTCTTTTGCAAACATGCACTTAGAGCACCTGATTTCTAGTGGATTTAGCGCGTTATAAATCTCATAAATTAGAGAAATCAAGTTCACAGTTACATAACAGAACA
Organism: Paracentrotus lividus; assembly: GCA_940671915.1. NCBI lineage: Eukaryota > Metazoa > Echinodermata > Echinoidea > Camarodonta > Echinidae > Paracentrotus > Paracentrotus lividus. The sequence continues at coordinate 11,423,799 of CALNVZ010003014.1, read as the reverse complement.
GAGATGCGATGATGGAACACACGCTTTAAACAGAGAAATCAAGTTTATAGTTACGTTACGGAACAGAGACGCGAAGATGGAACACACATGCTCTAAACAGAGAAATCAAGTTTATAGTTACATTACGGAACAGAGACGCGAAGATGGAACACACATGCTCTAAACAGAGAAATCAAGTTTATAGTTACATTACGGAACAAAGACGAGATTATGGAACAAACATGCTCTAATTTGAGAAATCAAGTTTATAAGCCACTGATTTGAAATATATGGTTCATTATAAATGCCCATAGGATTCTGTTCTTTTAAAGTAAACAAAAATAACATATGTTCCTCAGTTATTCCTCACAAGAGTAACAATAAAATTAAAAGAAAAAGACTAAATAATTGTATCCAATAGACAAGCATAGAATTGTCTCATTCCACTTTTCATAATATAAAAACATTAGGCGCAATGACAAGTAGCAATTAGACCAAAATGTAAGGAGACAAACAGGTGTCATGAAATGGAATTAGATCATGTGGGATAAGGCCAAAAAGCCATTAGTCAGAGTGGCCCAAATTCTCAAAGGTGGTTTCAAAACCGGGGACTGAAACAATGGATTATGTAAATGTTGTGTAATAATTACGCTATAAATTCAGCGCGGCCATTGAGAAAGGTCCAATATGAATGCACGATTTTTTTAACAGTAGGCCTACGCTAAAATTACGCTTGTTGCTATGGTTTTAGCAGCCCACAGTTTTCAATTGATGAGTCCACTGTTGAGTCGACGGTTTCTTTGAATTAATTTGCATGAATAGCAGACAATTCCATAGCAACAAGTGTAAATTTAGCTCTCTGTGACAAATTCACTCATTCATATCGGATCTTTCTCAATGGCTGCGCTAAAATCATAGCGTAATTATTACACAAAATTTACATAAGCCATGGTTTCAGTCCACAGTTTGGAAACCAACTTTGATAATTCCGGTGAGTGGGTTTACACCAATTGGCAATTTATTGTTTCTGCCTACCTTCGTGTTCACTATCTCCTGGACCTTTCTTGGTAACCTTAGGTGTCTTCATGAAAAGAGGAAAGAGACTACGTAGTCCTAAGATATCAATGAACTTGGCACAATTATCCCCTGCTTGTTGGCCTGTCATAGCATGGTCTAATACCTTCAATGCACTGTGTCTTGACCGCTTCTTCTCTCTATTGAAATTATAGGAATAAATAATTAATAAAAAAAAATTATGGGTTTTGCTGTAAAGCAGGGTACTAAATTGTTAAGGTTACAAACTAAAATTTTTCAATTTCTTTTAACCCGTTGGGGACAACTGATTTGGCTATAACACACATTTCCCATAGACCTAAGCCCGAATATATTCGGGCTCAGTACTCAACGTGTTAATGTATCCATACATTACTTGTACAGGCACATGTATACTCACCATAAGTAATATAATTATCACCACAAATATCAACATCTTCATAATTCATGCATGCATAACTTTTCTAATTCAATAGTATGTGCATGGTAATTTCTCATTTTCATTCATCGATTTTATCATCAACATGATTATAACCACCACCACAACATCATCATCATCATCATTATAATCCTCACCACCACTACTACCGACCACTTTAACCATCAACACATCTTCCATCGCCAATACTACCAAATTAACATCACCACCAACATTAGGACAACCACCTCTACAAACATCACCACCATAACTACATGTAGCACCCACCACCTCCACCATTATTATCATCATCACAATCATGATCACCATCATCATCATAATCATCATCATCATCATCATCATCATCATCACCACCATCATCATCATCACCACCACCACCACCATAATCATCATCATTATCACCACCATCACCAACACCACCACCACCACCACCACCATCATCATCATCATCATCATCATCATCACCATCATCACCACCACTATCATCATCATCATCACCATCACCACCACCACTATCATCATCATCATCATCATCATCATCATCATCATCATAACCACCCCCCCACCACCACCACCGCAAATACCACCACATCAACATCACCACCACCACCATCAGCATCATAACAATGACTCCATGAGACACTGTCTGTTTCCTACCTAAGCATGAGATTCATCAGCTGTAAACCCTCTCCTTTGAGGAATGCCATTTTGTTGCTAGGCAACATGAGAGACGAGCACAAACAATTGAAGAGGTTCTCCATCATCTCCAACTCCTCACTGTTACTAGGATCATGCTTCTTGAAGTACTGTTAATCAACAATATAAAGGCCCGTAATCAGAAAGATGTCCTAAATGGTAAATTCCAACATGGTCTGAAGTCTAAGTTACATGTTGGTCTAATGGCCACTTCGCCTATTTACCATTTTGTCAAAGTCCAATTTCATCAAATATCCACTTGGTCTAACACCACTTGGTCACTTTAAGTAACCAACTGAGTAATAGACCAAATATTTTTTTTTTTTTTTTGGGGGGGGGGGGGGGTTAGACCAAAATGCACTTAGACCATTTGGCTATTAGACGAGTTGGCAATTCGACCAAGTGGTCATTAGACAAAGTATGTATTAGACCAAGGAGAACTTAAATAAGATTGCTAGCAGACAAAATGGGTTTAGCCCGAATGGTGTTAGACAAACAGAGAATTAGACAAACTGATGTTATACCAAGTGAATACATGTATAAACCTCTTAAGTTAAGTCAGGCCTAAATTCTGTGGTTTAACATTGGGTAGTAAAATGTGACACAATCTGTCTACATTATGTTCTTTATGCTCAGGAATCATGCTTTAATTGTTAGGAAAACCTAAAAGTAAGTACTTATCATTCTCAGGCAGGTTTTAATAATTTAAGTCCCCAAAAATTGTGATAAATGGAACATCTACTGTTCGAGATTGTGTCACATTTTGCTACCCAAAGTTAAACCAGAGAATTTAGGGCCTGGCTTTACTTAAATAACCATAGGGTCTCATATTTACAAGTACCTCTTTTCACACAGATATTTTCTATATAACTGAATGAAGCTGATGATAAAATAGAGTTCTGATCAATTTATCTTATAAAACAAGAGAGCTGTGAATATAAAACTTGTTCACAGTTGATTTCTTAACCTGTTGAGAGGGGGAACCAATTTAGGTCCTGCCTAAAAAACTTGTGGATGTGAACCATTAGGTGCTTGCACTACAAAGTTTACTTTGTAGTGTACTTTTTACTTTGGCTCCTAGCAAGGTGCACACTTACAGTTAAAGAGCTATGAATATCATCCACCAAGATTTTAAATATAACTTACAGCAAGCTGTTGTAAGAGTGCATCAGTCCCATCCAGCTCACCAAGCAATATTCGGTTTTCTGGAGGTTAAAAAAAAAAAAATAAATAAATAAATTAAAAAAAAAAAAATAATAATAAAAATAATTAAAAAATGTATACATTGATAAACTGAGATATAATTATACCAACATAAATGGCCAACAGTTCTTACACACAGCCATCATCATCATGATCACCATCATCATCTCATCATCATCCCCATCATCATCATCATCATCATCATCATAACCACCACTACCACCATCATAACCACCACTACCACCATCATCACCACCACCAACACCAAGATCAACAATTAATAATTATCATCATCATCATCATCATCATCATCATCATCATCATCATCACCACCACCACTACCACCATCATCTTCACCATCATCACCACCACCAACACCAAGATCAACAATTAATAATTATCATCATCATAATCATCATTATCATCCTCATCACCACTGATAATTGCCTTATTATCATTCTGGTATAAAAAAACCTTCTACATAGTACCTAGCATCGTTATGGCTGGATTTGATGCAATAGTAAACAAGGACTTCAAAGTTATCATTGCCATCATCATCACCATCACCAATGTCAACATTTTCGTCATCACCATCCTCATTACAATTTCTTTCCATTATCTCTTTTTGGTTTTTTGGCTACCTTGCTTTCTTCCATCCTCTCCATCCAATTTCCTCTCAAAAGTATTCTATTCTCTCATACACTGTAAAGAGATTTAACAAAGGAGAACCTACTCTGTGTATTTGTTGTAATAAGATGGCAAGGATCTCACTACAGTAGAGCTTATTATTAGGGATGACCACACAGCTCTATATAGCCACTAGAACAGTTTCCACTTCACTGTGTGAATTCAGTCACCCATGCATTTACTATGCAAACAATAACCCATGCACTGAGTGCTCAATAATACACATGGAGAGAAAGAGCAAATTTTTCAATAAAAAAAAAACAGCTTTCGAAATTGCCTTTTGGCCAGTGGTAAATATCAATCATTTTTATTCCTAATTGGTCAGTTTCTTCCTTAGAAAATACCTCAGCAGGTGATCAACTTTTCCTGTTGAAAAAAATTGATATGAAGAAAACTACAGCAGGTTCAAAGTAGTGCTTCTGTGTGATGGGTGTTATGACTAGAATTTCTCATGATTGGGATAGATTTAGATAAAGAAAAGTATGGATCTATAAAATTTAACTATTTTTGAACAAAAAATGTATTGGGGTGAAAAACATAGAACAATGTTTACCACTGGCCAATTAGGTTTTAAAATTTCTCTACCCTCTTCAACATTCAGCTCTGAGCCACACTACCATAAAATAGCCAATTGTCTAGGGTGTTCCTATTAAAACATTCCCTATGGAGCATTTTTCCACGGTGGTCATATTGGATCACATAAACCTACATGTCAAACCATCACTTTTGTACTACCATAACATATTGTATAATCTACTCATACACCTCAATTGTGTTACTATAATCTCATTTCATGTTGATACACAGATAGAAAATGTTTGGTATGATTTGGTACAACAAATCAACGAAAAAAGGACAATAAACTTGAGCTTTTATTGCTTTTTCTGGCTTTGACTTAAACTTGCAAAAGTGTTCTAGCAGCTCATTGTTAATCTGAGACACTCTTCGGATCATATCTTTCCAATGGAACATCCACTTGTGATGATTCAAGTATAAAAATGTTTCTTTTAACATGCTCTATCCGATAATTCTAGTTAAAGCATATTAAACAGAAATTAAAATTTTAGTGGCCATCCCTATTATTAGCATCAAACGTGGCTTTAGGTTTGAGTTTCTTGAGAAGCCATTGCATCAAGATCAGGTTACTCATATACATAGTGAACAAGAGCGGGCCAAGTCGTGAACCTTGTGGGATCCCATTTGGAACATGAAAATATGTTGATATTGTACCATTAAGACAAACTTTTTGCTGTCTCTTTGAGAGATAGGAATCAGTCCATGACAGAACATGGTCACCTCTAAAGCAAATGGAGAGTGCAGTATCTCTAACAATTTTGTGTGATCAATAGTGTCAAAAGCGGCACTTCTTCTTCTTCTCGAGTCCTTTCTCAAAATTTTTGTTTATTTGTGAATTAGAATGTGATTCAAACTCTGCCCATTAGATACTGAACGCAGGCGATCCCATTAGGCGAAAGGGTAGTA
>CALNVZ010003014.1:11399906-11417286 GCA_940671915.1 Paracentrotus lividus | reverse complement strand
AGATTCAGCTGGAATCTCTGCGTCGTTGGCAGATGAAAGTGCAGCTTCAACTTCCTCGAATGAGTCAGACTGTGAGGCGATGCAAAGGTCATCTGCATATATGAAACTCCTGGTATCGGGCCGGATGGACCGGCTGGTCGTTGGTGTAGATGTTAAAGAGGAGAGGCGCAAGGACACTTGAATCTCATATTACCACCCTCTCTATCCAATTCTATCTCAAAAGTATTCTATGCTTTCATACACTGCAAAGAACAATATAAAAGGAAAACCTACTCTGTGTGTCTTGTAATAAGATGGCAAGGATCTCACTGCAGTAGAGTTTATTAGCATCAAACGTGACTTTAGGTTTGAGTCTCTTGAGAAGCCATTGCATCAAGCCTTGTTGAGCAGCATCCGCACACATGTCAGGTCTAAACTCAGCCATGTTCTCAATGATACCTGCGAACAAAGAGAAATATATTAATATACATGTACAAACAGAAATATATCAATATTATACCTACAAACAGAGAGAAATATATTAATATTGTACCTACAAACACTGAAATATATTAAAATTATACCTACAAAGTGATACAGATATATATTAATAAATCTTAAAAAGTTTTTGCTTAAAGGGATGCAGTAACATTGAATGATATTCAAATCACATTTATTCGATTTAGCTTATTTTGCCAACATAATTCTAAACACTTAGGTCAGTCTGGTATCTCTTCAAAATTGCAAGCTAATTGCTTGCTTTACCTTCGAGATATTAATGATTTCATACTCAAATTTTATAAACCAACACCGGATGGTTTATAAAACCATGTGCTTTTCCACACACCCATTTCCTGTTGTATAGTCCCCCGTCCCTAGCGGCCTGGTGAGCTATCAGCAGAGGGTACTTGTGTTCGGCTGTATGCTTGCCATTGTTTGTTACACTGGTTTAAGGTAGTAGATGACTTCCATTTGATCTGAAAATTTCAGTAGTTTGTTTTTACTGTTGGAACAATATAATTTTATCAATCTTGATATGATTGCTCTTGTTTTTGAAAGTTACTAAATCCCTTTAATGCAATTGATGACAAACCTTTGTGTAACAGACCCCTGTAGTTCTTACCTAGAGTATTATGTATTCCCTCTGCCTCCTCTTTCACATTCTCATCCAATCTATCAAGGTTCTGAACCAATGTAGCACACACTTGCTCCTCCAACTAAAAAAAAACAAAAACAAAACACAACAATAATATTCACATGTAACTGGTTTTGGCTGTTGAGAAGTTATAAATTACTCTTTTTTTTATAAATAAATTTTTGGGCCAAGCTCCATAAACTACCCCCCCTCCCCGATGTTAAAACACGCAATTTGCAGTGTGAAAAGTTATGGGATAGTTTGATTGCTATAGGCACTCCGGTGGTCAAGTGGTTATGACACACATGGAACATTGAAGATTCAGAAATTGAAAATTATTTTCCCCAAAATTACATATTAGACCAAGGGGAAACTAGACCAAATATAAGCATATGTGGTATTAGGAAATCAGATAATTGGACCAACTGCTTTTAGACCAAGTTGTAATAAACCAAGAAAAAGACGTACCAGAGCATCGATAAGAACCGTTGCCCCATCTTCACTCTCCGTCAGGGCATCAACATCAGTCATCTCTTGCATGAGATTAATGATAGCGATAGAGATATCCGTGTTCTCATGACCGATCAGCTGAAGGATCGACCTGATGGCATTGAGTTCTTTGAGATGATGATACATGTCAGGCACTGTAGCTATCACATGAAGCTCCTGAATCATATCGTTCAGTTCAATCTCAGATTCCATGAACCTATGAAGGAAAAGAATGCAAAATAGGAGAACTGCTGGAACTGGTATCCAATAAAGGAGAGCCAGTGGAGTAAAATGAAGTCAAAAGGAGCCAAGCTTTATATCCTGGCAGAATCTTCGTCAGAGACAAAGAGAGAAGGAAAAGAATGATGCATATCAGACTCTGTAGCTATGACATGAATCTCTTGTATCATATCGTTCAATTCAATCTCAGATTTCATGAACCTATGAAGGAAAAGAATATCGTATTTTAGTAGGCATTTTCTTTTGAAACTAGAATGCTATGAATTACAAAATACTCAACATAACGAGCGAAAAATCACTGACAAATAGTAATTTATTTCTTCCTATAGATATTTGTAGGGTTTTGGCAGAGTAGAGGGAAATTTGCAAGTGGGTAAATACACAATTTTTCTATCAAATGTTTTCATTGCAATGCTGGATCTCTGTTTACGTTGTTTTGTTTTTTTTTAAACATTAAATGCAGTAGAGTATATCCTATAAGTGGCTGTGTTATATAAAACAGTTAATTATCATTATTATCATTACATGTAGTACTATACACAGCCTAATACTGAAGTGGAAATTTTCGCAAAGTCAGATTTTTAAATGAAGGAATTGTAACATTTTGATCATAAAAGACAACCTGTACATTAGATTTAAAAAAAAAACATTAAAAAAAAAGGGGAATTTATGAACTTACTTTTCCGGGAGGTCAGGGAACTTGATTCGTAGTTCTTGGTTTCTGTAAACCTTCTTCTCAAAACCAAGAATGAGTTTCCTCAAACTTGTATCATCGAGAGCAGGGGCCTAAAAAGGTATCATGAGAAAACAGATGAAAGGTGTAGTGTGAGGTATCACTGCCATATGAAAGGAATAGATTAGGCAATTCAAATGTCTTACTAAATTCTTATTATCATACAGAAGTGTGCAAAGAGTTTAAAGAGAATCTAGTGTAGTGGGAAAGGTGTAAAGATAATTTTCAAATTATGTCAGCGGACTTACGATCACAAGGTACACGGTTCGAATCACGTTCATACCACTAGCATCCTTCGGCAAGGTGTCAACCTGCAAATTTGCCGTACTTGACCCAAGTGAGGTGAATGGGTACTGGTAGAAAGCAATTCCTTCAATGCTGTGAGCGCCTTTCAGGGTAGCCCAGCTGGGTAATAATTAGTTAACACTATAAGCGCTTAGAAACACTAAGGTGGATATCGTATTAAGCGCTATATAAATGCAACTATTATCATTATTATTTCATCTGTTTTAGGAAGAGTATAATGGCAAAAAGGTCCAGTGGCAAGAATTGCTCTTGAAGAGCTGCGAACCCAGCTTCTACTTCAATATTGTTTCTAACAAAATGAACTTTTACCTCTGGTTCTTCATCGACCATCTTAAGAATACGTTCTCTTTCTTCCTCACTGAGGGTGCTTGACATAGTAACCAATCCTTCATCTCCTCCTCCTCTTCCTCTCCTCGCCATCTTGGATTGATCCACTCCTCCTTCATCCTGGGAACGAACGTCTCTGGAACGCTTCAAATTGGGTTTCTCAGGCTGCATGACGATAATAAGAAACAGTTAAGTTGATCAATGATTTTGTATCCATTTGTAAACTTACAAATAACAAGCATTGATACAAAAAGGTCTGAACCCTAATAACATCATTTCATGAAATCATCAAGAATACACTTTATTGGGATGGGAAATGAAAATTTACGTTCATTCACTGTGTAGCATGGGAATGTAAGTTAGATCTAACTGTTAGACTCTACCGTTCAAATTTTTTTAAACAGAAAATGAACGACACGCACACGGTCGGGTAATCCGGTAATCAACTCGAGCTTGTGCATTCTCCAAATATTCTCTCAATAAATGTTCCTCAGAATATATAAAATTCAAAAGAGGTACGAAACGTTGATAAAAATAGTAAATTATTTGACTTCTTAGCAGCTGAAAACAAAGTAGACCTACCTGGAATAAGACTAAAGAATAACTAACACAAAAAACAGCGTATGGGACAGAATTAACTTTAAGCGGTTTCCACATGTCTATTTGCAACAAATTTACAAGAGTATCATATATTTTTACGATGAGAGAATTGATACATACCTGGAAGGATAGAATATCGCCGATGTCCATGACCTGTTGATTTGAAAATGGATGAATATTACGATATTTTGGGTTCAAATTGGGTACAACTTCACTCCAGCTATCTCACTAGTGGTCAATGGTCACAGAATAGTCTGAAATCAGACTTTTTTTTCATATCATGAGGGACAAAAAGTCACAACAAAAGATGATTCAGATAAGCTCGCAACGGTCTTTGTTTGTTCTTGATTTTTTTAATTTTTTTTTTAATGTGTTAAAAAAAAGCTCTACTATTATTGTCAAATGTCGTAGTAAGCCCCCTCCCCCAAATCGAACAGAGAATGATGTCTTTTTTGTTAGACTATTTTAGACAAGGCGATCGTGGCTCCCGCCCCCCCCCCCACCCCCCTCCTCTCTCGATCTCTAGCTCTCCATCGATCTCTCACTCTCGCTAGTTTTGTTCTTATATTACACTTTTCACAATGGGCTTTACTGCGATTTCTTAACCCCATACTATCTATTTTTGCTTTCAGAATGCGTTTGTTACCCCACACTATTTGTTAATTAGCCGGGGTTAAGAAATTATTTGCTTTTCACACAGTCCTTAAAGGGGAATCCAACCCAAGGAGCTGAATCAACCTTACAGGAAAGAAGAAAATGAGAGGAGCAATCTAAAAAAAGTTTCATCAAAATCGGTTATAAAATAAGAGAGTTATGGGAAGTTTGAAAAAAGTCTAGGCTGTTCCTTCTAATGGGGACTCCTCAATGGCATCATACGGCTTCAAATGGCCGCTCTTATGGACAACATCTCCATATCATTTTTGTACACAAATTTTCAGATTTTCCCCATTTTTCATTTCAAAATATGTCCTTCTTATACTTCTGAGCTGCAAAATTATGTAATGGGGAAAATAATATTTCACACAACATAGGTGTTGAGCTCAGAAGGAGGTAAGATATATTTCGAGAGAAAATGGGAAATCTGAACAATTTGTGTACAAAATGATGAGGAGTATGTCATAAGATCGGCATTTGAAGCCGATGAATGCCAATTTGAGATCCCCATAGAAGGAAACTAGACTTTTCAACTTCGCCATAAGTTCCTTATTTATTAACCGATTTTGATGAATTTTTTTTAGATTGCTCGCTCTCATTTTCCTCTTTTCCTGTAAGGTTGATTCTCTCCTTGGGTTGGATTCCCCTTTAACCCAGACTATCTGCTAGATCATGAATAATGATTTCCTATCACTCACCTTCCATTAAGTTATTTCATTTGTTCTTATCTTTTAATATTTAAAGTCCTAAGACGCGGACCGGCAAATTAAATAAGCCAAATAACGAAAGCTAAATATGCTATATAATACAACAATTCCAAATTAAGGGCGTTTTTATTGTCCATCTAGAAAGTATTAATTAAAAAGATGACCGAACCTTAACCAGGAGCCACCCCTCCCGAATCACTTGTAAAATTACCACTTAATTTAAAAGTGCGAGTGATGACGTCCAAAAAATGTTAATGGAATGCTACAGGCAGTCTGCGGCTAGGCATGAATTGCGTTCGCCTTTAAGAAAAGCACGTTGTAATTGCTAATGTAGGACAATAGACCCTGTGAGCTAGAATTCAATTGTTAGAATGAAAGGGCAAAGTCAATATGCCTGGCCACAGGACTGCTGCGTAGCTTCCATTAACATTTTGACGTCATCACTCGCACTTTTTTAAATAGGGTAATTTTACAAAGTATTCGGGGGGTGGCCTGGTTGGGTTCGGTCATCTTTTTAATTAATACTTCCTAGATGACAAAAAAACGCCTTAATTTGGAATTGTTGTATTATATAGCATATTAGCTTTCGTTTTTGGCTATTTCATTTGTCGCTCCGGTCTGGGACTTTAATTCATTGTTTTTTCTCTTTCCTTATATTGTTCATTTTTAAAAATATACTTCCTTATGTTATTCATCATTTGTCTCTCGACTTTCCTATATGCTTCGTTTTTTCTCTCTTTCCTTATGCCTTTCATCATTTTTCTCTCTTTCCTTATGTTGTTCATTTTTTTCTTTTTCCTTATATGTTATTCATTGTTTTTTTTTCTCTCTTTCTCTTTATTCAAAAATCCCTTTCCTTATGTTATTCATTGCTTTCATTTTCCTTGTTATTCTCTTCCAATTATGTCATTCCTTGATTTTCTGTCTTATGTTATTCATTGTTTTTCTCGGTTTTCCTAATATTTTTTCTCTCTTTCATTATGTTGTTCATTATTTGTCTCTCTTTCTTTATGACATTCATTGTTTTTCTCTCTTTCCTTATGTTATTCATCATTTTTTTTCTCTTTCCTTATACTGTTCATTGTTTTCTCTCTTTCCTTATGTTATTGATCGTTTTCTCTCTTTCCTTGTGTTGTTCATTGTTTTTCTCTTTCCTTATGTTATTGTTTTTTCTCTCTTAAATTTCTCTTTATTTATTGATTTCTCTCTTTCCGTATGTTGATCATTGGTTTTTTCTCTTTCCTTATACTGTTTATTGTTTTTCTCTCTTTCCTTATGTTATTTATTGTTTTTTCTCTCTTTCCTTATGTTATTCATTGTTTTTTCTTTTTCCCTATGTAATTCATTGTTTTTCTCTTTCCTTATGTTGTTCAATGTTTTTTCTCTTTCTCTTTATTCATTGTTTTATCTCTTTCCTTTATTTGTTAATTTTTTTCCCTTTCTTTCCGTATGTTATTCATTGTTTTTCTCTCTTCCCTTATCTTATTCATTGTTTTCTCTCTCTTCTTATCTTATTCATTGTTTTTCTCTCTTTCCTTATTTTGTTCATTGTTTTTCTCTCTTTCTTTAAGCTATTTTCCCCCAATTTCAAGATAAGTGATAAAAAATTATGAGTATCATCATTATATCTTTAACCGTGTTGGGGTTATGTTATGTTATTAATAAAATTCATAGACATGTTATCTACTGTCGCTTCCTGCTCTCTCTTTCTCAATCTCTTTCTTTGAAGCTTGTTCATTCATCCACTGTTAAAAAGACAAGCAACAAAACAAAGTCACAGAGTCTATGCATATTTTAAGAATTGCTATTATTCATATATATGGCATATGTACATTAAGGGTGCAAGAAATCATATTTATATCTACAATACAGTGCAGTGCAAAATTTATTTTATTTATCTTTAAAAAAAAAGTAACACAAACAGAAAAGGACATCTTCAACAAATATACAAAGAAAACATATCTACATAATGCTGTTTTACATATATTTACTTGACTATATATTATATCAAACATAGAGACAGCAGTCTTGCCTTAAATCTCTTAGTTACTTACAATCAAACATTGTAATAAAATAAATATATTTGTGAATACAGCACTATTCTCTTTGGGCAGATTTTGGGGATGTTTTGAGTTACCTAGCTGTCCTAATCTCTAAAATATCTTGTGACTTGTAAGGGGAGATCCAACCCGTAAATTGAAGGTTCAAATGTTGTTACTGTACAAACTAAGCACACCTTGTTTTTTCGAAAGGCAACAATATCCATTGAGCACAAATATTTCCAGAGGTGTGCTCTTCGAACAGTTGTCTCGCCGACCATCCTCTTAATTAAGGTGGGCGTGCCAAATTGTTGCCCTTTTTATTGACCAATAGATCTTTGGGGAATATCACTTTGCGATGAACTTCACACATCGCCTCCCGAATTTCAGCAGTCATATAAAAGAGACGAGAACATACAATTTGCCCTAACTCAAGCCTGAAACCACACATTTTGACTGGCTCAACCTTTTAAGACGTTGCGAGAATAAGAAATAAATATCCAGCTCAAAGTAGTATCCATTTATATTAAACAAATATTTTTCAAAAAAGTGGAATGTAATCAAAATTTATACTTCGCATTTGTCAAAACTGCGTAAAGAAAATTCAAGTGTAACTATTTTAAAAAATTGTCTAATATTGTGCACGACATTCTTGTAGAGAAATGCCAGGTTCGTTATTATTTTAACAAAATTATATCATCTTAAAGTCGTGATCTTGATTTCGCTGAAAACGGCAATCTGTCAATATCTTCTAAAAGCTCCCGTACACGGACGTATGGAAAAAGGTGTTTATGGTGTCTTCTATAAAACAAAATGTCTTTGACTTTTTAAACCCCAAATCAGCCCCGGTTTCTGCACGTAAAATTGATAACATTAAAAAAGATCTACAAGAAAGAAATACTTTATTTTGATTGTTTTTATGTATATAAACATCCGGTACTAGCATTTTCCAAAATACATCCAAAAGTTGTTTAAAGGTGTATATTGACATTTCATGGATGTTTATATTATGTGATACACATGCCACGTAACTAGGATTTTTTACCGGGAGGGTTTCGACAATCTGCAAAAGTCGACAAAAAACGGGTACTACTCAATTTCTTTTCACATCAAGCCGGGCGAGTAAAAAGTACAGCAAAAAATATTTCACGTTACGCCACCTACCCGCACGAAAAGCCGGCGGGGGCGGGAGGTAGGTAGGTTGTTCAAAAAAATATTATTTCTATAGGGTAGGCTGAGGTCGTTCAATTGGCCCCCCCAAAAATGATAGGTCTTTTTTAAGTAGGTCTGCTGCATATTTGCGCTGGCTCTCGCATAAATCATAAAGCACAAAAAAAAAAAAAAACACAAAAGTTAAACATTTTTCAATTTTTTTTATTATATTTATTTTTTGTAAGCGCGACCCTCGCTCTCCGTCGGGCGGGGGGGGCGGGGGCGGGAAGGGGGGGGGGGTTCGTTCACCCCCTAGTTACGGCGCCTGGATACAATGCAGAGTACTAGTAAACAAAATAAAAGTTGAGTGCAAAGTGAATTTGAGAAGACAATCCATTCCCTTTTCCACGCCTGTAACTAGGGGGGGGGGGTCCTTCGGGGGACTCGAATGACACCCCCCCGCGCTGCGAGTAGGGTCCGCTTGACAACAAAAAAAACAATAATAAATAAAAAGGAGAGAGAAGAGAGAGAGAAGCAAAGGAAGAAGAAAACAGCGGCTTGAACCAACGATTCTAAATTACCTACTTATATACCTCATTTTCAACAATGCTTCATGAGCTAAATTATTAATAAAAAAAAATAGTGCTTAAAATCGCCCTTTTTTTAGATAGGTCTGATGCAATATTTGCGCTGGCTCTCGCATAAATCCAATTATTTTCCAGGGACCGCGGAGCGTTTTTGAAAGGCTTGAGGGGGTCTGGGTGATTAAAAAGTTGATGGGCTGAACACGAGGAAAAGTATTTTTAAAATCTACCGGAAAAAATGGCAGGGGCTGCAGCACCCCCCCCCCCCCACCCCCAATCCCTTCATCCCCTGCGTTTTCAGGAAATATCTACTAATAAAAGAATTGAAATACGAGTCAATCTTAATGTAAAAGTTTTCTCTCTCATCGACTTCTATTGCTCCACATTTCTCGTTTTATCAAGGTCTAGGTCTGATACGTCATCTTTTTGTCTTTTAGGAGTACTAAAAAAAAAAAAAAAAGCAAAACATCCTGGCAAATGTGCAGCCTCAATGTCAATCATAACCCAAATTTTCGGCTCGCGCCTTTCGCCCGCTTCGCCATGTTCATCCTCCCGTTCCGAAAGCTGAATTATAGGTCAAAAAAAATGTAGCTCTCAAAGTCGCACAGCATTCATGTGATTTTGATGTAATTTTCTTTCACTCGCGTTTTCGCGTTCGTATCTTTTTGGAGTTCTTGTCCATCGTCTGTTGAAGGACTATTAAAAATAGATATGAGGCACACATACGCCCTGAAAATATAAGGCAAAAGGGCCCTCTTTGCACTGCAAGGTTCACTTTTTTTTTTACAAAGGCGACGCGTGATCAATCGAACTTTGTGAAAGAAGTTAAAAAGAAAAACAGAAAGATGAAACAGACCAAACATTGTACACTATAACATATCGTATATTCAGGCCATCTAAACACGCAGAATTTCCTGGCTCGCGCTATCGCGCTCGCAAATTCAATCCTTGCAACAATGTATTACTTTTCGAAATCTAACACCTTATTACAAATCCTAATATACGGCGTCTGTGAGCATAAGAGGCAAAAATGCTGTTACAGAAAATACAACTACCTTTAATTCACTTCATAACCAAAAATTTCTGAGCTCGCGCTTTCGCGCTCGCAAGTTCAAATCTTGGACAAAAAACTCCACTTTTTTCAATTTTTTCAACACCACGCCGCGATCCAGGGGCGAGGGGGGGGCGGAAGGCTGCGGGCGCATCCCGTAATTTATACCAGTCCTTCTAATACGGATCCGTAAGTATAAGAGGCAAAATAAGTCAGAACAATACACTCACCTTCAGCTCCATTATGAGCCAAAATTTATCATAAAACAGCCCCATGGGACTGATTCCTGACTCCACAAGTGACAGTAATGAAAATGTAAATTAATTACCGTTCACGCTTCGTGCTCACCAACTTATTTAGCCTAAAAAGGAGAGGTGATCATCTCACCTCGTAAAAGACATAAAAAAAGTAAAATTAAAGTAGAAAATACTGTTATAAAGGCAAAATTTTCGGATCCGCGCTCGAAAAAGTTTACTCCTATATGAAAAGGTCCACTTTTTCAATTTATTCCCGGACCCCCCCCCCATTAAACAAATGCCTAGCAGGCAACAAGCCAGTTTAGGGATCTGAGTCCATATTTTTTCAAGAACTCTTGCATCATTAAAAAAGAAGAAATTCCTACATAAGTATATACAAATTAAAATGCATTGTTAAACAAATAAACAAAATTAAGGCTCACAGAATAAAGGAAATAGTTGCACCTCAGAGGAATGGAGAGGGCAGACTCATCATCTCGTTATCAGTTTTAAAGATTTTTGCCCCTTTGATTTCATACCAGTAATAATTACTTTATTAATGTTGATACTAGCGACTTTTAAAGTCGATGCTATAATCCGAATTTTTCGACATAGGGCCCCAGAGACTTGATACCTGATTCATTATCATTTCGTTTGATACAATGAAGTTAGGGTTTAGACTGAAAGATGTTTGTTAATATAAGACACCATACCCATTCCAATAGAGTAATACACGTCCGTGTACGGAGCTTTCAGAGATATTGACCAGAATGTTATTTCGGCAAAATCAAGATCACGACTTCAGTGATGATATAACTTTTTTGTTTAAAATAATATACGAACCTGCAGTTTCTCTCAAGATTTAGTGCATACATTTCAACAATTTTCTAAATAGATACAATTAAAAATTTCGGTTCGCCAGTTTTGACTTAGTGGAAAGCTATTAAATCTAGATTACATCAATTTCTGAAAAAAATATGAAAATGAACTTGTTTTGGCCTAATTATTTCATTTACGTATTTGAATTCCATCAAAGTTGGTTTCAGCCTGTAGAGCCAATTTATTTCTCTTTATATTGATCCGCATTTGGAGCGATTTGATATTTCCTTAAAATGCTATCTCTAAAAACTATTTGTCGTAAAAAGGCAACATTTTGGACGCCCCCTGAATTTAGAGGTGATCGCAACAAATTTGAAGAGCACACCTCTGAAATATTGTGCCCCTATAATATTTTCTTCTAGAATAGACAAGGTGTGCTTAGTTTGTACAGAAACAACATCAAAATCGTTAACTAGGCCTCTTTTTCAGGTTTGGATCTCCCCTTATTGGGATTCTTTAACAGTTTACACAAGGTAAAAATTCTAACACAGGTAAATATATTCAAATGTGACCAAGTTCTTTTCAAGGCACCAAGGAGCTAAATAGATCAACTGCTGGCATCATTTGATAAGTTATGTAACAAAAAAAATAAAAAAAAAATAAATAAAAATAAATAAACAAAACAAAAAAACAAAACAAAAACAAAAACTGTATAAAAAAATGCCTCTTAATCAGGATGAAGATCTAAGAGTGATAATAAAATAGGATATAAATAGTTTTTATACATGAATCTCTGGTTTTGATAGTTATTCTGGGGCAGTTTCGTCAGCCAGTCACTTCATGTACAAAATTTTGAGTGATTTCAGTAATGTATTCCACAAACGATAATGAATTGAATTCTACTGCATTCCATGTCTATACACATGTACATACCCCATTTACACTTGCCAAAAACCTGAGTAGATAATGCAAGTATAGCTTGGCCTGGCCTAGCCAACCAATATTTGTAATGTAAACGCAGCTGACTTACATAGATTGATCTAAGGTTGAACAGTAAACTACATAAAAAACATATTTATCTATCTAACATAAACACAATACACAATAAATTGCACAAACAGCATTCCTACCCCATTGTTGATCACAGCTCATTGTTGATTCCTCTACCAATATGTATGCAAGTCTAAAATATAAGAGCTTACATGCAAAAGGGACTAAATCCTCTTTTGATGAAAATTGAGTTATTTATATCAGGTACGCACCCGTCTTTGAGCAACAGGATTATCTAAAATGGTGATTGCAAATGTAAGAAAATGCATATTGTAATTTCCCTTTTCCATAGACGCGTGTACAAAATCTGGTAAACAAATGACATTTCCTCTGAAGTTATGAAAGTGGATTTAGCCCCTTTTGCATGTAAGCTCTTTAATTACTGCCTGGCTTTAAATATAATATATCATTATAAACATGACATTTAGGAAATATTCATTGCTTAATTTAGATTAATAATAAAAAAAAAAAAATAGTTACAATATTTACTGTATTATTTTTTTTTTACAGTGTTTTAATACTATGTACTATACCTTTAAATGCAATAACTTGCAAGGAAAAGTGCACTGCAAAATGCAAGGAAATAAATGCAATTTTCAATTGATTATGGGGCTATTTGACATGAAAACGAGGTATAAAAAAGGAGAACAAGATAAATGTAATTGTGTCTCCAATACTAGTATGCCTTCTCATGACAGTGGCAGGGTCATGAAGAGAACATTATCAAGAGCAGAAGTGGATCTAAGATGTCCCCCCTCCCACGGTAGGGACTTTTTGCATTTTGGGACTTTAAATTGTGCAATTTTGTGCATACCTGGAGGGGGGGGGGGGGGGGGGGGGGGGAAATTGAAAAAAAAATTGGGGGAGAAAAAAAAAATAAAAAAAAAAAGAAAAAAAAAAAATTGCAATTCTGATTTAAATCGCAGGAATATCACCCCTGCTTATAACAGTTGTCAGTGAGAATCAGTGAATATTTGTTCTCAGCCAATCAGATGCAAGCATTTCAGTAGCTTATAGTAGTTGTCAGTAGCTTATAACAGTTGTCAGTGAGAATCAGTGAGAATATTTGTTCTCAGCCAATCTTGGGGGGGGGGGGGGGGTGATTCACTAACAGCTAAAATTAATCCCAAGTGGGATAAAATCAATTTTAGGATCGATATCAATCCTAAGATCGATATCAATTTTAGTCACTGATTCACTAAGCTATTTGGGATCAATTTTGCTGCTGAAATTGATCCCAAATCTAGAAGAGGTCGCGCACCACTTTTAAGCATTGACTTTGTACATAACCCTAATTTAATATGAGCGCGCGAGTAACCTCATTATTTCAAACGCACGCGTGTAGCGTACAATTTGACAATTTGATTGTGACGTCAACAATGACTAGCGCAATTTCAATGCGCTGACCCATTAACCTCATTCACCAGTCTTTTACAAAAATTAAACCTGCCGAAATAAAATTTTGTGATTGGTTGATGGAGTGAGGTCATGAATATTCATATTACTGAGTGTAAAATTAATCCCAAGCTAATAGCGATTTAGTGAACCAGTGAGTTAGGGTTAATTTTAGCCTGGGATTGAAATCAATCCCAAATATCGCTCTTAGGAACGATCGCGGGCTCTGTTAGTGAATCACCCCCCAGATGCAAGCATTTCAGTAGCTTATAACAGTTTTCAGTAGCTTATAACAGTTGTCAATGAGAATCAGTGAACATTTGTTCTCAGCCAATCAGATGCAAGCATTTCAGTAGCTTATAACAGTTTTCAGTAGCTTATAACAGTTGAGAGTGAGAATTTCATTGTGTAATGATCAAGCTTCCTCATCGGTGTCTATATCATCGTCCTCTTCTTCATCTCCGATTGCATCTACTTCACTCTTAACAGCCCTGAGTGCAGCTACACAGCACACCGTCACACACAGTGTTCCAATAGGCTCCGAGTCTTCATTTATCACTGCAGTAAGGTAAAAAAACAGATATTATATCAGTGATGCCACTCATTATCATTCAAAAATCCTAAAATTAGCAAAAATCCTGATAAAAAAACTGAAAAAAGGGCTGAAAATACATAAAGAATGCAGCAATATTTAGCTTTGACAAACGTCATCTCTGTAGTACACATTCAGTGTGAACATAGTTCGTTATTTGAGGAAAGTGGATAATAATTATTGCAAACAAATACATTGTACATGACCTAGCAGGGTTCCCAGCATTACGCGAAAACAAAATTCCCTGATTTTTCCCTGATGAAACCTCAAAATTCCATGATAATTATTCAAACCCATTTCCAATTTCAAATGTTTTTTATGTCGTCGCAGTGAACGATGCTCAGTATAAAACATAAATCTGCCTAACTACCGTACTTTTGATTTTTGGGCCAATCAAAATTCCCTAACTTTTCCCTGATTTTAAGGCATTTTTATCAATTTCCCTGACTGGAAAAAAGAAAAATAATTTTCCCTGATTTCCCTGATGGGCTGGGAACCCTGCCTAGGCTGGATGTAATACACCAATACAAACAAAAATACACCAGCTATAACATATCGTAAATAAATAAATACAACAGTTTTTCAGTGTTTTATTATAAATAAATATCTTTTTTTTAAAACAATGAAATGTATGTCTCAGTGAACTGAAATGGTAATGAAAAAAAAAGAAAAAGACATATATCAATAAATCGCAAATTATTCAAAAAAATATCTTGCCTTCAATGTCCATATCGGTGAGGTCGCGACCTTCCTCTAGTAAGGCACAAAGGTCAACATAGGCCCATCCTACGTCCACACATTCAGCATCTTCCTGAAACTCCTCCGGTGGTTCACTCACAACAGTGAAACGAAGCCTGAAAATGACAAAATTAATCAAGTGAATCTTAAAGATAGGGAATTTATTTATTTGTCTCCAACGGTATAAACATATACAACTGCAGTATGAAAGATCAGAGCCAGACACCTGTGAAAAAATTCACATCAGGATGTGAACCCAGGACCTCTGGATTGCTAGACAACTGTCATAACCACTAGACCACTAGTAGAGTGCCCGTAGCGATAAAGGTCATACCATATACAAGTGAATTCTTGTTATCAAAAACTTCCAGGACAATGACTGCACTACAATCACATGTTGTTAAATACAGGGGTATATCATGATTTATATTCGCTTGGTCTAACAGCAGCTGGTCCAATTCTCTATTGTCTAATACCACATTGGCTAAACCAATTTGGTCTACTAACAATTTGGTCTAATTTTTGTTTGTTCTAATACATACATATTAAGTGGTCTAAATCTAACATGGTCTTACTCTCACTTGGTCTAACTGCCAATTCTTTTCAATACCTTTTGGTTTAATTGCTTTTTCGTCCAATTTGCAAATGTATATTTGGTCTATTACCAGTATGTTACTAGAATTGACAAAGCGCTACAATATTTCTGAGGGCTTAGCTCTCACAAGGCATGATACATACCTTCCCTGTTCACTATGGTCTGGTCTGAAGAAGTCTGCCAAGTAATTCCTTCTCGTTATGTCCCCATCAATACGAATCACTAAAAGAGAGATATTAAAACATTATATGCTTGAAAATTTTCATCAAGTTGGTTTCAAAATAAAGTATTCTTGTTAAATCTTATTATGTCCCCATCAATACGTACATGTATCACTACAAGAGAGATATATAAAATGTTATGTGCTTGAAATATTCATCAAGTTGATTTCAAAATTACAAGGTGAAATAGTTTTGCAATAATAAAATCGAAACTGAACGAAAATTTATTAGTTTTCTTATTATTCAACAAAAATACATTATTTAGGATATGAGATTACTATTAAAATGCAAAGAACTTTGAAAAACATACCCTTGTGGAAATTATATGAAAGCTCAAAAGGTCCATTTGGGCCGGGCTTGGGTAACGAGAAGGGTGTCTCCAATTCTTCTTGAGCAATACCAAGAAACTGATATTCTACAAAGAGTTTATGAATAGAATCATCTGTGATGAGAGATGCATCTTGGTCTATGGTCAGCTGGGCGATATTGATGATGATGGTGTCTTCATTCTGAAAATAGAAAAGGAAAATATGAATAGTTGAATGAATAAGCAGCAAACACAGATAGGGAGAATATTTTAAAATGTACATGTGTCAAGTATAGAATGAATAGAATAAAAAGCAATTATTCCTGGGGAGACAAGACGAAACAATTATTCTACACAGTCAATTTTTGGCATTAACAATAAAGTACATCCACTGATGTGAATGTTTCAGCCAATAAACCAAGGGTACACCAATTAATTCTTATTAATATCTTGGTATGTTTTTCTTTTTACAAATTGTCACAAAATACCAAAGCATAAACTCTAAGGCTGGGTTCACATAAAGCTATACGGCTCGGGTATTCGGCTCGTTTTCGCGAGGGAACGCGAATACCAAAAATTGAACAAGCGACATTCACTGGTTGAACAATGGCACTTCCAAAAACCGGTTCACATACGAGGGAACTACTCGGAATGTCGTATAGTTGCGTTTCGTATAGTATAGTGGGAATCGCGCGAGTTCGATTTTCGTGCTGCGTATACCCACTTTTCTTTTGTTTGTACATTGCACGCATGCGTGGATCTACTTCAAAAGGCCGAGTAAAGCTTGAGCGTATCCGCGATGTGAACCGCCGTGTCCGTATAGCGTATAGAGAATACCGAAGAGCGATTGAACGAATACCGTATACCGTATACTTCTATGTGAACCCAGCCTTATGGAATTGATAATATTTATTTTCTTGAACAGTTCATAACTTTGGTCTATAACACTTAACATACTCACCGCCATGGCTGAGACTGGTCTACTTGGGGTTTGTGGCATGATTACACTCTCACTATCGCTAGTAGAGATCTCATTCTTAACACTCTCACTATCGCTAGTAGAAATCTCATTCTTAACACTCTCACTATCGCTTTGACACTCTCACTAATCGCTTAGTTAGAGATCTCATTCTTAACACTTCTCACTATCGCTAGTAGAGATCTCATTCTAAACACTACTCACTATCGCTAGTAGATGCTCATTCTAACACTAACTCACTATCGCTAGTAGAGATCTCATTCTTAACACTCTCACACTCTCACTATCGCTAGTAGGGATCTCATTCTTAACACTCTCACTATCGCTAGTAGAGATCTCATTCTTGACATACTCACTATCGCTAGTAGGGATCTCATTCTTAACACTATCACTATCACTAGTAGAGATCTCATTCTTAACACTCTCACTATCGCTAGTAGAGATCTCATTCT
>CALNVZ010003014.1:11387685-11398482 GCA_940671915.1 Paracentrotus lividus | reverse complement strand
CATTACTCACCTATCGCCTAGTTAGAGGATCTCATTCTTGACATACTCACTATCGCTAGTAGAGATCTCATTCTTAACACTCTCACTATCGCTAGTAGAAATCTCATTATTAGCACTCTCACTATCGCTAGTAGAGATCTCATTCTTGACATACTCACTATCGCTAGTAGAGATCTCATTCTTAACACTCTCACTATCGCTAGTAGAGATCTCATTCTTAACATACTCACCGCCATGCTGAGACTGGTCTACTTGGGGTTTGTGCATGATTTACACTCTCACTATCGCTAGTAGAAATCTCATTATTAGCACTCTCACTATCGCTAGTAGAGATCTCATTCTTGACATACTCACTATCGCTAGTAGAGATCTCATTTTGACATACTCACTATCGCTAGTAGAGAGATCTCATTCTTGACACTCTCACTATCGCTAGTAGAGATCTCATTCTTACATACTCACTATCGCTAGTAGAGATCTCATTCTTAAAACTCACCGCCATGGCTTGAGACTGTCTACTTGGGGTTTGTTGGCATAATAACACTCTCACTATCGCTAGTAAGATCTCATTCTTGACATACTCACGTATCGCTAGTTAGAGATCTCATTCTTAACACTCTCACTATCGCTAGCTAGAAATCTCATTATTAGCACTCTCACTATCGCTAGTAGAGATCTCATTCTTGACATACCACTATCGCTAGTAGAGATCTCATTCTTGAATAACTCACTATCGCTAGTAGGATCTCATTCTTGACATACTCACTATCGCTAGTAGAGATCTCATTCTTAACACTCTCACTATCGCTAGTAGAGATCTCATTCTTAACACTCTCACTATCGCTAGTAGAGATCTATTCTTGACACTCTCACTATGCCTAGTAGAGACTCATTCTTAACACTCTCACTATCGCTAGGTAGAAATCTCATTCTTAACACTCTCACTATCGCTAGTGAGATCTCATTCTTAACATCTCACTATCGCTAGTAGAGATCTCATTCTTAACACTCTCACTATCGCTAGTAGAGATCTCATTCTTAACACTCTCACTATCGGTAGTAGAGTCTCATTCTTAACCTCTCACTATCGTAGTAGAGATCTATTCTGACATACTCACTTATCGCTAGTAGAGATCTCATTCTTGACATACTCACTATCGCTAGTAGAGATCTCATTCTTGACATACTCACTATCGCTAGTAGAGATCTTATTCTTAACACTCTCACTATCGCTAGTAGAGATCTCATTCTTAACATACTCACTATCGCTAGTAGAGATCTCATTCTTAACATACTCACCGCCATGGCTGAGACTGGTCTACTTGGGGTTTGTGGCATGATTACACTCTCACTATCGCTAGTAGAAATCTCATTCTTGACTGTTCTTGATTCACCATCTTCATCTTCTGGTTCAGGTATCTCAACATCTTCTTCTATTGAAGACTCATCAACTGGTGGAAGAATACAATATAGAATACAAATAAGGATTTGTTGGAGCTTCACAATCAAGTACTGTGAACATTTTAAAAATAAGAAATGATGACATTACTGCATCTCTCTTTCTCTCTCTCTCTCTCCCTCTCTCTCTGTTCCCCACCCCACGTATTCATTTTCTTCCCCTTCCTCTCTCTTTCAACTATACATTCTCTCTATCTCTCTCTCTCTCTCTTCACATCTCTCTCCTTAGTTTACAGACTTCACCATCTTGCTTTCTCCTCTTATAACAATATTGCTTCAATAGATACATGTCTAAGATGCTGTATTTTAAGACTAACATATTTCACAGACTTTTTAATCTTTTTGTCTTACTCTCACTTATCTTGTTTCTTTTTCTCCTTATATCTCACTTAGTACACTGGTTTTCTCTTTGGAATGAATATTTCTCTTTAGAATTCATGTTTGTACATGTATGTCTCTATGGTACATGTAGCTTCACCAATCTAAAATGAGAACTGAAATAGACTTACAATCATTCTCATCGTCGTTAGGGGCAGCACCAGCATCTCCAAACATTGTATCTTCATAAATTTCCGTCTTTCCAATCTGTTTAAAAAAAAAAAAAAAAAAAGAATACTTAATACAACTATTGTATCACAAAATCTGCTTAATATTTGTTAAGGTGCAAACTACATTTTGTATACTATGTGAAGAACTCATTTTTGAAAGGTCAACAAACTTTACCAAGTACATGTAACATATCTCAAGTTACTGCTGCAGACAACATTAACATCTTAATAGAATGGCTAAGGGCAATTCCACGGTTCGTCGCATTACACTTTTAGGTGCCAATTTTGTAACTTGGTGGTACCAGGTTTACAAGAATTAGTCTGTCTTTAAAGTTTATTCTTTGATTTAAACATGACAACCATAGCTTTAAAATAACAGTATAAGAAATGTTGCAGGCTTTTTCTTGTGAATGTCACAACAGGTTAAAAATCGGTTAGTCGCATTACCCAAAATGGGCAAGGAAAAAAATCCACTTGTTACAAAAAAATATTTTGCTCAAATCATAATACTTTTGCCAGTTTTATTCCTTGCACCACCAAACCAACATATTTAAGTCTCAAGTCAGCTATTTAGATTTGGTAAACAATTTAAAGTATTCTTTAAAGATCGATAAATGTTGGTTAGTTGCATTACAGTATTTTTTATGTGACTTTTTTTTTTTATTTCACCCCCTAATCATGAATTAAATGTGATTATTGACCTTTAAATACAGAAATGTATCCACCATTCTCCATTTAGTGAAATTTTCAAGAAAAAATATCAAAAGAATCTTGTGTAATTTGAATTTTAATGGTGGTTCTAGTTCTCAAGGAAATGAACGAAATTGAAAAATAATTTTCATTGATTTTGAAAGAGTTTTATGATTCATTAACACCCATGGCATTAGATAAGTGATAGGTCATAGAATAAACATCAGAGAGACATTTTAAAATTTTGACAAATGTCCTAGTTGGCGTGGAATTGTCCCTTCCATTTCACATTTGTATATCAAGATGGGAGTCGGGTAATTTAATACACTTTACACACTCATACACACATAGAGGCACAGGACTAGCATATAATCTATTTTGTTTCTAGTATAAATAATAGCGATATCCCTTCTTATATTTGCACCATCTTTGTATAGGTTGATTCACGGCATTGATGATTTTGAAGTGCATTTCTTGCATCAGTTTCATAACAATTCCATGACAATTTTCTCTGGCGACAATTTTTTTTCCTCCAAAATCATAATATATTATTTGAATGACTAACTCAACCCTGAATTTAACACTATACCCTAACCTCAATTCAATTTAATTCAATTTATTAAACCATAAAAAGCAAACATGTACATGTAGAAAGGCTACAACTACCCTATAGGCCTACCCAACCCTAAACTTAGAATAAAACCTTTTGCCACAAAAGGGAGGCAAAGGAAAGGGCGGTAGAGGTTAAAGAACAGGCAGAAACGTTTGGAGGATGTTAGCCATGACTTCATTGGTGGCGCTACAACAGCCACCACAGTCAAGGGACAGGTAACCTATAGGAACCCTAACCCTAATCTTAGCTCTTAGATGGAACAAAGCCAAGTATGATTGTCCCGGAGAACATGTTTTATCAAAACCATGACCATATACCTGTCTAGTGTCTTCTGCATATTCTTTCTGGAGTTCTTGAGCCACAAGATCATTGTCATCATCCTCCTCCTCCTCGTCCACTGCTGGTGTCTCTGATCCGAGTCTCTCTGCCTCCTTCTCTTGCCGTTCCATCTCTCCTGCAATCTCCCTCTCTAGATCATCCACTGAGTTGCCTTCCTCTGGCTCTTCCTGCGATGTTTCTTCCTCCCTCTGATCTCCCTTCTTGGGTTTACTGATCGAAGATCGCCGACTTGAGCTGCCACTCTCCTGTTTCGTTTCCTTCTCAGCCTTTATTTTAAAAAAAAGAAAAAAAAAGAAATTGCCCCAAAATTAATATTCATCATAAATGTTGTCTGAATTGATTTCAGACAAATCAAATTAATTTGATTCTTAATGATATCTGAAGTATCAGATAGGCCGAATATGAATGAATAATTTATCTTCAAATTGAAAAGGGAACGCATTATAACTATTACAGAGAAAGAAAATATTTTAAAAATCAATTAACGTACAAAGACTCTTGTATCTTTGCTGCTCTTTCTAAAAAAGAAAAAAATAATTATGTAATAAATGTAGAGTGTATAGAGAATTTATTCAATTGGACGATTTTTTTTCTTTGTAAAGACAAAATATTTCATTTTTATTCAGATTTAGATCCAATGACGGCATGAAATTTCTGGACAAAGTCAATTGCTGCACATTTCCAGCAATTAGCCATCTAAATGCAAGGAAAAAGAAGAAAGATATTCTAATATTACAGGTCTGTACTTGCACTTAAGTTATTCCTTCTTTAATGGCACAAGGTAGATTGAAACAAGCACAAAACAAATTGAAAGAGGTTATTATCTATACTATACTAACTAAACTACTCGACACAAGCAAAAATTGGAAAAGGTCAACACTCAATGATATAAAGCAGTACTGGTCCACACACAAATGTAATTCTTAAAGGCGCGGTTTAACTGGCTTTTTAGGATGATTGGCGTATGAATTGCGGATTGTTTGTTTCTCTTTCTTGACTGCCGCTTTGGCCTTGGCCTTCTCACGCTGTGCTTGCAGTTTCGCCTTCTCCTTCTCCTGTTTTTGTTTTTTGTTGCGGATGAACGAAATTTGTATACGCAACTCGTGCGCAATTAATCCTCCCGCCAGTGGGATCGGGCCTTAAGCAAACACATTCAAATACTATGAGCGACAATTTATCTGAGTAGATCTAGAATGATATGAAATTTTATATATTAGCTATGACATGGTAGTTTTTCACAAGACACATGGTGCAGTGGAAGGGATAATGCAAAGCAAGACAAATTTGGTGAATTCTAATTTTACATGGAAAGAAACTGTTATGAATATATGTATTTTCACATCCACATACATGCTAGAAGTTTGCAGTGTACTTCAAATCTACATCTAGAACACTATTATATCACAGCATGAAGTCTGAAGTATTCCTAAGATATAAATGGGGGAAAATGTTACTTCTACAAAAGCACAGCAAAAGGATATAATGGAGTGAGTGGGGGTGTTGGAGATATCATAGCCATATCTACTTGCAAACACAGATTTTATTGTTTATCCTATTTATGTTCAATATACATGTAGTACATGTAGCATGACATGTAATTTTTATCTGCCTAATTTTCTCATCTTCTATATAACTTTTTAAATTTTGAAAAGCTTGTCAAACAAAAACAAAAACAAACAATTTTTAGGGCTGGATCAACATTTGAAAATGAATAAAAGATGTCTCATGAAAACTGAGTACAGTTGTGACATGTACATCCTCAAAGGTGATACGATTCTGAGTAAATATCAGCTTTGAATCCAATCATACTGAAACAATCTCACAATGCTTTCAATAGCATAGATTGATAAAATAATATCACCGCAAATGTATTTTAAGAGATACATGTGTAGATAAAATTGAATGACCTACCATGTAAGGTAAATGGCCACTTGGTCTATAAACCCACATTGATTAATGTCCATTTGGTCTCATCTCACTGGGTCTAATTCCATTTCGTCTACAACCAGTTCCTCTAATAATCTGTTTGTCTATCTGTTTCACCTATTTACCATTTTGTCTAATTTCCATTTCGTCTAATGCCCAGTTTGTCTAATGTCCACTTTGTCTATCACCACTTGGTCAATTCCAACAACAAATAGACCAAATATTAATTTGAGCATTAGAGACGAAAATGTAAATAGACTAATTGGCTAGTAGACAAATTTGGAATTAGACCAAGTGAGAAGTAGACCGAGTGAGAATTAGACCAAGTATGTATCAGACCATGGGTAAATCAGACCAAATTGATATAGACCAAATGGATATAACCCATGTGGTATTAGACAA
The DNA here is from genome assembly GCA_940671915.1 of Paracentrotus lividus. NCBI lineage: Eukaryota > Metazoa > Echinodermata > Echinoidea > Camarodonta > Echinidae > Paracentrotus > Paracentrotus lividus. The sequence continues at coordinate 11,392,506 of CALNVZ010003014.1, read as the reverse complement.
ATGGAGAATTAGACCAATTGCTGTTAGACCAGGAGGATATAAATCCCATGTACTAGTCTGATGCTAGGGTTTGCAAATAGATATGGTTATCTACTGGATCGGACTATATATCTACCTCTGGGGTCAAGAGAATATCTGTTTTGATGGAAGGGATAGTGGAGGGATTTTCTTGGATATTAGCTGTGTCATCTTCTTCTTCTTCTAGTTCTTCATCTTCAGTATCCTTAGTGAAATCAAACATCAGTACAACCATGGACATTACAACACATAGTCACATACTGTGCAAACACACCAAACCTCATCTATACAGTCCACTCCTGTTATAATGAGGGACCCAGCCAGATACCTTGCTTTAACCCATAGATGACAGAGATTTCCCAATGGTCAAAATGAATCCCTTTTTGATCCTCAATTGGCAAATTTTATGAATTTATTTCACTCCTGCAACCTTTAAAAAAATAAAATAAACAATTAATAACACTTTACTAATGAAAAGTACAAAATGCATCGAAAAAAATTGCCAATTTGCGCTTGAAAATAGCGATTATTCCTTTTTCTTTGCATTGCCAATTTAGAGATTTCAATGATTATTTTCATAAAAAGTGTTCTAATTCAAGAACCATTCAAAGTACAGTGGCAGAAAAAATTTCTTTATGTCAGTGATTTTTGCTCTTTCTGTTGATATGTAATTCATATTCCATGGCATTCTAGTTTCAAAGATAATGCAAAAGCGTCACTAAAAGGAGACATTGTCCTTCTCATGGGACTGTTTGATACTGGGACTGGGAGAATTGCTTGTAACGAGGTCATCTTGTATTCATGCTAATTATAACTGGAGTAGACTGTATTCTGATTTACATGTCTCAAGTCCTGGGAGGTTACACAGCAAGAAACAGGCAATTATTATAAAACACTCTTCATGAAATCACTGTCAAAGGCTTAAATCGTACTCTAAAATAACACAGGTAATGGATTCTCATTCTTTGTGAACGCCGTTCAAAAAAGTGCAGGATTATTAAATATAGCACATTGCTACAAGCAGGTTGTAATAAAGACGGGATTATGTACACATGGACTGTAAGCGAGGATGTTAGATCTACCTCCATGGGGAAGGACAGAGGGGGGTGTACAGAGATTACCATGGGCGTGAGGCTCGAGTCTTGGCGCCCACGTCCACTTCTAGTTAAAAACATGCACTATCTCTGACCCAGAAGGCTTAGATTATCTATTATTTACGTTCCCATCCCATATGAATACCTAGAACAATCACGCTAAAACCCGGGAAACCTTCGCCTGATTCTTCTATCTTGGCCTGACAAGATACCAGACTTAGGACAGCCATTGAGCGACACAGGTGCACAGTTTCATACAATTGAAACTATCTACCTACACTGTATGAGTCTAAACCCAATGGTACCAGAATATTAGGAGAACTCTATGAATACCGTCTCCCAGCTGAATGACACAAATACTTACCATGCAGCATGGTTTATAATTGCGAAATGCTACGCACTATGTAATAAGTACCAGGTCCCAAATATTACACATCAAATACATGTCCCATTTAAAATGCACAAAACTCATAAAGAACACCAAACATGCACATGCCTCACTTAAAAAAAAAAAAAACTTGTACATGCATCAAACATAACAGGTTGGCTATAATATGTACATGCTTGACTTCAAAAACTATGATCAGCAAAATTATCATCAAGCTTAATATGCATATCGCAAAAGACAATGGGATTCACTTATAAAACATCCACAAAACTGGTCATTTGGGAATCAAATAATAGTTTGCTGCTTTTGAAGAATGTAGTTTATTGAAGAAAAAAACAAATAAAAAACAAACCAACTGACCGACTTTGCAAATTAGGTGATACTGATGAAGAAAATTATTTCAAAAGATTTCCAGATTGCAAATGAACAAACCGTGCACAAGAATGCTTGCAGACAGTAAAACAACATTTTCTCCAGGCTTTAATTATGTTGTCTCAGGTGAGGGTTATATGTATCAGTGTTACCATAGGGTTTTACAAAAATGTATGTAAGGTTTAGGCTTGTGGTAAGTTTAGTGGTCCAGCACCAAAGCAGTCATTTAAGTAGAATTTGGAATAAACCGTAGAGCAATTGTTCGTAGGAACAAAATACGTCATGAAACCATGCATGGAGACCATGAAAGATAAGCAGGCATGACTGATCAACAGAGATCATTTTATAGCTGAACCTACCTCTTGTACTTGAGGTAGGAAAGGACCTGTGTCTCTCAATCTATCCCTGGAGTTACGTCTCTCTGCTGCTGACACTGTGGAGAAAAGGTTCAAACTTCCTGTAAGTTAGTTAGTTTCGTGCGTTATATTACGCATCACTTCATTAGTGATTTGACCATGCTCAGGGATGCGCGCCATTGAGAAGTCTATCAGGTAAATTGCGCGTTATAAACAAGATGCGCATAGAAGTAAGTTGACTTTAAGTCTACTTAACTCATTGTGAAACACCCCCAGTCATCCCACTTACAATGCTCCTTAAGATTTGAACATTGGATACATGTCCCATTGTTTGCAGGAGTACCTTTATGAACTCAGATTAATTGAGTACCTTATAGAAAGGAAATCCTTAAGGGATGTGGGTCATGAAATCTGGGGGCGTTTCATGAAAGACTTGTCGGACGTTTATCAGACCAATTTATCTCAGCCAATGAGATGAAATCATTTCAGTACCATATAACAGTTGTCAGTGAGAGATCAGTAAATATTTGTATCGTGAAATGCTCCCTGTAGCCTCTATATTGACTGCAATGCATTACGGATTACGCATTACTTAAGCATTCAAAATTTTCACACTAATTCATATCCTTACCGACTGGTTTCATCGGAGGTTTGTCTCTTGTTGGGTCATATCAAGACCTCTTGGAGCTGGTGAAGGCCTGGTATCAGTTCCCTAGCTTAGGTGGTCCCGATGGGGTGCAGTAGGGGTCCGCGGTAGGGGCAGTGATGGAGGTCCTGTAGGGGGCTTGGGAGATCTACCCATAGGAACAGGTGCCTTGGCTACCGGCGGTCTGGTGGTAGGGGTTTAGAAGCACCACTTGATGGAACAGGTGGCTGAAAGCACAATTTGTGAAACCTGTTATTAGATGTCATAAAGTTATTAATTATGGCATTCCTGGTAGCGCAAAAAAGCAAATTACAAATAATTTGTTCAAATATTGTTGTTGTTGAAGGGTACAGCTAAATTACAAATTAATCTAATCATCATGGTTCATAGGCTACAAAGATAATTGATTTTGGCAAGCAGACATAGGCCCTGTACTTTCTTTTGAAACAAAAAGTCAAAACTAAAATTGATATTTCTAGAAATGTAGGCCTATACCCCTGTCCATATATTGCTCCAAGCCCTCGGTCAAAGAACTTTGTAATTAACATATTTCAAATTCGCTGGCTGTGTCATACCAAAAGATATTAAGAGATTGCAGTTGCTGCGGACCTGTTTGGCATTCAACAAGAAGGAATAAGAATTGTCAATATGGCGCTACTCAGTGGCTGCCGGCCAACCATCAATTGAGCAAGAAGAAATTCCATTTTGGACAATAAAATTTGGAGCATTTTGAAAAAAATTTAAAGCTATATAGAATGAAAGTTAAATAGGGAAGTATGCTACACATTAAAGTCAGTTCATCGTGGGCTTCGATGGGTAATTTGACATCAGCCTACCCAAGTAACATGTGTTGTCCATCTCTAAAGGTTTATCACAGTTGTCAGACCTTATGTAATACCTAATTATCTAACTTGGCACTGGACTGATGATGCCTGAATCAAGCGCAGAAGAAAGTTTCTAGTGGAAAACAGCTTGTTTCTCGCTGTGGTCCAAAATTCAACTTGCCACTACAGTCTATATCCTGTGCTTTTCATAAATTCTGTGGTCAGCAAATTATGATCCACTCCCGCTATAAGACATGAGAAAGTAGAATAGAACAATAGAGAGTTTACCTTCTGTGGTGTATGAGTGACCTTGGGTGCTGTATACGTATACTGCCATCTTATCATCACATCAATCGTTCCATTGGGGCCCTCGTCCTAAGGGTGTCAAAAACCATAACAATGTTTTAATGATGTTGACTTGAATTTGGCAAAATACAAAGAAATTTATACTTCAAACGTTAAGAAATACTGCTTTTTGAAAAGAAAAAAAAAAACATCTGTTACACATATTTATGCTCTTAATGTCTAAAAGTGAAGTCCAAATACATAGGAAAGGGCCATTTTGGAACTTGAATGTTACCAGGGGAAAAATAAATAAATACTGGTTTAAATGACTTCTCAAAAACCAACAAGTGGATTAGTAAATTACGCGATGCGCAATATATGTCCCCGCCGATAATGTAAAATTCCCATTATATCACGATCAGTGCTATCACATAAGGCAAACAGAATCGAAATCGGATGAAAAATGGCGAAGGAGTAGCATTTTTTAGCCAATTAACAATATAGGTCAAAAATCAAGGTCAAAGGTCAAAGGGGTCAAAAGTCAAAATTCCGTGAAGAAGTTTTGTAGTCCTCACCTAGTGCTATCACATAAAGCAAGCGGAATCGAAATCGGATGAAAAATGGTAAAGGAGTAGCATTTTGTAGCCAATGTATAATATAAGTAAAAGTCAAGGTCAAAGGTCAAAGGGGTCAAAAGTCAAAATTCCGCAAAGAGGTTTTGTAGTCCTCACCTAGTGCTATCACACATTGCAAACGGAATCAAAATCGGATGAAAAATGGCGAAGGAGTAGCATTTTGTAGCCAATTAACAATATAGGTCAAAAATCAAGGTCAAAGG
>CALNVZ010003014.1:11347885-11387186 GCA_940671915.1 Paracentrotus lividus | reverse complement strand
GACGGACGGACGGAAGGACGGACGGACACACATACACACGTACGGAGCCCGTTTCATAGTCCCCTGCTCGAACTCGTTCGGCGGGGACAATAAAAACCCAATTCTTATTTCTAGATTCTAGGTCTTGAAATTGACAACTTATCAATAAACATGGCTGATCACATACTATACACTTCTTATATAGCAAAGACTCAATTGAATCTATTTACATTTCTGAGTTCGAATGTTCCCTTGATTGGTTTGTTGTTGACTAAGCTGATTAATGGAACCTTTGCCACACCCAGGTAAGCTGTATCTTCAGGGTCTGTGTCATCAAACACATAGAAATCAAGAGACTGCAAAGAAAACATGTGAAAATGAAACATCAGTCACTCAAATAAAGCTTTAGCAAGGAAAGTTCATACTTACAAATGAATTTGTCTGAGAGGGTATTTGGTATGTTTTTGTTTTTAACTTTATTTTTTCTAACAGATAAACTTAAGACCTTCAAAAAGTTGCAAACTGGTGTAATTCCATGATATTTGCTTCCACATACTAATGAAATGACCATCTTTAACCCTGGATTTAACACTATACCCTACTCTAAACCTAATGTAAAACCTTATTGCAACCATAACCGTCTATCATATAATAAAGCCCGGAGCAATTGTTGCAGCAGCAAATGTCTTGTCACCAAGGGTGTAGAGATTGCCCTATCCATTTGTGAGTTCAGAGATGTTCATACCACCTTGTCGAACCTGGTGAGTAATGTACCAGCTACATGTAGCTCGTGCAAATCATGTGATACCAACCAACGCCCAAGCAAAGGGATACCACCCACAAGGACTCCCCAAACCTCTTCTGAAGTGACACTATAAAAAGCTCCAGTTAACCTGACAAAGTTGTTGCTTTAATCAGGCGCATATCCAAGATTTGCAATTTCTAAAGATTACTGTACGCTGTATTTTTGCGTTCATAATTTTTCACTTTCGTTTTGCTTCAAATTGGGGAATTCGCGAAAGTATATATTTCATGACGAACCAGTCCGTTTGAGGACATTGTACCCCTACTTTCAACTCTATTAGTTCTCTTTTCCAAGTGTGACCAGGGACGTGAGAGGAGACCCTGGTGTGACAAACACCTCAACCAAGATATCTATCTAAAAAACATCTGTTCCTTGACCTTGGTCCAAACAGTGGTCACCCAAGGTCACAGCTGGGGGCCAATATTGTTTACATTAACCCTAAAAGGCCTGGGGGGGGGGGGGGCGGATTCCGCCCCCCCTCGACGTATCGCGCAAGATCTCGATAACACATAAAGATGTCGACACGCCGTTTCATGACTTTTTTCTTTCAAGTCTCGCGCAACTTTTAAGACCAAATTTGCAACGTCCGGGTACGCGGTTCCTAAGTTACGCAACATTTTGTACATGCTCGTCAGACCGAAAATTGCTCAAAACGTGATTTTGTGTACAATTCCAATACAAATGTATTTATTCATAAATGTATGATTATTTTTGCTTTTACTGCTTCAAATTAATCAGTTTTTGGTTCTTTGTGGTCGTGATAATGTCGCCGACAATTCTCATTGAAAAAACAATAGAAAACAAAAAGTCAAAAAACAAAGAAATACATAAGAAATGAAATTTGATACAGAATTTTTTTTGAAATCCATTTCATCAGAATCTCACAAAGAGCTTATAAAAAAAAAATTAGCAACTTTGGAGCATTATTTAATGAATTAGAGCAATGTGTAAATCTATGCATAAATTAGCATAATTAATTAATACCCCAAAATTTTCGGAACATTTGACTTTGCAATTTTAGAGATTACGTCCTAGGTGACGCGCATGGCGATTTTCGTCGCGATCGCGCGGTCGACAGCCAAGATCTCATCCCCCCCCCCCCCCCCCCCCCCCCCCCCCCCCCCCGGTCATGAGTGGACCAAAAAACCCAGGCCTTTTAGGGTTAAACGACCAAGATGTCTGTATCGATACATTTTTATTAGTTTTTTTATTCTTGTACTTCCTTTTTCCGAGGTCGATTTTCTATCGTCTTTGAAATTGAAAACGAATTAACATTTGATTTCTAAATATAATATGCCTGTGAAAACTTGAAATATATCAAATACAATCATTATATTTCGAAGGGCCTACTCATAGGCAGAGATACTACTACGTAACATCCCAGCTGTTGTTTATCATTTACCCCTGGCTCAACGCTCAAGCTGGCCTGTGGAGTTGTAAAGTTTGGTAACAGGGATTATCTGGCCATGCAGGGTCGATAGTGCTTGGAAATAGTTTCAAACGAGGTTTTTTGATAAGGGGGTATGGGACCTGAATTCAGAGGGTCAGCTCAGGTCTGCTTGCAAACGATGGGTTGACGTAATGTGCAGTATATAGGCACAATTGTCTGGGGACAATAGCGGCTCTATTTTAGGCATGGGCCGATACTTTCAATAGTGTCACGTAAGGGTGAATCCACTACTGTTTATACATCTTCAAATGGCACGGGAGAATGCCAAATCATAAATAACTGATGTCAACCCATCTCTGTTCTGAGATATCTGTCTAGATCAGGGTCTAGCTGTATTATATTTGGACATGGGCCAATACTTTTAATTGTATGACGTAAGGCTGAATCCACTATTGGATTCAATGGCATGGAGAATAATTGATATCAACCCACCTCTGTTCTGAGATATCTGTCTAGATCAGGGGTGACAGGTACAGGGTACGTCTGCATGTCGTTGATCTCTGGGGTATTACTACTCTGCACAGTGGTCGTATCGTGATCGTTGAAGTCAAAGAACCGATAGATGATATACGGGTTGGGCTGAATACCTACATGTAGGCAAAATAACAGACATAATAATCAGTTCTAATATGTTTAGATTTATGTTATTATTTATTAGGGTTCATACATCTTCAATGGCACAGGAGAATGCGTTTGATCTCTGAGGTGTTACTATTCTGCACGTTGGTCGTATCGTAATCGTTGAAATGAAAGAACCGATGATAAATGGAATGGGCTGAATACCTACATGTAAGCAAAATAACAGACATAATACTCTGGTAGGCCATACAGTTTTAATGATATTTGGAGACATATTCCAATATGTTCCTTGAAGGATGAAACTTGCATGTTGAAAGTAAATAAGTGGTAAATTTGGAAGAAAAGGACTGTTATTGATACTTTGATTAATTCAATAGCTCTAAAAAGAAATAACAGTAGTTTTCAGAACTACAACAGTGTTGTACATGGTGTTCTCACCAAATTTACCAGATTTATTTCAATCTATATGTATAGGAAGAAAACTAAGTATACCCCCTCATTAATAGTCCCATCTCCAATATATTTGTGTGTGTGGTTCACCCTCTCATCAATAGTCCCATCCCTATTATGTTTGTGTGTGGTTCACCAACTCATTAATAGTCCCACCCCTATCATGTGTGTGTGGTTTACCCTCTAGGCTTCACTTACCGTCTCTCCTAGCCTTGACATCATTACACCTCACGACCTTGACGGTAAGCTCATTGATATTCCCATCCCTGTCATGTGTGTGTATGTGAGAGGTTCACCCTCTCATTAATAGTCCCACCCCTTTCATATCCGTGTGGGGTTCCTCTTCTGGCATAAGGCTTCACTTACCGTCTCCCCTAGCCTTGACATCATTACACCTAGCGACCTTGATGGTAAGCTCATTGATATTCCCGTCCCTATCATGCATGTGGGTGGTTCACCCTCTGACTAATTGTCCCATACATATCATGTGTGTGTATGGTTCACCCTCTTATTGATAGTCCCACCCCTATCATATATACATGTGTGGTTCATCTTCTGGTATAAGGCTTCACTTACCATCTCTCCTAGCCTTGACATCATTACACCTAGCGACCTTGATGGTAAGCTCATTGATATTCCCATCCCTGTCATGCGTGGGTTGTTCACCCTCTGCTTGCTTCAGAGTGGCTAATGCTTGCTGCGTGTTCTTCTGATTGGACGTCATGTAACCCAAGGCTTTTACACGCTCCTGTTTTAGAGATATAACCAAAGAAACCAAAGAATTCATTTTGAATAAATCATTCATATAACTTTAGACAAACATTTTAGTTTTTACAAGGGGACTCCCCCCCATGTAGTCACATAGAACCGTAAAGTTCTATGTGACAACATCCAAGGCATCATCAGCCTGCAATCCGCCAATTTGCCAGAAGGGGTGGTGTGGAGAAGATCTCAGGTCTTATCTATGAAGAGATTTTTTTTTCACTGCTTTGGTACCCTCGCTCACAGCATGCTTTGCCAGCCCTCCTGGGAGAAGGAGGTGCACGGTGGTCTGTGTCCTCTTCATAGCTTTTCAAATACAAAAATGTTTGAAGGTTCTTACCCTGAATAGTCTCAAAGCCTGGTCCATAGGTACTCTTAGTCTCACCCAGAACTCTACTGTTCCATAAATCACATCAGTACGACCAGACTCGACACCTTCATAGATCAAAGAAAAAGAAAGAAAAATATTAGTTGAGGTATTTCCTGAATTACATACATCAAAGTCTACTTACAAACAGAATATTTTCACACATATTCACTGCTACATACAATGTAATATCTTACCAATGTATTGTTGAAAGTAGGTGATTATTTTAAGCATTATTAGAGAATGATTACATTCATTCCTTTCAGACTTTTGAGGAATTAATGGCACAAGTATCATACTTTCTGTACAAAGTGTTTCTTTCACACAAGGTACTCTACAGCAAGGTCACTGATGCCTTTCTGAGGCTTCAAGGTTCAAGACTCACCTACAAGCTGTGCTGTGCCATGTACCTTACCCTGAGGTTTCAAGGTTCAAGACTCACCTACAAGCTGTGCTGTGACATGTACCCTACTCTGAGGTTTCTTGGTTCAGACTCACCTACAAGCTGTGCTGTGCATGTACCTATCCCTGAGGTTTCAAGGTTCAAGACTCACTACAAGCTGTGCTGTGCATGTAACCTACCCTGAGGTTTCAAGGTTCAAGAACTCACCTACAAGCTGTGCTGTGCCTGTACCCTAACCCTGATGTTTCAAGGTTCAAGACTCACCTACAAGCTGTGCTGTGCATGTACCCTACCCTGAGGTTCCAAGGTTCAAGACTCACCCACAAGCTGTGCTGTGCCATGTACCTCTACCCTGAGATTTCAAGGTTCAAGGTACTCACACTACAAGCTGGTGCTGTGCCATGTACCCTACCCTGAGGTTTCATGGTTAAGACTCACCTACAAGCTGTGCTGTGCCATGTACCCTACCCTGAGGTTTCAAGGTTCAAGACTCACCTACAAGCTGTGCTGTGCCATGGACCCTTCCCTGAGGTTTCATGGTTCAAGACTCACCTACAAGCTGTGCTGTGCCATGTACCCTTCCCTGAGGCTTATCCAGGAGGTCTCTGAACTTTAGTTGACATGCTGCTACAGTGCGATACTCCGTACCAATGGCTTGGTGTACCTCCAGCGTGGTGGCGCTCTTCATAAGATGGTGCAGGAAGAAGTCATCGACGGTGACACGGTACTGAGATGTGAACTTGAAGACAGGTCTGCAATGAGAGGTATTTCAAACAATCAGTAACAGTTTGGAAAAAGAGATATGTTGTCATGATTATACATCAAGGATGCCACAGAGGCAAGTACATGTATAATCTTATCCAACAGAGTAAAACTGTTTTGCCAAACTTGCTATTCTGTAAAATATAGCAGTGATGAAATTTCTGTGAAATTCTTCTTCTAATCTCAAAGACTAGCAGGATACTATTGTTAGGATACCAAAGTGTCAAAAAAGTTATGCTTTCAGACTAGGATTATCTAAAGCAGTACAAGCCTTCTCACAGACTTCGAAAGAACAACATTGAATGGTATATTAAAGTGGAATTGTGTTTATATGAAAGACCATTTATCATGCAGTATCCTTCTCCCCTAACTACTCTGGTGTTAAGAATATTATTATTATAATGTAAATCATTTTTAAATATTGCTACCAATGTACAGTAAAGAGTCAATACTCACTTGTCTCCATTAGTAACTGGCGTAGACTGTAGCTCATACTCAAAGAACTTGTATAGTAAAGAGTCACTACTCACTTGTCTCCCTTAGTAACTGGCGGAGACTGCAGTTAGTACTCAAAGAACTCATATAGTAAAGAGTCTATACTCACTTGGCTCCCTTAGTAACTGGCGTAGACTGTAGCTCATACTCAAAGAACTCATATAGTAAAGAGTCTATACTCACTTGGCTCCCTTAGTAACTGGCGTAGACTGTAGCTCATACTCAAAGAACTCATATAGTATAGAGTCAATACTCACTTGTCTCCCTTAGTAACTGGTGTAGACTGTAGCTCATACTCAAAGAACTCATATAGTAAAGAGTCAATACTCACTTGTCTCCCTTAGTAACTGGTGTAGACTGCAGCTCATACTCAAAGAACTCATATAGTAAAGAGTCAATACTCACTTGTCTCCCTTAGTAACTGGTGCAGACTGTAGCTCATACTCAAAGAACTCATATAGTAAAGAGTCACTACTCACTTGTCTCCCTTAGCAACTGGTGTAGACTGTAGCTCATAATCAAAGAACTCATATAGTAAAGAGTCAATACTCACTTGCCTCCTTTAGTAACTGGTGTAGACTGTAGCTCATACTCAAAGAACTCATATAGTAAAGAGTCAATACTCACTTGTCTCCCTTAGTAACTGGTGTAGACTGCAGCTCATACTCAAAGAACTCATAAGTTGCAAAGGTTGAAGGCTCATCATCTCCTAACTCTCGTAGACCTTCTTTGGAGAATGAAATCTACACAGAACAAGGAGAATGAAACACATGGTTTGATCATTAATGTTACAGATATGACATACTGAAAGAAGAGCACATTATTTAAAACAATCAATCTTATATTTATCACACAGCATTTGCGTGTGTTTCTACCAACATGCATGGTTTCTACCGTTGGAGACAAATGAATAAATTACTTGTCTATCATTCTCATTGGTTCATAGTGAGAATACTTTGCACAAAGTTTATGCAAAAAGGATCCTGGTTGGTTACTGTCAAACTTTGTTCAGGCATGACAAAAACCTGCTAAACAGGCGTTGGTAACAATTTAGCCACATTAATATACAAGAAATAAGATATGGCATCATAAATCTCCTCTGTACATAAACCACAGTAGATATACAAACCACTCACCCTTTCTATATGTATCTCCATAAGATTCAGACCTCTCTCTAATTTAATACTCTCATCAACCACAGTAGATATACAAACCATTTTACCCTTTCTATATGTATCTCCATAAGATTCTGACCTCTCTCTAATTTAATACTCTCATCAACCACAGTAGATATACAAACCACTTACCCTTTCTATATGTATCTCCATGAGATTCTGACCTCTCTCTAATTTAATACTCTCATCGACCTCCTCATAATCATCTTCATCCTACAAATAAAAAATATGGCATACATAGAAAATAGTTAGCTAATACAAAATGACAAATTACATTACATATAACTCCCTGTAATGCATAGAGATAATCTATATCTTTCAAATAAGGCCAAATAATATGTTACAGTATAATTGTTTGAACATAGCTTTTGAAATCAATGTGCATTTAGGAAATTAACCCATAGGCTCTTTGTTTCTCATACAACTAATTTGTTTATTAAAAAAAAAATAATAATAATCACACATGTACACACACAAAAAACAACAACACAAAACATCTGTTCTCTTTACATGTGCATCCAAAGTTTTGTTTCAATCAGATCTTCAACGGACAATATGCGTGAGTGGGTGGGGGGGGGGATGGGATTCCATGTGAACTCCACCCCAGTCAGAGTAGGTTAAAGCGGGTATATCCACAGTTAGATAATATGAAAGATTAAATCCTATAACTTTAATAAATAAAATCATATTACTTGAAATCTCATTTTAGTGTCTTTATTTCACAATATAATTATAAAACGTGGAAAGTTGGGAACCCGACACCTGTAAGTGTTCACTCGGTGTCCATGTGGAAAACCAATGGGGATTCTCTTGTGTGGGTGATACAAACAGATCGTAAAACACCGTTCATGTGGGAATCTCCGGTGAGCGCGCAGCCCAGCAAAGGTCTAAAACGAAGGTTACAATATGTTTCTTTCAAACATTTCCCCTGAAATTCACTAGAAATCATGAAAGGAATATCTCAAGATCTCTCACACATATCTTTTAGTGCAATGTGGACAACATGAGACTATATTCGATTGGTTCTATGCCGATACATTTTTGTTACCAAAACTATACACCAGGTTAAACAGAATATCTATCTTATGTTTACTCACAGGTGCAATGTCGGCCATCTTGAATTGTTTTGTTCCATACGCAATGTCTTTCATCTGTCTCTCCAATTTCTGTTGGGGAAAAATAAAACCGGGAAATGAAAATTGATTATTGTCAAATGTATCTTACTGGAAAAGGGGTATGTAAATTTTCCTTTGTTATGCATACTGAAAGCCCCCCCCCCTCTCTCCCCCAGCCATGGCCGCCACAAGACTAAACATCACCCAAACCACATTTGTCTATAATTCTTTGGATGTTCTCCTGATATAAGCGGAGATGGGAGAGGGAGGGGCGAGGGTTCTCTAATTCTCTTAGAATACAAATTTAACTTATTCAGTTGATGAATGTGAAAAAATTCTATTCCTAGTACATTGGACAAATATATCACATCTTGTTGCATCCATGCTTTACTTACTTATAACCATCCCAAAAAACCCTCAAAAAACCTCTTCAATCAGTTTATATTGCGTCTTACCTTAATTCTTGCTGCTCGTATATCAAGAAGCTGAGCGTATTCATCCAATTTGGTTTTGTATTCCTTCTTGTAAACCTCACACTGGTTCAAAACCCTTCAATCAGTTTATATTGCGTCTTACCTTAATTCTTGCTGCTCGTATATCTAGAAGCTGAGCGTATTCATCCAGTTTGGTTTCGTACTCTTTCTTGTACTCTTCTAACCTCAAGGTGGCGCTCTCCACCTCTTGCTTATAATCCCGATTGATCTTATTCTGTAGTAGGAGCATGTTACGTGTTTTCTCAAGCTCATTGACAGTGTCTGCATGCTCTGCCTGGAGGGTACCCATCTGGATCTTCATGTCTGATATTTATTAGGATAGAGGAACACAGCTTTCATAAGTTCAAAATTAATCTTCTTTCGCTTCTCAAATTGGCAACAATCATTATTTACTATCAATCTCATACTTTGAAGAAATAACATTTAATCACAAATTATACATTCACTGAAAGGTTGCCAATTTACCTTTATAAACAGTGATTTGTTGTTTTTATCATGTTACCAATTTAAAGTGCATAATGATTACCTCAATTTTAAAGTTTTTTTTTGTTCTGGAATGGCACCACGTACTGTACTGGCAATGGTATCAAAATTTTCAGTACATTTTCTCTTTCCAGCCATTCATTTGTAATTGCTAGCATTCAGGATAAAGAGAAACTGCAAAAGCGTCTCCTAAAGGAGACACTGAACCTCTATGGGTTAAAGCACATTAAAAATATTCAATTGAGGTAACTGAGTCTAAAACATATTCTTGGGGATGTTACACAAAGAGTTAAGTAGACTTAAAATCACACTTAACGTACCTTGTTTTATAATGCACAATTTAATTGATAGATTTCAAAATGGCGCGCATCCCACAAGCATGGTCAATCCAATGAGGTGATGCGTAATATAATGAACAAAACTAACGTTTTAAGTGTGATTTTTAAGTCTACTTACATGTAACTCTTTGTGAAACACCCCCTGGAGAAAGATATTTAGGAGGATAATCGATCCAAGGTTTAAATTTTCTGCCTACTACTACTTAACAAAATGTGAATGGTATGCCATCAGCTTAATTTAGACTTTAAGGACTTTAACTCCTCCCCCAATTTGAACTAAGTATTTTTAACATAAAATGATATGCCAAAACAATAAAAGAACCATGGGTGATATCTCCACGGTTGTTCCATAATAAATGTTTTCATTTGAGTAATTTCTAAAAAGCAAAACAATTGTATCTATTGTGCTTTTCGTTTACTGTGCATGACAAACTCTCATGATTCCAATAAAAAAAAAATTGGCCTTTATTTACTCAGGTGAGATAATTATGCGGAGCAAAACAATAATGCCATTTAATATTTGGATCACTTTTTGTTGTTTGCAAAAAGATAGCACTGATATATCATTTTACCTACCTCTATTGATTTCATCATCAACCTTCTCTAAGAAGTCTAAATCCTGCGTACCTCTCTCTTTTCTCTTCTGTAAAAGAAAACATAGTTCAACATGTTGGTATTCGAAGAATCTATAATACACAAAGCAGATTTATAAGTAAAACAACAGGTCAAAGAAGGTTCCATAGATATGGGAAGTTCACTTCAGGTCATAACATATAAATTTTTATCTTCTTTTTTTCTTTGAGGAACATAAATATATAATATGAGAAAAATGAGCAAAGAAGATGGGGTACCATCAGGATTCGAACCAGAAACCTCATGGTTACTAGTCAGGTGCTCTACCAGCTGAGCTATAGTACACCCACGCTGGGTCAGTCCCTGAATCCTGTTAACTCTTCAATGCTCGAGTGGTTTATTTTTATTTTAGTCCTGGGGGGGCGTTGCATGAAAGGACTTGTCGCACGTTTTATCTGACAAATTCGCTCTCAGCCAATCAGACCCAAGCATTTCAGTAGCTTATAACAGTTGTCAGTGAGAATCAATGAATATTTGTTCTAAGCCAATCAGATGCAAGCATTTCAGTAGCTTATAACAGTTGTCAGTGAGAATCAATGAATATTTGTTCTCAGCTAAACAGTAAACATTTCAGTAGCTGATAAAAGTTTTCAGTAGCTTATAACAGTTGTCATACCTTGACAAGAATAAGAGCTTCCTCCATCTCGTTCCAATCCACAGCGCTCTCTTTAGTGAAGAACTTCATCTTCTCTTGAAGTTCCTCCAGTTGCTTTCTAACAGCAAAATATTTGACCTGCATATCACGATTCTCCTTCTGCACCTTGCCATATTCCTCTATGAAATACACAAACAGATGATTAAATATGAACATAATCCTTGATTAAACAATGAAATAAACAAATAAAAGATTAAAAATGGCCGTACTCCACGATAAAAACAATGAAATAAATAAATAATGAAACACTAGAGTTGTTTCCTGACAGCATATTACTTCACTTGCATCTCACAATTACCTTTCCAAACTCATCTATACGAACAATAAAAATAAACAAATAAATCAATAACATTAATTTAAATTTTCAATCATTTAAGCAAACATCAAGAGAGGCTAGAAAGCTCAGTCAGCTCTACAGTGGTCTCAGAACTGGGAGATTCCAGGTGTGAAACCAAGTCAGTCCTATGGTAAGGCATTAATCCTCATTTCAAAGTCCCTGGGATAGGACTTCAAGCCATAAGTTATTTATTCACAAGTATTTAATTGTTTCCTTTGCAATTGGGTAAAAATATATAAAATCATGTTAATTTATAATTCAAGAATTTGAAAGATTGTTCCTAATACATGTAGTTCAGATTCAATGTTGACTCAGTGGATAGAGCATACGCCTCACAATCGGAAGGCATGGTATAGATCTCTGGCTGTCATACATGTACCAACAGACGTTAAAAAATTGCAGTTGCTGCAACCCTGTTCGGCGTTCAACAAGAAAGGGATAGGTTAACAACGTCCATCTGGCGATGCTCAGTAGCTGCCGGCCCAAGATCAATTTGGAAAACAGAATTTCTCTTTTACCTTTATTTAAGACAATAAAATTTGGAGCATGGAGTGTTACTACATGTATTTTTATTTCATACGATGGAGATCTATGACCTACCTCTTTCTTCATTGAGTTTATCCAGCAGAGTGTTTTTATCATTGAGATCTCCTTTGAGTGTAGCCTCAAGTTGAGCTATCTGTAGCTTTAATTGTTTCTCATTTGCACGGTACTGGCGTTCCCTCTCTGCGTCAAAGGCACTGCAGGGTAAAATATATAATAGTTAATAGAGTATTTTATCATTGAGATCTCCTTTGAGTGTAGCCTCAAGTTGAGCTATCTGTAGCTTTAATTGTTTCTCATTTGCACGGTACTGGCGTTCCCTCTCTGCGTCAAAGGCACTGCAAGATAAAATATATCATAATAGTTAATAGAGTGTTTTAAATACATCATAATACTTAATAGAGTAGAGTATTTTATCATTTAGATCTTCAAGTTGAGCAATCTGGAGATTGAGTAATACACCATAATAGTTACTAGAATTTAATGTATCAAATGAATCATAATCTGTAGCTTCAGTTATTTCTCATTGGCTAGGTACTGATGTTCCCTTCCAGCATCAAAGGCACTGCGGGTGAAAACACATTTTTAGTACAGTCCACACCCATTTTAATGAGCACAGATTTTGGTATAACAACGTGACTCTCGTGGTCCCAATTTCAAACATGTGCATTTATACACAGTACATGTATGTCTATCTGCTCACATGTGAATTACATGTACATGAATAGCAAGGTATTTTAGCTTGATCTCTGTATACATTTTTTTTTCTTTTATGAATCAATGCAAATGCCTAAACTAAGAGTTCAGAAGAAATTATGAGTCCCTCAGTAAATGATACTTGCTAGGGTAGAACATGGAAGATATTATCCCTCTCTATGCATAAGTCGATACAAATTCAATAAGATATTAAGTCAATAGGAATCTGCGACTCATGAGGCCTCATGGGAGAGTATTATTACAATCAACTTGAGTCCACTGATTCAAACCAGATTTCTGAATGCAGCATATCATATTTGTATACTGAATTGAGATATATATATATTATTTTGTTATTATGTCTAATTTACTGTTTGATTGTATCTTTTAAAATGCGTATTTATAATTTTTTTAATGAGCTGTGGAAAATACACTTGAAATTGATATCATTGATGTGGCGCGAAACAGATAACTGTTAATGTCTATAAATTGCAAGATGACAGCCTCAATCTAACTTCCAAGCAGATAATAACTTGTGAAGTCCTTAAAGCCATATTGGATGTACTGTGAGGTCTAAAATTTCATATTATGAAACATTAAATGTAAACTAACCTGTTTAGTAGTTTCTCATTAGCCTCTCTCAGAATATCTTTCTCTCTCTCTGTGTCTGTGATTCTCTCTTGGAGCTGAAATAATATCAATCATAATTGTATTGTAATAAAGAAGTTATTTGACCGTAAACGGGTCAGGGTATTTTGGTCACCTCACAGCTGGGAGAGGGGGGGGGGGGGGGGGGGGATTCTAACCAAAACCCTAACCTCTTTCGATCTTGACCAAATATTCTAAAACTAAGCATCTAACAAGGAACAACCCTAAACAATTTCATGCATGTTCTTCTCAAACATTATGTTCACAGTTTGCACTTTTAAAAATGTTTTATGAAATACATGTCAATGTGAAATTCTCATTTTGACAGATATTTGTTACTGTGTTGCACCAGATGGTTGAAAAATATATTTGCTAAACGAGAGAGGGGAAAAAAGTCTATTGACTCTTGATAAGGTTATCATTTTGACGTCTACTTTATGCCAATCATTAAAACTTGCTGCAAAAAATATATTTCTAACTGTAGTGATAAACGTAAGGGGGAGGATGGCAAATAGTAGCAATTAATCACCAATTTTAAATAGCAATAAGATATTTAGTGTCATACCTCTGATATATTTCTCTGTAACGTTGAGCCTTGTTTGAGTTCTGTCTGGAGTGAAAGTGACTTGGATTGTTCTTGATGAAGCTTCCGATTTAAATCCTCCATCTCTGCAATGACCGCATCATGGCTGGTCTTTACTGTGGCAAGATTCTAATAAACAAAACAACTTCCATCTTTATTCATCTCTGCAATGACTGCATCATGGCTGGTTTTTACTGTGGCAAGATTCTAATAAACAAAACAACTTCCATCTTCATTCATCTCAGCTATGACTGCATCATGGCTGGTCTTTACTGTGGCAAGATTCTAATAAACAAAACAACTTCCATCTTTACTCATTTGGTGCCAAAAGCTTTAATTTCTAATCTCTCTAATGATAAAAATTGAATCTATATAGGGCGCTTTAGCGGTGCAAAATTATGCCGTATTGCAAGGTCAAATACATGTACTAAGTATTGCTTTACACAGCAATGCTTTTAAATAATGGTCATGGATAATAATAATGATATTGGATGGCTTTACTTCAAAATATTCCACTAGTTAGGGCCAATATTGCACTCATCTTTGATTTGTGCAATATTGGCCCTAACTCGTGGAATAATTATAGTATCCCATTCTTAGCCATCCAATATAATATAAATTTTTATATGTGGTGCTTATATTCACCAGGTGTTTTTAAGCGCTTAGTGTTACCACATTATTACCCATCTTAGCTAAGGCTATCATGATAAGTGCACACAGCACTCAAGGAATTTCAACCTACTAGTACTTATTTGTCATTGCCAAAGAACATGTGTGAAGTGAGCTGGGATTTGATCCTTGTATGCTTTGATCGACAGCCCACTGTTCCTTTAGACTTTAACACACCTCTCAGTAGCGGACGCAGCCAGATTTCATACAATGGATTTATCGGGCCCATGCGTAAACATAATAGAGCCGCTTTTGTCCCCGGACAATTGGGCCCCCGAAATGCATTCAATTTGATTTTCTTGGATCCGCGCCTGTCTCTACTTGTGGAAGCTTCGTGGTGTAGTGGTTCCGACTGTCGACTTTCAATCAGAGGGTCACATGTTCAAAGCCAACACCTGGCGTTAATTTCCTTCGGCAAGAAATTCATTCACAATTTGCTGCACTTGACCCAAGTGAGGTGAATGGGTACCAGTAGGAAGCAATTCTTTGAATACTGTGACCACTTTTTGGGGTAGCCTAGCTAAGCCAGGTAATAATTAGTTAACATTATATTAGCTTAGAAACACCAAGGTGGATATATGTATTAAACGCTATATAAATGTAACTATAATTATTATTATTATTATTATTACTAATGTTTACCTCCTGTAGTGTAGCGTACTGAGCCTCAAGAGCGGCAAGCTTCTGTGATTTCTCTTTCACCTCTCTCTGTAGTTTAATCATATCAACATTCTCCTGTATATTACTCCTGTAAAACAATCAAACAATTTAATAATAATAATAATAATAATATTGCTTCAGTTCTTAGCAACTGTTCCCCCAACATATATTATTATTACCCCAAAGCTCCTTCATTTTGTAAATCCTTGGTATGATTTGACCGGAAATCAAATGACCTCCCGTTTATGAAGCAAGGAAAGCTACCTTTTTTACAGGACCTCTAACCAATTGAGCTATCATGTCCGGTCTTTCATACAGCATTAGACAAAGAAACAAGCATGAGGCAAGGGGATAATATTAAACGAATTTTAATGATGCTGTATGTGTGTTATTGTCTTATATATTTTTTTCTTCAAATAAACCATAAATTGAATTAAATTGATAAACAGTAATTTGTTTTGTCATCTAATGACTGCCTGTACATAACTTGATTTTCTCCCTCTGGATTATTAAATAATAAATGTTATTGTTGATCAAATTTTCATTTAATAGGGTTGTTTTAGACATCAACTTATGGGGAACTATCATGCTCTTTGACATGAGAATTTCAGAGTGTAGTAATCTATTTTGCCCATGTTGGTTAAATGCCATACACCATTACCATACATGCTGGGTACTCTTCAAGCTGACATTTTCACAAAGGTTTAATTTTCACAATTTTGTGAGTTAATTCTTGCAAAAATTACCACTTTGATATAAGTAACCAAACCTTCATAAATGTCCCCATCTTGTCCAAAATTAAAAAAAATATCTGAACACAATTTTTAAAATTTATTTTATCAATTAATTTATTTAACTATTTATTTATTTAATATAATTTATTTATTTATTTCTTTATTTATTTATTTATTTTTTTTTTTTAGAGGGGGAGGGGGGCTTACAAATTAGTGATTTTATCTATGAAGATTACTTTACATCCAAACCAACATTTCAATCTAATATGCTCTCTTAATTTCACATTTTTTTTTTCTTAAAAGCATACTGAAATGGTTTTCTTTTACATCATACAATACAAAAACTAAAACTTTTGCCGTGAATACATGTCCCCAAGGACAGATTTTTACACCAATGTGAATTTTTTTCCATCTCTGTTCTATCTGCGAGTGGCATGCAAAATACATTTTACATACAGTACTGTATGTTCTGATTATTTTTGAGATATTATGAATAATAACAGACACATGCTCATCAAACATCCCATCCATGCTTTATCATGCAGAATAACAATCATGCTTGAGAGAAAAAATCATGCTAAACACAAAATTTTGAGCAACTTAAAAAAAAAAATTAAAGTCTTAGGTCTTTGCCGATTTCCTACATCCACTACATTTTGATGTTTTATATTATTGTTTAACAGTTCGTTCTTTTTTGTTTTTTTGGGGTTCTTTTTTTAATGTTGTATTAATGTTTTTATGTATTATACCTTGGTTTTCATTGATGTGAATGAATTGATTTTAATTGAATTTACATGCATTAACATTGGTAGAATACCAACTGTATGATTTCTATTTCATACATTCTATTTTGTTACAATTGCATAATGCATTGCTGCTTATTCCAAACAAACTAATCTAAACGTAAAGGTTTGGGTAGTTTAAAACAATCCATGACAGAGGCTATAATAAGAGCTCAATCCACCTGCATTAGTTCTGTAATACAATATGACCATTCACCAAATGGAAAATCTAAGTCCCCATACCAAGTCTATACCCAAGGCAATAATCATTTTTGTATGAAAGAGCACAATCAGATGAGCAATTTAAAAAAAGTTTCATCAAAATCGGTTATAAAATAAGAAAGTTATGGAAGTTTGAAAAGTCTTGTTTTACCTTCTATGGGGATCCTCAAACTGGTAACATCGGCTTCAAAATGGCCGATTTTATGGACAACTCTCCATTTGTTTTGTACACAAATTTTCAGATTTTCCCCATTTTCTTTCAAAATATGTCTTATTTACTTCTGAGCTCAAAATATGTCATGGAAAAATATATTTCACACAACATATGTTGAGCTCAGAAGGAGGTAAAACACATTTTGAAAGAAAATGGGGAAAATCTGAAAATTTGTGTTAAAAACCAATGGAGAGTTGTCCATAAAATCGGCCATTTTGATGCTGATGTTGCCAATTTGAGGATCCCCATAGAAGGCAAAACAAGACTTTTAAAACTTCCATAACTCTCTTATTTTATAACCGATTTGATGAAACTTTTTTTAAATTGCTCCTCTCATTATGCTCTTTCCTATGAAAGTGATTATTTCCTTGGGTATTGGTTTCCTTTAATCCATTGTATACTGAGAACTTTTTACAAAGCCGAATGAATCGTGATTGTCAAACATGATTGCAAGAAATTCTTTTCCTTCAAAGTTGAAACAAAAACATCTTTAAATAGATCAATGTCAGATATTCAAATTTAGGTTTAATTTTCGTTTGTTTTGTGTTTTTTTATTTTTATTTTTATTTTACTCACATCAACCAAATGATTTATTGTAAGCCATGTTCTATATTCTTGAAGTTATTACCACTATGTTATACCAGGGACTTTGCCCTTCAAACAACTCTGTTCATGCATTGTTCCTACTGTGTAATTTATACATGTATATATTCTGATGTAAAGCTTAATGGAAATTGTTATTTTACATGGTGAACCAATAAAAGAAAGAAAGAAAAATAAATTAAATCATATAAGGTCTTTATATGTTTATGCAATCGTGAGTGAAATAAACGGTCGACAAGAGGGGTGTTCTATGTTTCTTCAGCCCGCATATATATGCGGGCTTAGTATGCAATGGGTTAATATCTTATAAGGGAAAAGCAATAACCTAATAGGGGAACTACATAAATGGTTATTCTGTTCCTTTTCAAATATCTATACGAATGACCTCAAACTTATCATCAAAATACATACAAACATGTACATGCTAGATTTTATCAATGTGGAGATTTAGTAACCCAAGAATCTTTTTAAAAGTGTGTTTAATTTCTCTGTGCGGTTAAATTGCCTGAATGCGCCCTTTGATGTGCAGGTTAAATATACCATTAACAATACAGTATCCCTAATCATGCTGTGCACTTATTAGAAAGAAACTAATAAAAAATAATATGTATATATTATAAAGGGTTGCAACTATAGGAAGTGATCAGACCTAAACTTGGATTCATTGATTACAAGACAAGCCATAAAGAGTATGGTATCTATCAAGTAATCTTAAATTTGTGATTTAATAGCAAAATTGTGAATCAATTGCACTTTTCATATCAGACAGGAATGACCCATGAATATATGAAATACAATTTTCATGAAAACCATAATTTACAAATCATAATGAGTATGTACGACACCGCAACACCACCAACCAAATTTCAATTTTTCATGAGCATAGAGGCTAATGGGATGTGAACTATGAAAAAAATAATGAAATATCATAATTTAGCCAGAAAGCAGAGCAGCAAAACAGAACAACATGAGAGAAACACATTGCCATAGCAGACTGTGCATGTTATGCTTGTTTACATTTATCAAATGGGTTTAAATTCATTTGGTCAAAAACAACAGTTGGTATAATTCTCCATTTGTCTAATACCACATGGGCTAAACCCATTTGGACTACTAATAATTCGGTCTAATTTGCAATTTGTCTTTTAAATATAATTCATCTAATGGCCAATTGGTCTAATAGCCAAATGGTCTTATTGCATTTCGTCAAATATCCAAATGAATATTTGGTCTATTACCAGTTTGTCACTGGCAGTGACCAAGTGATGATAGACCAAGTGGACAGTAGAAAAAATGGAATTAGACCATGCGGGATGAGACGAAATGGACATTAGTCCAAGTCAGAGTGGGTAGATAGAGAGAGTGGCGATACGCATATCCAAAACTAGTCGCGTGCAATCAAGGTCAAGCTAGAGTGGAACTATTTTTGAGATCAGCCCATGCCCAGTGCATTGGAAAAAAAGTTCCACTTTTGGCTCCCTAAAATTGACCTAGTTTTTGGATACGCATGACGCCACTCTCTCTATCTACCCACTCTGGTCCAAGTGGGTTTAGAACAAATGGTAATTTACCATCAAATGTACTTTAATAATACAGTTAGTAACACTCATGCTAATAAATTAAATGCAAAGATATTAGTGTACCGTGCTACACTCAGAAAAGAGGCGTCAGAAGGCAGTGTGGAGACAAAGGATTAGAGGGGCACACGATCGTGTGTTACAATGGCTTGTCCCTCCAATCCTTTGTCTCCCAACAGCCTTCCGACGCCTTTGACTCAGACCACTGTAATGATACTCACTTTGCCGTATGCCTGTATGTATCCAATGCACAAGTATATCATGATAGAATGCAAAAGAAGGAGAGGTTTGGAATGACATGAGATAATATAGAGAGAGATTCAAGATTATATAAAAAAAGAGCAATTCCTAAAACACAACCATTTCTAAATTGATTGTACTGTAATTAAATAAGTGAGAATACACAGGTTTTCAAATCGCTTTAAATAAGTTAAAGGTAGGGAAGGAATCACTGCATTTGCTATCAAACGGCAAGCAAAAACATGTCGGTAACTGACGTTACAAAACATGTAATAACAGTTACCGACAATTTTTGCTTACCGTTTCGTTTGAAGTGAAGTTTGGGAGGATTTCCTTTTGCACAGTTCCTCCTCTATAATCAACTTATAAAGCTGTATTAATTTGAAAACAAATATATTCTTATTTATGTAACTACAGTACAAACAATTTAGAAATGGTTGTGTTTTTGCTCATAAGCAGAAAATGCAACTATAAGATCTACATCACAAGGTTCATTGAATGATGACAAATGAGATTACATGTAAATGAGTAGGATGTTAGCGTATAGAGGAAGAATATAAACTTTGCAAAAAAAAAAAAACTACCACTACAAGAATATATATTCAGAATCATGGGATAGTCTAGAAAGTTAGAAAATATATTTACTTGCTTATGCAATATGCACATTCATTTTGTTAAACTTTCAAATAAATGTTGCTTTATCAAACTGTACAATAATAGTTTCCTGTTTGAAACAGGTAATTTTACAATTTTGTACATGTCATTCAGATTTCTTTTACAATATTAACATAATGACATGTTACTTTCTCTAAATGATGCAACTATTAAAAAACTAAATATCAAGGCATGCAATGACAATAATAATGTTTATTTTTAGTTTCAATTCTTATCTCATCTAATCACAAGTTAAGACAAAGACTATATACTTAATTATCAATATAAATTTGTTATAAACACAACGGCTGCTTTATCATGTGAAAATACTACAATTAAATTTCAAAAATCTACTTTTTCTTTATCATTTAATGTATTTTCTCATAATTTGTATTCTCAGTATTTTGGAAGTGGTGAATACAGTACCGGCCAATAAAATCTTATTGCCACTCACAAAACCACTTACTGAAACATGAGAATAAAAGCAAGACGAAAAGCACCAGATAAAGCGCCCTGAGCTTCACTGATTTTCACTAGTTGAATCTATTTTCATGATTTGATACAAAATAATAACACATCACTAAACATATTACACTGTCCCTGTGAAATAAAAAGTATAATCATGTTTGAAACGAATATGGTGCAAAATAGTTATCTGACCTTTGACCCGCTGACATCTGTTCTTTCAATCTCAGAAGAACTTCTTCATGGTCGAGTTCCTTGATTCGAATCTAAAAAAAAGAAAACAATAATACAGTAAATTGGAGTTTCTTTTAATTTTTTTTTTTGTTGGTAGGATAATTTCAAGTGACTGAAGGCCAAAACTTGATTATACATCATACTTTCATTGCCCCATTAAAAAAAAAAAAGATAATATAGGACTAATTTGACATTTAAAACAAAAACATCTCCTAAATTATTTGTGATATAAGAGTGACAACTTTCATCATCAACAGCTGGTCAGGCCTGGGGGGGGGGGGGGCATTTCATGAAAGGACTTGTCGGACGTTGAAATGCTTGCATCTATTGGCTGAGAGCAAATTTGTCGGATAAAATGTCCAACAAGTCCTTTGATGAAATGCCCCAGGTGTCAACATATTCAAGTATGACATCATATAAAAACAAGAGTTCCTACAACATTCTATCCTTTATTTCATATTAATGATTCATCGATTTTTATTGTAGCAACACTAAACAGTTAATTGTAAATATTTGACTGGAATAGTTTTGAAATGTCAGTTGAAGCTTACAATATACTAGCTTCAAAAAGTTTTGCCAGCCACTACTAACTTCATCATAGACCGTGACAGCACTAGGTTCACCTGGGGCGGGAAATTAATCACAGTCCACGTGCGGGTTCCCAGCATTTAAAAAAAAATCCCTAATTTCCCCCCTGATTTTGCCCTGATGAAGACTCAAAATTCCCTGATAATTATTTGAACCCATTTCCAGTTTTCGCATAATTGCTAAATTAAAAAAGACCTCAATGCATCTTGTTTTGATATGTAACAAAATATAACAAAGCCTGACTGACTCCCATACTTTCGATTTTTGGGCTACCCTGACTTTTCCTGATTTGAGGCATTTTTATCAAATTCCCTGACTTTTTCCCGACTAGAAAAGTGAAATAATTAGTCAGGCAGCAGCTCAAGATTGGTTAGCTGAACGAGGTACCAGTAGTAAAGTATTGGAATATATGGGGAAGAATCCCACATTTACTAAACCCAACGTCTGGCAGTGCATCTCTGCTGCATTAGGTCCCTACAAGCCGGGGCGTCCAAAATGAGTGCCCATTTTACAAAAAATTAATTTTTGAATAAAATAGCCGAATTCATTTCTAAACACACTAACTTTTGATGTCAAAATAGAGAGTATTACATTGTCTTAACGCTTGTGTCATTTGAAATCAGACTGAAATCGAAAAACATTGAAAGTTTTGATGAAGAAATGTTTTTTCTCACTTTTTTACGCAAATATTTTTTGTTCCTTTTTTCAAATAATTTTAATAAATAGTTTGTATAAAACATTGATGTTTGTAACTTTTCTAAAAACTACCTACGTGTATGTGAAATGATACTGTAAAAAGAAGGAGTTAATCTTATTCGATAAAGAATTATGATGAGCTAAAGTCAGGAACGCGCATATAGACAAAAATCAACAATTTGCCCCGTATCGAAGAAGAATCCCATACCCGTACGTGTATTAGGAAAGGCCGATAACATGCGATAGCTTTAGCAGACAAAACAAGTATCGAAATGTTCCGCATTTTTGGCACTTTTGTTTGCCTACTCACAGCCATCGCATACATCAGCTTTTCATAATACACGTGCGGGTATTGTGTGATTCTCAGTCACGGGCAAATTGTTGATTTTTGTCTATATTGCGTTCCTGACTTTAGCTCATCATAATTCTTTATCGGAATAAGATATAACTCCCTTCTTTTTACAGTATCATTCACATACACGTAGAAAGTTTTAGAAAAGTTACAAACAATCAATGTTTTATACAACTATTTATTAAAAATTATTGAAAAAAGGAACAAAAAATATTTGCGTAAAAAAAGTGAGAAAAAAATTTCTTCATCAAAACTTTTCACCGTTTTTGATTTCAGTTTGATTTCAAAATGACACAAGTGTTAAGACAATGTAATACCTCTTATTTTGACATCAAAGTTAGTGTGTTTAGAAATGAATTCTGCTATTTTTATTCAAATAGAATTTTTGTAAAATGGGCACTCATTTTGGACGCCCCGGCTGTAGGGACCTAATGCAGCAGAGATGCACTGCCAGACGTTGGTTTAGTAAATGTGGGATTCTCCCATATATTCAATACTTTACCACATGGTACCCGTTCAGCTAACCAATCTTGAGCTGGCTGCCTGACTATAATGGGTTAATTTGAAAAAGCTAGCAGGGACTGGAGAAACGTTGCGACACCTGTGACTTGTAAGTTTCAACTGTACAATTTCACATATTATCCAGTGAAAGATTTATACGTCACTGTGTTTTATTTTTACCGTTCCATAAGCATTTCTTTCTTGATCCAAGATGTGACAGTTTCATGCAAGTTATCAATCTCCTCATTCCTGATGGACAAAAACAATGAAATAGAACATCATGATTTGATTTTGATTTAGTTTTATTTCAACAGGGCAACTCATTCAGTTAATAAAAACTGTTCTTCCAGGAGGCCCTGCAAACATCAACATTTAACAATTATACAAATACAATTTACAATTACAATATACATTTTGACACAAAAAAAAAAAAATATGACAAAAATCATAATATCATGAATGCACAATACCATTTCACGAAGACTAGTCACACAAGTAAACTTAGACTAAAAGCTCCCATTTAGTTAAGGAAAGTATCCATATTTGGACTTGTGGAAATACCCTGATTTATGATACTCACAGTCTTTGATTTTCAGCCCTTGCTTCCTCTAGAAGACTGTGACCATATCTTGGGAGAACATCGTTGCGCATTGATCTTGGAGTTGCTGACCTATACATCAGAAAAGGTATGGGTGTCAGAAATTCAAGAGCAATAAATAGAGTTGAGAGTGAAGAGTAGAGAAGGATAGATAGACTGTAGGAATGCATTATTAATGAAATGTAATCCTACAAAACTATTAGTTCATAGAGCTTTACATGCAGCTGATGTTATTTAAATGTACGAATAAAAAATGGTTGGTGATAGTACCGGTAATAAAAATGACATTAAAACAGTCAAAATATTTCGAGATGAAAAAATTTAGATCAGAGTTTTCAAAGATATTCTTGACCATACTTTCCACCGTTTTCTATTGAAAATACATAATAAAATCACAACTTTACCTATTCTAACCAATATTGGTAATCGTATGATACATACCCTGCTCGGTTTCCCTGTACTCGGAGATTCTTTTGTACACTATCTGTGGGAGGTTTGGGCATACCCTGTCAATAAAAACAGTCCATGTATTAACTATTAAATTCAAACTGAGATGTATCAAGAAAAGAGGAATAAATATGATAACTGGGATGAGTGGTAAAAAAAAATGATGCACTTCATCGGAGTACAGAATATAAGGGTAAAGTAAATTTTGCAACTTAAAATAGCTCAGTTAGAAAGCTGAACTTTTACAAAATTAGCAACATTAAAAAATTAATAAATAAATAAAAATTAAAACACACTATCAAATTAGCAAACAAAAGCTTTGAGATATTAAGAGACTGATTAACGTGTTTGAAAGAATAACATGAAAAAGAATTAGATATGGATCTATTGATGTAAGAATAAAATAAAAAAGAATGAATGAAAGTAACTTACTGTGTTTATTCTTGACTGGACATGGTTGTATGGAGTTCTTCTTTGGTTTTGTGTTGCAATTTGTTGCTTGGCAACCATGAGCTGCAGAAAGATAAAAGTGAGACAGGTAATGAAAAACACCAAGATTACTTCAATAATAAAATCTCTATAATTTTTCTTTCTTCTTCTGTTGCAATCTTTAAAAGGCTCTGTAGCGTATCTCAAAATATCCCCAATATATTCGGGCTAAGGTCTATGGAAATGCGTGTATAGCCAAATCAGCTCGTCTTCAATAATAAATCTTTTTTTTTCTTGCTTTGTATTCTTTCTTCTTCTGTTGAAATATTCAAAGGGCTCTGAATGTATCTCGTAAATAAAACTTAACTTGCGTGCACTTATGAGATGAGGGATACTTCCTTTGCAAAAGGTAAACTACAAAAAAAGAAAAAAAGAAAAAAAAAAAAGGAAAGGGGCACCAAAATTATCTTTACATAATTGTAATTAATTAGGTTATACCATTGACAGAAGACTGAATTTTTCATTATTCATTGAAAAAATCCTACTTTTTTCTTGTAGGCATCACAATTCTTCTCAAGTTCTCTGATCCGTTGCTGATGTTCTTCAATCATTTCTTCCGTCTCGATATCTCGTCCTCCTTTTCTTCTTGCTCCCAATCCTCCTGCTCCAGTGTCACCATCTTTCTTCTTGTTGTCTTGGACCAAACGTAGCAGCTTGGTGGCCATTCTAAGGGGGAAATAGTCATTATTATTACTTTTAAGTGGGGAGACTGGGGTAATTATGGCCCCCTTTTCACATTTCCTATTACTACCATTGAATGAAAAGTTCAATACTATTCTAATTATGTAAAAATACAGTCAGTCTATATGGACATGCGTTTTGAGTTGGGCCCTTTAAAAGGTGGAGTTGTGACATCTGCTCCTCAAATTTGATCTTGTTTATTGATTTACTTAAAAACTATACAAGCTATATAGCTGAATTTGCTCTTAAATTAAAGCTCTCATGTAGGGCAACAAAATAAATGTTTTTAAAAATGACACAATTTCATCATTGTCTGTTAATTAACGAGAGTCAGGGGTGGAGGAATAGTCGGCGCAGGAGGAGTCGGCGCAGCAAATTTGGCAAATGTGCTGTAATGAGTTCAATCAAGTGCACAGAAGAATATCTTTGGATTGAAATTCATAAACCCTGCTGAAATAATCAATGTAGCTTGATTTTGATAGTTTATATGTTAGTTGAGGAATCTTAATTACATTAATTACAGTAATTAGTCATGCTTTTTGAGTTCTGTAGGCCTGCAAAAAGTTGTAATTTTGACGTCTGCTCCTCAAAAGTAGTGTTGTTTCTAAAGACAAAACTCAACGCATATATACAAGGTACATGTATAAAGCTGAATTTGGGCTTAAATCACAGCTATCATGTAGGGCAAATAAATTCATGCGTTCAATCATGTTAAAGATATTTATGTTCTCTTCATTTATTGTTGACTAACGAAGATCAGGGGCGGAGGAGGAGTCGGTGCAGATAATTTAGCTCATGCGGTGGTGCATGAGTTAATCAAGTTAATAGAAAGGTGTATATATTTGATTGGAATGCTTACAACTAGGTGAAATACTTTAGCTTGTTTATGATCCATAATTTAAGTAATTACAGATTTAGTGTTGTACACCGTAGTACATTGTGACTGTACTATATAAATGACAATTTCTTTACAGCCAAAGGGCTCTTATATGCGACATTATGGTTAATAATGTTTACCAAGACAAAGGGACTTTCACATGTCAGTACTACTTTGCTACTTCTATCTGCCTTAGCAACTTATAGGATCCTTCATTACATGTCTAATATCTTAAACAGGGAGTTACAGTACTTAGAACACTGCAACAAGATACAGTTTCTTAAAAAATTGAAATTTTCAAAGTCATCATTCCAGCCTGGAGCAAAATGCGTTAAACTCTCCCAGGGTATAGAAAGTTATACATGTTTGGAAAGCTCTAAATGTGACGAGTTCAAATCTGCAGTAAATTATGTTGAAGGGTAAATAGTATTTTTTTTTGCAATTTTTTTCCAAAGCCATCGTTTTTCACAAATTTTTCAGGTTCTAAGATTCATAACCTTTCAAGGGCGCCACCTATGTTAATTTTAAGCGCATTTTTGAACTCCTCAGACATTCAGTTTCCAGAAAATGTATACTTTTGTGGGGTTAATATAAAATTTGAAAAAGTTAGAACCACTTCATGGAAATGCGCATGATTAGTACAAATTTTGAGTGTGTCACACAACATGGGCCCAACTTAAAACGCATGGCCATATACCTGTAATATACAAAGGAAATTATAAACATGTGACTTCTCATTTACGTATCAATTACCATTATGTTAACAACTTTATGGGGCCATAATTACCCCATGGGTTGGGGTATTTATGGCCCCTATTGTAATGACTGAATGAATTTTATCAAAGATATTATGCTAATTAATTATGGTAATGTAAAATAAATGTTGTTGGGTATTCCTAATACACTTATCAACAACCAACAATAATTTAATCAATAATTGGTTGACCCAAAATGTTGAAATTTTCCAGTCATAGCATTACATATATTTATGTTCATAATCATACAAGTGAATGTCCCCATCTTGGGGGCCATAATTACCCCAAGTGACATTTTCAATTTGATCCCTCTTTAATATTGAAGATATTCAGGTGGAAGTTTTTCTGTTGTGTTTGTTAGTACCTATTGTTTCTGTTTCAATCAAAATTTCATCTTAAATAATTTTAATTAATGATATCACACCCCAAATAAAAGAGCAGACTTGCCACTTTCCAACGAACAGAATTGTGATTGCTGTACATTTTAGGCTCCCCATAGCACAAAATTTGAAATAAATGGCTTATTTTTCTCACATGATAGCAGGGAGAGTTTAGCTAGGCATGTGAAAAAATTAAATTATCATTGTGTAATGCAGCAAAGAATTATAAGCTCTCAAAGACAAAGGGGACATAATTACCCCGGGGCCATAATTACCCTAGTCTCCCCTATATCATTCTAATATCAACTTACAAATTTTGAATTTTAAATATTTCTTGGGAAAATTCTCCTTCCTGCTTGATAGATTTTAATGTAAAAAAAAATAGGAGATTTCTTAATTTGTAAAATTGAATTCTTAAGATTTGAAGTGAAACTGAAATACAGTCAAATGTTAAAAATTGAAATACAAAAAAGGTTAAAAAAATAGAATATAAGAGATGACTTTAAAAGACCCTTAACTGAGGCAAGGATGAGTGTAGTTAGCTCATAATGTCAGCAAAGCGAGTAGATTTCTCAAGAGGATTTAGAAACTTTGTTCCATTTCCCAAAACAAGTGTGAAAGAAAACTGAAATTGGTAAAATCCTAGTGCTCAAAACTTAATGACAATCTACAGAAAGTTTCAGAGCAATAGAAAGTCATCTAAAGATCTTGAAACAGTTAATACCAACATGGGCACACGGCCATGTTTATAATCATGATGGTAAAATGAGCTGAATCAATATAATTTACAATTTGAATCCATTTGAACTCTTATTTCTTTGTATGAAGATTGTAATAATATATATTATCTTCATAACAGGACAGGATGAATGAGAAAGATTTACATCAACTTACTTTTTGATCTTCTCCTCTTGTTTCCTGGCATGTCTCTTGAGAATCAGATTTTCATCATGTAGTCTGAGATATTGATCTTCAAGCTCTTCACGACTAATCTTAGCTACTGCTCTCCTCTGCTGGGCCCTCTTCTGCTCACTCACTGAAAATACAAACAAGAATAAGAATCAGGTTCTCATCATGTAGTCTTAGATACTGGCCCTCCTCTGGTGAGCCCCTTTTCTGCTCACTTACCGAAAATACAATGATATTAATAATAATGTTAATAATAATATTATATTTCTATAGTGCATAACAAATATTACCTAATTCTTTTTGGGCTTTATGGAGGAGATATACTTTACATACATATTCGTACATTGTAGAAATACAAATTGAACTTAAGCTAATTAACCTTTACTACAAAATTCAACTTTACACCTGGAAAAGATACATGTACCTCTTTAGAAAATTCCTAAGGTGGAGAGAAGATATTCTGAATAAATAAATAGAATGAACTCTTAATGTCTATATTTAGGCGTCTTCTCCAATCTAAAGGCGTCAGTTTCCCGCGGCTTCCTGGGAAACATTCGGCTTTCAGCTTTTAACATGTTTAACGTGTTTAACTCGAATAAAGATTTCGAGATTCTATTCAAAAGCTGATAAAAGACGCGGGAAACTGACACCTTTTGATTGGAGAAGGCGCATTATGCATCCGTTTATTGCACCAAAATGTCTTGATTGTTCAGGGTTCTCACTCTACTGGGAGAATAAAAGTCCTTGACTTTTCCATAATTGATTTTCAAAATTCAATGAAAACTTTTCAACCTATTTGTATGTATTCCAACAAACAACATACTGAAAACTTCTTTAAAAAGTCTCCAACTTTTCCCTCATTTTGAGGCATTTTTCTCAAATTCCCTGATTGGAATATATGTGATATTAATTTTCCAGGTTTTTCCTAATTTCCTGGCACATTGGGAATTTTATATTTTCCAGTTACAGGCAGACACTCTTTTAATTTTTTTTTTTTTTCTAATCCTTAATCTGAACAGATTTGAAGTTAACCTTAATTTATAAAAACACATCTTCTCTATTCCAAGTCCTGTATAAATAAAACAAATCAGATGATTACTGGAAAAAAAATGGTTTTAACACAAAAGTGTAGGCCTACATTGCCATTTAATTAATTAAAAAAATAAATCCAGAGAATAAACCAACAAACAGTAGATATCTGAATTTCCTTGGAAGTCTTGATTCAATTTTTTTCAAGAACATGATAGTCATATGGCGAAACCCTTGGGAAACAATATGATGGCCAGAATTGCCTTGGAATAAATATGGAATTATATTGGAGAAATATATGAATAAGTAGGATATAATTGCAAACAAATAGTATTAGGATAAAGGTTATATTTATCAGTTATCAGTTATATATCAATTATGAATTGACCATGCATATAAAGTGCAAGTGTATTTAGAGTTATGATTCACAGAATATAGGATGGGGGGTGCAACGTCCGGACACTTAACAAAAATTAAGCCTTGTTTTTCGTCTAAGGATTAAGCCAGAAATGTATGTTGAATACTTCTTATCACCATCCATATTTATTTGTTCTCCACAATATTTTCTGATATTTTGTGCTGAAAAACTTCAAAGATGTTTATTTTAAACCCTTTCAAATGGCTGGTTAAAATTGAGTGTCCGGACATCCAAACTGTCCGGACATACAACAACTGGGTATACAAGTCAAAGATTAGGAAGCAGCAAAAGAACCTCCACGATCCACTTTTGTTAGTATTTCTTAATTATGCCTGTGGTTACCACGGTAAGTCACAATTAAGGGTAAAAATGGTTTACCTTTGTCTTCATAACCGCTCCTGCCTGCTCCAGTATCTCTGACTGGATAATCATCTACACTTTCTGAATCCATCACTGACGACTAACCAGTTCAAGATCACTCAGAGATGAAGACAGAAGACAATCACTATTCACGAGTCTTATATTATTTCATTTTTAAGATCACTTCCTCAGCAGCACTAGTCACATCCCACATCAGTAATCAGATCTAAAGCTTTATTGAGAAAATGATAAGAAAGAGAGTTTTATAAATTAAAAATCTGAAATCCTTAAGTTAGACCTTTTAAAAAAAAAAAAAAAAAAAAGTTTTAATTTACCAACCCAAACTTCAACGGGTGGGACCGTGCTGATGTTTTATCATCAAAACAATTACAACGAAATTGTACAATTTTACACCTTCATTCATGAAAAATATAATGCAAAGAAAGGTTTTTAGAATTCAAGAAATGCATACTCCCAAATTATCAATTAATATCAATGGCGGAATAGTTAATTTACTTACAAGCTACGAAAAATAGAGGCGTCCCCGGTGACAAATGTTGTTAATGTTATGGCTTTTGAAATATGTCATCAATGCGCATGCGCAAAGATTGCAAGAGTGTACGATTTTTCGCTGAGTGCTCGAATCTGTGTGAATATAATGCCAATTGGTTTGAACTGCGAAAATTTTCCACCTGACCAAAAGATGAATGAGTCACATGATTACAAATACTGAATGAAATCGAGCAAGCCAAGACAGAGCTAAGTTACTGACGCTATGCTTTTGTTTTAGTGGGAACTAATAAATACCTGAGAACTGGAACTTGAAGGTTGAAGTTGGAAGTTGGCGGACTGAACTGTTCAAGACAAAACGAGGACAAGTCCAGAGATGATGAAGAGAGGTTTGTATTTAACTGTTAAAAGTGTTAGAACTAAAACTTTGAGTTGCTCTTGCTTAATTTGAAAATAAAATAAAATTCAATCACTTATTCAATAACTTTTAACGTTAACGTTAAGTCATTAGATTTACCAAATTTGTTTTACACCAGTGAAATTTACAAATTAAAATGATATCGCATCTTTCGCCATAATCAAATCAAAGTTAGCATTTAGTTATAATATTTCTGATGATGCCTCCACAAGAGATCAGGTGTCCTCCCTCCAAAAACGATCTGGAAATACTGATGGACTGGAGTAATAAATGGCAACTTCACTTCAACCAACAAAAGTGCACAGTGCTACACATTGGATCGAGTAATGCCAAACTCACCTATACCCTTGGAGAAGATATGCTACAACATAGATCAGAAGAGAAAGATCTTGGCATTCAAGTTGACGATGAGCTGAAGTTCCATAACCAGGTCGCATATGCTGCTACAAAAGCAAACAGGGCGCTTTCCTGCATCCGCCGCAGCTTCGAATGCAAAGACAAAAATACAATTCCAAAGTTGTACAAAGGGCTTGTCAGACCCATCATCGACTACGGAGACTCTGTATGGTACCCTCGCTTCAAGATGGATGCAAAAGTCATAGAGAGGGTCCAGAAGAGAGCTAGGAAGATGGTAAACCGACAAGCCCCCGTCGCGAAGCGACGGGAACTGACAAACCAGTAGACATATTTGGCGAAGTTTTGAAAATATCTAAACATGACCACAAATTTTGTGGTCAAAAATACCTTATTTGAATTCATACTCACATTTAATCAAATCTTTGAAGTTTTTCCTCGAATTGGTGACATCTGCGAATGTTTCACATGAAGTAATCAACTAATAATGTAGAAAAATACAGGAAAATTGAGTCCATCAACGTATATTTCTCCGTGCGTGCATTGTCTTCGCCACAGAGTTAAATACGTCTTCGCACAGTAAAATGACGTCATAGAAAATGGCAGCGATGGCACCAACACTATGAGAAGAGACAAGGCCAACGGAAAATTCGATTTGGTAAGTCAAGAAGCTCTTATATACTTTCATTTTTAGTCGTTGTTACGTGTGAAACATCATAGAAACCTTACAACAACATTTTAACTTTAGATTGATTAAATTGACCAGTATAATCCCCTGATCGCACATCACTGCTGAAAATTTCGCTGTAAATGGGGGTGGTGGAAGTACAGCCCCGTCGCCTTCGGCAACGGGGCTGTGTATAGTTAGGAAGATGGTATATGGCATCCGAAACTTATCTTACACAGAGAGGCTGCAAGCTCTAAACCTTCCTTCTCTGGAATACAGGCATCGTCGAGGCGACATGATCCAAGTGTTCAAAATCATCCATGGGCTGGATAGGATCCCTAGCGACACCTTCTTTGAACACTCTGCTGCTACCACAAGGGGTCAAACACAGATGCTCTACAAAACTAAGGCAAGACGCTTTCAGTCATCGAATTGTAAATGACTGGAATGCACTCCCTGAAGAGGTCGTCTCTGCCCCCTCAGTAATGATCTTCAAGACAAGGCTTGACCATGTATGCAAGGCAAAAAGATTCTGCTCCCCATATGAGTAGAAGAGGAGAAAGAACACCCAGCTAGACAACATGAAAGGGACAGAGCAAAGAAAGAAGGAAGATACAGGCAGCAAACCATTAGAGAAGGAAGAAAACTGAGCTGGAACTGGAAACCTGACTGCTGAGCCTACAGCATTTTTCCAGAATCTCGGAGATGAGATGAGAGGAGATGAGATGAGATGACGATGATGATGATCTTGGTAATAGAAAAAAAATGATAATCAGAATAAAGTTTATCTTATACTGAGGATGATGATGATAATGATGGCATAGCATTCACAAAAGCTATACTTCTTCCCAACCACCTCATGCTTCCTTCTAACCTATATGATAAGCTGTACACGCTACCGCTAATTCTTCTCTTTCTTCATAAAATCCACATTGCCCGTACCTCTATCCTCTCCTCTCAAACCTGTATACTTTCTAACAACAATGTCGACAACCGAAGACGAAAGGCACCTAGACTCACGACGCATATAGTTTGCAGATCTCCGAGAACAGCGGAGGAAGAAGAAGAAGAAGAAGAAGAAGAAGAAGATTAACAATCCATCTCCCACTCAGATCTAGAGTCTAGATCTAGATCTAGAATAAATGAAAATATTTCTTGATACCATGGAAGTTAGAATTATTTTTTTAGTATTAATAGTTTACCAATATTGAAAGCTGATCTTCAACTGAATATATTAATATGATAATAATATCTTATTCAAGTACCTATAATGTTTGATGTATTCTGACTAACATGTTGCACAAGTATAATGGGTATTCAAGATCCAAGATTAAATTTTATTTGATACCAAAGAAAGGCCTACAAATCGAATGGGTCATTTATTCATTCATTTTACAAACCTATCTTGCACCTTAATTAAATGGTTAGATACTCTTGTTGTTCTTGATATTTTACTTATAATTGTAAATTATTATCTGTATGATTAAAATACTTAAAAAAAAAAAATAATTACAATCAATTATCTGAAAGACAATATTTGCCATTAATTATTCTCTACCTCTCCACTCCTACATGTACCCTTCCTAGCTTATTTTATCTCCCCTCTCTCTCTCTCTGGCACAAGACAGAGCAATTTGGAAAAGCATCATCAACAGGGTCACAAAGGGTCAGACATGACCTGTATGACATCGATCGATCGATCTCTTTTGTTCCTTCTTGTAGTCTTGCTTTACCATCAATTTTTGTTTTTTACTCCTTGACTCTACCTCTTTATTTCCTGTGTATTTTGTTTTCCCAT
This sequence comes from Paracentrotus lividus, assembly GCA_940671915.1. Lineage (NCBI taxonomy): Eukaryota > Metazoa > Echinodermata > Echinoidea > Camarodonta > Echinidae > Paracentrotus > Paracentrotus lividus. The sequence goes on along the minus strand of CALNVZ010003014.1, from coordinate 11,353,553 downwards.
GTCTCCTTTTCTCCTCTCTTTTTGATGTTTCTACAAACATGTATGTGCATTTTTATACATAGACAATTCGTATAATTTTTTTGTCTTCTCTATCACCCAAATATAAATTTGTTCTTTTATTTGCAGAGAAAACAATAAATGAATCTATTCTATTGTACAGGTAGCACAATGTCTTTAGTGTTCTTGGCCTTTGCGTCTCTATGTTGCTCTGCACTAGGAGCTCAAAAAGCTGATCTAATCACCAATCTACCTGGTCTAGCTAAACAACCCAGCTTCAACCAGTATTCAGGCTATCTTAATGGAACGGCAAACCACATGCTTCATTACTGGTATGATTAGTTTTTATTCATGTTCGGTTTGTTTTAAAGAATCTAGTGTGGTGGATGAACAAAAAATATTTTGAGCTTTCTGTTACTGCTATTTCTAAGGAAGAATAGTTTAAATTTTCCAGTGGACAGGATTGCTCTTCAATTTGCCCTAATGTCATTCTATGACAGCCTTTCTGAAAATGAAACTTAACTTGCATGCATGTTATGACGAGGAGTGAAAAGTGAACTAAAAAAAAATAAGTATAGAAATAAGCAAGAAAAAGAAAAGGGGCATTGTAATTATTACATAAATGTAATTAATAATGTTATAGCCTGCATTGACAGAGGTTGTGACCCGAATTAAAGTTTATACCAATTCAGCTGAAATGTTTGGGCCAACAGTTCGTATAGTCCAATTACATGCATTTATCCATTTAGTGTACATGTATGTGTCAATATATATGACAATAATTTTCCCTATTATTTGATCAGGTATGTTGAGTCAGAAAATGACCCCACAAAGGATCCTTTGATTGTATGGCTCGGTGATGGACCAGGTTGTAGCTTCCCTCTATAGTCTACTAGCAGGCAATGGGCCGTACCTTGTCAATGAGAATGGATATGATCTAAACTACAATGACAACAGCTGAATAAGGTAATAAACTTCAGTGCATGCTAAACAATAATTGCATTCAACAGAGATTACCTGCCCATAAACAAGATTAAAAATATCAAATCATTTGAAGCAGTTTTGATTTTTATGGCTTCATTTTGAGGTTGGTGTATTTCAGGTTTCCCTGATTATGTTTTTGTGATATGATCTATTCTAAATATGTTTCCATTATCATTTTCACTCATTTCTTTTACAGAGCACACATGAAACATGAAGATTCAGAAAATCCAAGTATTTTTTCCCCAAAATTTGACATTTTTTATGATTGGCTGATTTTCTTGACTCTTTCTAATTCTTTTCTGTGTACATGTGTCTCAATTATTGAATGTAACCATTGAAAAAAATAATTCTACGTACTCATTGTATATATTTTGTCTTTCTGTTGATGTAGTTTGCCAATGTGTTATACATAGAGTCACCACCAGGAGTAGGATTCTCATATTCAACAGATGGACTTACACAGTCTAATGATGATCAGGTAAGAGTATAACGGTTTATATCCACTTGGTCTAACAGCATTTGGCCCAATATGGTGTACCCATATGGTGTACTAAACAATTTGGTCTAAGTTTCATTTGGTCTAATAATACTTGGTCTAAATCTCGCTTGGTCTGATTGCCAATTCGTTTAATAGCCAAATGGTCTAAGTGCATTTTGGTCTAATGCCAAAAATGATTTTTGGTCTATTACCTATTGTTGCTGGAAGTGACCAAGTGGACATCAGATGAAATGGAAATTAGACCAAATGAGAATAGACAAAAATGGTATGAAGACCGGGATTACTACAGGACCTCTACGATCCTCTCCATCCCGTACAACGATGACGATGAGGTAATTAGATGAACTGGTTGTAGACAAATTAAATTAGACCAAGTGCGATGACACCAAACGGGCATTAGTCAAAGTGGTTTCGACCAACTGGCAATTTACCAACTAGAGTCGGATATATGTTGAAAGAAAGTAAAAGTGAGAGAAAAAGAGAAGAGAGAAAGGGGGAGAGAAAGGAGGAACAGAGTGACAGAGGGTGAGAGAGGGGGAGACAGTTAGAGAGAGAGAGAGAGAGAGAGAGAGAGAGAGAGAGGGGGAGTAAGGAATGAATGGTCTTTCAAAGTTTATTACTATTGAAGACCATATTGCATGAAACTTACCTTTACTGTAACTCTGTCATCAAGGGTAACTACCTAAGATCATTGAATTTTGATTGGCTGTTGAGCTATGTTACCATGGTAGTTACTATTGATGACAGATTTAGTATTAAAGGGGAAGGAAACCTAGGAATTCATTAAATTGTACAAAAACAGGAAATCAAAAGAAGCTGATCAATGAAAATTTTTAGAAAAAATGAATGAATGATAAGAAAGTTATGAGCATTTCAATGTTGTGATCCTACTGCTATGGGATCCTCACATTGGCAACGGGCCCAAGATGTGTGATGTCATACGTGAAACAACTTCCCATTACTTTTGTACATATTTCACTCAAATTGTCTTTTTTTATTGATTCCGTTATAAGATCTAGATTCTTTTCATGGAGGACATGTGATACAAGTTCACAAAATATAATCATGTGTGAAGAGTCTGTGCTACAATTAGAATGAGGAAAGAAGAATTTTTGGTATTTTTTTTGAATGTCATATGGGAGAGTTGTTCATGTGTGATATCACACATCTTGGGCCTGTTGCCAATGTGAGGATCTCATAGCGTTAGTGATCACAACATTCAAATGCACATAACTTTTTTAATTATTTATTCAATTGTTCTCAAACTTTCTTTAATCTGTTTCTTTTATTTTTTTTGTTTCATACAATTCAACTGAATCCTAGGTTTCATTGTCCTTTAATGGTGACCTTTATGCAACAGATCAAGCCAGCGAGATGTACAGTTATGCATGATCATAATTTTCATTTCAAATTTTTGTCGGGCTATTAATATGATTCTCTGGATATAGGTATTACAATTAGTTATTTGAAAGAATATAGTCCTGATATGCCATCTTAGAACTTCCTAAGGGGGGGGGGGAGAGGGGTTCTTTTTCTGACTTGGAAGAATATAAGTTCTGATATGCATCTTAGACTTCCTAAGGGGGGGGGGAGGGGGTTCTTCTTATTCTGACTGGGATTTTAAGAGGAAATTTTACCGAGGGAGGGTCAATTTAATTTTACCCCCCCCCCCCCCCACACTAAACCACGTAGGCTTATTAAGGAGTTCAGTATGAAGGAGCTGATCTAGAAAATGACCATGGCATGCAACATAAAAGAATTATGATCAATTGCAAATCGATAGTAGCTAATCAGAATTTTGATGTATGGAATTCTTGCATAAAAACTCCCTGTGAACCAATCAGAATCAGCTGTTTTAATTGTCTTTTCTCTGCAGGTAACCCTGGACCATCTAGATGCTCTGCAATTCTTCTTCACTGAGTTCCCTGAAGTGATTAGCCTTCCAATGTTCCTCATGGGGGAGGGGTATGGAGGCGTTTATGCCCCCCTCCTAGCTCGTAAGATACATCAGACAACTAACATCACTACTCTCAAGGTAAACAACGAGGGCATCTATGCCCCATCCTACATTTAGCTCTTAAATCAGTACTCTACAGGGCTGCCACCGGAGGCCATGGCCTTTGGATGCCCCCTTACTGGCCTAATGCCTCTTCACAAATCTCCTGTTTGGCTGGAGATTTTAATGCCCTTTTTCAGACATTTGCAGTGGTGCTGTACTAAGAAAAGTGCCCTATGAAAGAATGGCCTTGCCCTAAAACTGACGAAATTTAAGGCTCTGCCTTAAGGTAAATTATATATTGTATGATGTGTCTATGCCCTCCTCTTTGCTTAATACAACAGTCCACTAATTCACTACTCTCAAGGTAAACTTTCTCCACTCCATGAGAAGCATGAAAACAAAATGAAAAACATTAAAATAAAACATAGCTATATCATTTTGCTAATTTGCAGGGTTTGCTGTTGGTAACGAGAATGACGAGTGAAGAACAACTAGCCAACTCTTGATCTACTTTGCATATTACCGAGCATCATTGGTGATCAGTAAGTTAGTCTTACTACTTAAAAGAAGTATTATGGCTGCCTGTCATAACTGGCCTTCGGCATATACAGTGAACTTAGATATGCTGCCTCTTCGAGATGGAATCTTTCACATATAATTCTTTGTCTTGGCTAGCCAGTAGACGGGCGTCACCATGTGGCACACTCATAACTAGGGAAATAGGCATATTAGATGCACTTGAGTTCTGATAACAATAAAAAGAATACCAGCTCTATAAAATCCCAACAAAATTATCACCAATTATTTCAAGGCCATATATAACTGATCATTTACTCATAGGAATGAATCTGCAACCTTAATTTGTTCTAAAGAGTCAGTAGGGTAAGTGGTTGCAATAACCATTTTAGATTTAAGTAGTCACTTTTAATATTGAGTGCCTTGCTGAAATTTATGGTCAATTATAGAACGGGATTGCAGCAGAAAATGTTATAGAATTGTGGAACAGTTTATAATTATTTTCTCTTTGTTTTCTTGCAGATTGTGGGTACCTTGCAACGTCTGTTGTTCAAAGTGGAAAAGTATTCTACAACTCCTCAGTGATGGCCTGCAGTGATGCTGTAAGTCAATAGTCATTATAAATCATAATGTCATATGTCAACAGTCATATGTCAATAGTCAAAGTCATAAGTCAATCGTCAATATAAATAGTCATATGTCAGTGGTGCAATAGTCATAATGTCAATAGTCAATAGTCCATATGTCAATAGTCAAAAGTCATAAGCCTGGGTTTTGAACTGGCACCCCTTTGTGTTACACCACCTAAATCTAAAAATCAGCACCTGTCAGATCAAAGTGTCATAACTTTAAGTATTAACTCTACCGCTACAAAAGTATACATTTCTGAAAGAGAAAGTCCTGTAGATTTAAAAAAAAATGCCAAATCCACTACAATGTAGGGTGAAGTAGTAACATATTTTGATTAAAATATTAAATTTTGAGGGCCCTAATATTTTTTACTGCAGCCCCAATATTTTCTCCCTTTGATCCAGGTCGTAATTGCTCACCATATTTGAGATTGCTGTGAAATTTCCTTTCAGACAAAAACATAGTGTGGGGGTTTCTTCATTATAAAAAAATTCTTAACCGTAAAAGGGCCCAAATATTTTGGTCAACCTGGGCCAAGGGGGGCTGCCCCCTCCCAAGATCTTGGCCTGGTGGGGCCAAAGTTTATCAAACTTGCATAAGTTGCTATCTTATGATAAAAGCTCACAAAGTTTCCAAGGCCCCTATTCAAGTAATCTTTGAGTTATCTGCATTTATGTAACGTCAATTCCATACAACAGGAACTGTATGAGTTACTATGCTAACTATACACAATCAAAGGGAATATTGTCATTTTAACCGCGCGCGGCCGGCAATTCGAACTGGCGCATTACCAAATGGCCTGGAATTTTATAACTGTGGTGTCAAAAGATTGCATGAGACTCTAGCTATAAAAGTCCTAAAGTCTTACAGCACAAATATAAATAATCCATAAAGTTATCATTGGTTATGATCATCCCATAGACGAAATCCATAGACTTTGTGTGTACCTGCTTCCCCCCCTCCTCTTCCCCCCCCCCCCTCAAACCACCCTCCGCCTATTCGTATTCTATCGCGTGCCGTGTCGCGATTTCAAGTGGCGAGTA
>CALNVZ010003014.1:11318177-11347785 GCA_940671915.1 Paracentrotus lividus | reverse complement strand
GAAGGATCTTTTGACTTAGTTCTGAGCACCTCATTAGGATGGTAATGGACTGTAAAAGCTTCTACCATTCGTGAGTTGCCTGAAATTGAATATAATATTAATAAATATTAAGCTTTTATAATGGCGCGTCTATCTAGTAAACTATTCAGAGCGCAGCTAATATTATTACCCGGCTATAGCCATAGCTGCCCTAATAAAGGGCGCTTTAAGCATTCAAGGAATTTCTTCCTACCGTACCCATTTACCTATCTTGGGTCGAGTATGAATATGAATTTAATCAACCCTAAACATATATAAATACATATAGTTCAAGTAGACCAGTTTGGTCTAATGTCTCATGCATGTATCTTATAACAATGCAATGCACTCCCATTATGATGAGATTCAGAAGTCATATCACCTTATTCAATTAAATCTTGCTCCTCAGGAAAGAACTTGCTTGTTACAAAAAGAAATGTATCAATGTACGGAGATTGGTCATTTCTTCAGCTGCTCCAGCTTTATGGAATGCATTACCAACACAGATTCGTTCTTTGGAGACATTAGAAACGTTCAAATCTAATCTCAAAACATTTCTTTTTGTGAAGGCATACTAACTTGAATATTCATATTCATATTGTAAATTGTAGTTCTTTATATAATTATCAAAATATATTAATTGTTGTTACTGTCTGTGTGTTTGGCATTGACAATCCTTTCCTCTTTGACTTTGACATGGCAGATTTGGAGTGTGCGCCTCACAGGCTGTCCTCTTATCTGTTTTTATTTTAGAGAATGTGTTTGTAACTACATGTATGATGTATGTTGTTCAACACTTTCATCTTGTTTTACAATGCGCCTCGGAATAGTTCAACTAGACAGATGGTGCTATACAAATGCGTTATTATTATTATTATTATTATCTGCATTTGTCATGACTGGGGAAGGCTGCTCGTAATGAATTTGCTTATGGAAATCTTGGGATTTGATCTTGTATTAAGAGAGTTTAAAAAAATTTAAATATATTTCGTACATCTGTTTGAATGGAGATTCAATGAGATTTAATGTGTGAGATTCTTATTCCTCCTGTTCCCAGAAATATCACCTCCTTGTTTATAACGGAGACGTGGACGCTATGAATAACTGCATTGGTGATGAATGGTTTGTTGATGCTTTAGGATTAGAGGAAGAAGTTCAATGGAGATCATGGCTTTATAGTGATGGTTCCTTACAAGTTGCAGGCTTTGTCAAAGAGTATGATCGTATTGCATTTGCTACCGTCAAGGTAAGTGTCCGATACAGTTCCATTCTCGCGTTTCATGATACATGCGCCACCAACGTTTATTTTCATAAAGTGCCCAAGTTTCCTTGTGAGTCGACTACTTATTTTCCCTATAGCACGCACTGCGAGTAAGAATTAAAAAAATAAAGATATGTTTTACTGAAAGATGAATCCCAAGTGCAGGGAAGAATAAAGATTAATCAGTAGAACTGCAGACGTGATTTCAGGAAAACTGTAGTGTTTAATTGAGGTTTGTAATCACTTTGAAAGAGAAAAACAGTGCTTAATGCATGGTCTTGAATACACTCTTTTCAAACGCGGAGGAATGACATCACAATAAGGGCACAATGTACCTTTTTAAATATTTTTTTGTGGGGGGGGGGAGGAGGGAGGCAGAGGAATGGATTTTTGTGACAACAAATCTCAGGCTTTTCAACAATATCTGGATAATTTTTTTCTCAATTATCTAAACTAGATAGAGTTGATTTCATTTGAAGGCTGCCTGGAACTTTAACAATTTGACCTATGGAAAGATGAAGAGAATTGTTATATTATAAAGTTATCACACAAGCAAACTTATAAAGTATTTAAAATATTGAATAAGAGATTAAAAAACAGCACAATGGTTGTAACTTTGTAGGTTTTCATTTTGTCTTTTGTTTGCAGGGAGCTGGTCATATGACAGCGAGTGATAAGCCTATTGCTACAGCTCAACTCATCAGTAACTTTGTGAATAACAGGCCTTTCTAGACTTCTCCGGGGGTAAATTGCCATTTGGTCTAAACCCACTTTGACTAATTCCCATTTGCTCTCATCCCACATGGTCTAATATTCACATGGTCTAATTCCACATGGTCTAATTACATTTCATCTAATTCCCAGTCCGTCTAATGTCCACTTGGTCTATCACCAAATATTCATTTGGACATTAGCCAAAATACAATTAGACCATAATGGCTATTAGATGAATTGGCAATTGGACCAAGTGGTCATTAGCCCAAATGAGAATTAGACCAAGATTGCGTTAGACCGATTGCGAATTAGACCAAATTGCTGGTAGGCCAAATGGGTTTAGCACATGTGGTATTAGACAAACAGAGAATCAGACCAACTGCTGTTAGACCAAGTGGATATAAACCTCTACGGGTTACAGTACTCCTTCTATAATGAAATGCTCGGTTCTAAACCACAACAGTCTACTCCTGTTATAATAGCATTGTAAGGATGTTTTGGAACCATTGATATTTCAAAAGACATAGAAACTTAAAATATTACTAATAATAACTATAATTAAAAATATTCACACATGACCAATTTATTTCACTGCCTTCTAACACGCACGTATATCTGGATGATCTGAAAAACATGATGTTATAATGAGGTGCTCCAGACCAAGTCAAATACAGTGTGTGTCCAAAAAAATGGTACAGGCGGGGAAAAAAATAATTTAAGTGTGAAATCTTTTCAAATAATGTGTGTATGTGATACCAAATTAAAGCCAAAAGATTTTCCTTGCTGATGCTCTTTGTTCTACATAATTTGCTTTCGTAAAACAAAAGTTATGCTAAATTTAGTGCAACGAGGAACAAATCGAAATCACGCACTTCTATTGTTATGCAGCGCTGAATACATGGCCATTGTGCGAAACCTGTGAAAATGGATTTTTCTTGATTGTAGAAAACTAGTCATATCTCAAGAATTACAGCACCAAATGGGATGAAAAAAATTGCAGAAGAAAGCCTGATTTTCCTACTTTATGGAAATATCAAACACTTTTAGAATGGGATTAATTTTCATACTTTAAAAAAATGTTTTCTAACTGTACCATTTTTTTTTGGACACAGACTGTACATGTACCTTCGTTTTGATAAATGCTTATTTTATCTGTGCTACATGTACAGTAGTTATAACTGCAGTAGACTGTACATAGATATCATGTTTTTGGTTTCTGTGTATATATAGTACTTTCAAAGAGAGCTATATTCTGGGCAATGTAGTGGTCACCCAATTATAGTCTTTGTAGTTTTTACCAGTCCAAGATTTGATATGCAGTTTATACATAGATGAAAATGGTTTTGATTTATTATAAATTCATTATAGGATGGTCTGATAAGTAACAAGATCCCAATATAACAAGCATAGGTAATTTTGCTGTTCCCTGGGGGGGGGGGGGGGGGGGGGAGGGGGGCGATTCATGAAAGGACTTGTCAGACGTTTTATCCGACAAACTGTTTTAAGCTACTGAAATGCTTGCATCTGATTGGCCGAGAGCAAATTTCTCGGATAAAACGTCCAACAAATCCTTTCACGAAATGCCCCCCAGGTCATTGTGCATTTGTTCCTGATATAAAGATTCCACATATAGTAAGGTGACCCAATAACGTCATTATAATGAGTTACCACTATTACTATTAATAATGATAAATGGCTTTCATTCCCGTTTTAACCGTGCCTTGATGTGGAGACTCGATTGCATTTACAATGTTATTGAAAGAGACCGATGGTGTTGTTGAACTTTTAGGCACATTTGTGTTATTATTGAAAATAAAAGTTTGATTCTGAATTTCCAATACATGTTAAAATTAGCAATCTAAAAATCTTAGCATAAATTAGTGCTTAAGTTAATTATTTTTCCACAACCTTTTATAAAAGGTGTGTCGATGTGTAGCATTTATGTGTATATATTCAGTGCCTTTTGAAGGTAATTGTCACAAACCGGCCATAATGTGATAGTTGAACCCCCCCCCCTCCCCCAACATCAACCAAAATTTCATTTTGAATTCTATTTCTCTTTATCCCATATTTCTCTCTTACATGTATCTGTGTATTTATGTTTTAGAGTTGCTTTTGCAGATATATGAAACATTTTCCCCCTTGTTTAGAAAATATTTAACACAGGAATATGTGCCATATTTTGCTATCAATGTAAACCGAGGTTTGCAAAAGCTCTTGTTCCAGTCAGCTTAATTTTGTTTACACAGTACTATATTTCAACAAATGTATGTTCTTTTGTGTACTGCAAATTATGTTAGTATTTGTTGCATACATACATGTATACATGTATATCAGTGTACAGATAGTTCATTTTCTATTGCTATAATAGTTACTTCAATCTGTTTTTACACAGTATGCTACATAATATTTCTGAATTTTGCTTCAACTTGTAAAATGATCATGACTGTATAGGCAAGTATAGACAATGTTTTTTTCTTTTAGTTGGCGTAGGAAAATTATATCCTTTTAGAATGTACAGTAAGGGCTTTCAGTGACTGAATAATCATTGAAGCAATCGTTAAGAGAGAAATGATTAAAATGTATACATTTATTATATTATTATGTACTTATTATGAAAACAGAAATACAGGTAACTCAGTCAAATCTCTGGGGAACATAGAAATCTGTTCAAATTAGGAGAAATTTGACTAATTAGAGGTGAATAACACAAGTCTTGTATAACTAGGGGGGGGGGTGTTTCACAAAGAGTTAAGTAGAAAGCACTTCTATGCGCATCCTGTATTATAACACGCAATTTAATGGATAGACTTCTCTATGGCGTGCATCCTATGAGCATAATGAGTCCAATGATGTGATGCATGATATGATGCAAGAAAGTAACGATTTAAGTGTGATTTTTAAGTGTACTTAATTCTCTGTGAAACACCCCCCCCCCCCAGGACTAAAAATTTGCTGTGACTTTGATGATTATTTGACTTCTAGAAGGTCGACTTATGCAGAGTTGACTGTATGTAAAAAGCACGTAAAATGTATCATGTTACTGTTGGGAATACAAAGGGTTCATTCAATTCAATTGAATACAAACAAGTCTTGTTGATGTTGACGTTTGTTTTTATAAATAATTGTGCAATTTGTGATTTCTTGAATCAATGCAGTTATTTTTCAATTAGTGAGCAGAAATAAAAGTTTTCTTACAAGCAAATCTTGAGTACAGTTGTTTTCATTCAATTATGCCATTATTTTTAACTTTTCAAATCAAATATGTACCAATATTTGCGGTTGTTTCCCTTGGTTATCTAATAATTATTTTTGCATTTAACTAGTAATTTTGTCTTGACTGACGAATTGAATTATGTACAGTGGAAACTTGTAATAACGAGGTCCTTGGTACCATAGACTACTTGCTGTATATCAGAAATAATATATCGGTAAAAAAAAAATAAAAAAAAAAAAAAAAATGGAACCAGCAAAATTTACTCGCTATATCAGGTATCAGATCTCGTTATAAAGAATTTCAACTGTGCTTGCTTTATAACAAAGCAATACCACTACAAACCATGTTGTAACCTACACCATACAGTTACGATTATAGTAATTTTGCCATCTATGGTAACTACTATGGTAATGTACTATGTAACGTTGCTCAACAGCCAATCAAAATGCAGTATTTCATGAAAGTTACCATTGATGAAAAGGTTACTACCGAGCGAGTCAGAAAAAACTTTACACCTAGAAAAATGTCAATAAAAAGAAAACCAATTTATAAAATCCAAATTATTATACATATTCTGAAAGAGTAACTCCTCCTGCATCTTTTGGTACCAATTTTGTGTGTTATATCTTTACGCTTGGATGAACGCGACGCATTGTTTGCAAACATGTCGATTTTGAATTGTGCCAGAATAGGAGTAAAATCAAAACAACAAAAAGCTATAAAAAAGCAACTTCATCCTGATTAAAATAGCATAACTTTTTTATAACGAAAATGTCTTCCGCTTACAAACTTGGCAGGGGTGTTGTTACACATATTGACTAGATTTTGTATGAAAATGAGATAGATCTGTAGAGTCAAGTATGAGTGAGCACATGTCAAAGACAAAATAATATCTTTTCAAAAGTTTTAGGAGGTCTTTTTAGGTCTGTCAGTGGCGATTTACTCTTTGATGTGTACTCATTCATGCATTACTTGTGAGTAAATCTAATTTTCATAAAAAATGTAGTCATGTAAAAACTATGTAATAGTAACTCTTTATGCCATACAGCCCAGGTTGGCCAGATACTAGATACAACTGGTTTTAAAGAATTTCACAATGTAAATTGTTGTATCATTCATCAATTTTTAATCATTAATTTTAAAATTATAGCTTTGTGAATAAACCTACAACAGTCTGGACTTAATAATGTCACGAGAAACAGAGATGAGGCATGAACAAGTAAAATGATTGAATGAGTAATTCTTTCAAAAACACGAATCAATTTTCAGAGACTCAGATTTTAAAGATCATTGGATATTTTTTTTATTAGAAATGAATAATAAATAATGGTTCAATAATTGTCACAAATACATGAAGCATGCATTTGGTTTATAAGCACCAATAAAGAATAATATTCTGACATGACAAGGACAAAATTGTGCCATGTTCATTAGGATTGTTTTCAAAAGAAATTTACCAATGTGTCTTGTTAAGGCAAGGATAAATGGAGCATGAAATGAACAGTTTATATCCACTTGGTCTAAAAGAATTTGGTCTAATTCTCTGTTTGTCTACTACATGGGCTAAACCCATTTGGACTACTTTCAAGTTGGTCTAAATTACCCTTAGTCTAATGCATACTTGGTTTAATTGCCAATTTGTCCAATAGCCAAATGGTCTAATTGCATTTTGGTCTCAAGCCCAAATGAATATTTGGTCTATTACCAGTTCATTCCTTAAAGTGACCAAGTGTACATTAGATGAGAAGGACATTAGCCAAAATGGGAATTAGACGAAATGGTAGATAGGCGAAGTGGTAATTAGACCAAATGGAAATTAGACCAATATGGATGAGACCAAATGGATATTAGTCACCATGGGTTTACCAAATGAACATGTACAAATGAAATACTAATGTATAAATATTACCACTAAAGTGTAGGCCTACCTTTCCACACAATTAGACACTCCATAAAAGAGTTTGGGCTTGTTTATGTCTGTCCAAATAACAAAAAACCCTTTCATTTGTATTCCTATTCAAAATACTGAAGACTTATACTTACAATGCAAAATTTGAGCTTCATAACTGTGTTTTTCACATTACAGAGCTTTACAATGTATTACCCTGGTCATTGGATACGCATAAAGAATAATCCTACATGGGCCCATTTCTACACCTGGGTGGGGTGAAGCATGTACATAGAATGCCTTCCCCAAGGGCATCAAATACACGGCCTTTGCATCCCTATTCATGTGATATGACCACTGTATAGACTACAACACTTCTCCTATAATCATAATTTTCTGTGGACACAATAAATGTCCAAATGAATTATTGAACAAAATGACAGCGAAGAGAAGCTTCCGATTTAAATATTTGAGATTGAAACAAGCAAAAATTCATAATATTGCAATAAAGCTAATCTAAACATTGCATTTCGAATAATTACAATTCAGTTACTAGAAAGTTTATTGTGGTGATATTGATTAACAGTGAACGGTATTAACATGGAGATTTTGAAATAGGGCATACCATACAAATTATTGAATAAGAATTCCATTATTAAATAAAAGAACATTGCATTTTGAAGCAGGGTATGCAATATCTTGTAGAATTTATACTCTTTGAAAGATAGTATGCATAATATGTATATCCATTATCACCTTTTGTATTTTTTTTCCTGTAAAGTGGAACATCATTCCAAGAATCTGTCTTCTTAAAAATGCTTATGAATTGTTACATCATCTTATAGAAATGAACAAAATTAGCAAAGAATATTGGATTCCATCAGGACGGACACAGCCATTTGGGCTTTCCACAGCTCAGGTGGTAGAACACCTGTCTAATAATCAGGAGGTCTTTGGTTCGAATCCTGATGGAATCCCATTTTCTTCGCTCATGTGTTTAGATTGTATATTTGTAGTCAGTTACACAATTTGTTTATATCTCTATCTTATAGAAGTGTGACATTAAAATTTGCCAAAAATATTGAAAAACCAAACAAACAGCCAAATATTACATAAATTGTTATTGACTGCAAATAACAATACATTTTGGTAAATTGTTCAGAATGTCATCATTACTCTAGAAATAAAATATATAAGATATTAAAAAATGGCCATATTAATTCAACATTGGCAAATTTCTTCTGTGGAAATTGGGACATAATAAAAGCTTGGAAGCACATACATGATCACTGATAATTTGAATATGATAGCATATTTCACAGTTTGAACAAAGGAAACCAACCAGAAATATGTAACATGAAAAAAATAGCAAAGATAATGGGATTCCATCGGGATTCCAACCTGAGACCTCCTGTTTACTAGACAGGCGTTCTACTAATTGAGCTATGGCAAACACATATCGATATTTGTATCAGCACTTATATCAGCAAAAATCAGCAATATTGTCTATTTCACATGCTGTTACACAGAATTTGTCATTAAAAAAAGAAAAAAAATCTGGGAACTCAGGGTCCATAGTATTGCACTGGAAGCACGATTTAAGGAATGATCACCTATGCATGTGCATTACTGATACATTAAAAATGTCAAATACAAAATAGACATCTACTTTTGGTAACCAACTTCATTTAAAAGACGTCCAAAATGTATGTAAAATTGGTGACAGGAATTCATTGGATATATTTCATTAATTGGAATTAATCATGCTATACCAATTTTTTAAAAAATAAAAACAAAAACATTCATATTCCACCCAAAGTTTCGTACAGATCATACAATTAAGGCAAGGATAAAAGCTCTGATGCAGTTGCACATTTTATGCAAACTTTAAATTACATATTCTCTAGTCTTTTAAATACACTAAAAATCAGTATATAAGTACAAGCCTACATACTGTGTAGGTAGCTGCACAACAATGGGCATTTTTTTATCACATTCTGGATACTGCATGACCATGAAGTGCAGGAAGCGGAGGGCGGTTTAGTGAGTAAGCTTGGGTGGTTTAGGTGCTAAAGGGTTAAAGCTTGACTCTGACACTCCTGAAAAGGCCACATTCTGGTAAATCATCTGGTAGTCTTATTCGTCCACACCCAGGAACATCAATGCTCTGCAAGAAAAGGTTATGAAAATAAGAAGAAGACAAATGAGTAATCCAGACTATGACTGAATTTTAATTGCATGTACAGCCCACTCCCAATATAACAGGCACAGATACATGATCGTGTTAACAAATATTGAGGTCATTCACCTTGGGAACATTTCATGAAACAAATATTCACCGACAACTGTTATAAGCTACCGAAATGCTTGCATCTGATTGGCTGAGACCATATATTCACGAATTCTCACTGACAACTGTTACTGAAATGCTTGCATCTGATTGGTTTAGAACAAGTATTCACTGATTCTCACTGACAACTGTTATAAGCTACTGAAATGCTTGCATCCGATTGGCTGAGAACAAATATTTACCAATTCTCACTGACAACTGTTATAAGCTACTAAAATGCTTGCATCTGATTGGCTAAGAACAGACTATGACTGAATTGCATGTACATTCCACTTTCATTATAACAGCTACAGAAACATCCTGTTCATAAATAATAAGGTCATTTTCCTGGTCCTAATTCCAAACATTCGAGTGCAAGCGACTTACACTTATTGAAATTTGACCTTGCACTGGGAAGTTCTGGACAGTGGCAGTTTTCTCCCAATGGAAAGTCAATGCAGAAAAGATGAAAATGTGTCTTGAGAAGCTCAAGCCCAGTCAAGGTGGCATGTTTCCAAAAAAGGGTCTAAAAATTCTACTAAACAAAATTATAAAATATCTAATTGAAGAATTATACTGCAATAATACTACAATGTACACCATAGATTATCTTAATTTATTTTGAGGTAGGTTTAAAGCTGGTTTCACTAACAATTATTGAAAAGTTTCCTCAGCAACCAAGAGGGCAACAAACAGCCATTTTTTTGCAATAATACTATATATTATCTTAATTTATTTTGAGGTAAGTTTAAAGCTGGTTTCACTAATTATTATCGAGAAGTTTCCTCATCAACCAAGAGGGCAACAGGCAGCCATTTTCAGTACAGCCTGATGTTGGTTTGCAGCTGTATGTGAGTGGAAGCCAGTGTAAAGTATCTTCAGAATAACACAATTTCAATTCTAGGTAATTGGCTTAGTCCTAGGGCGTCTTCTCCATTAAAAAGGTGTCAGTTTCCCGCGGAACAGGAAGCCGCGGGAAACTGACACCTTTTGAATGGAGAAGACGCCTAAGCACCTTGCCATAACTGAAGAAGCCATCTTCTCTTCATACAGGCAATGATTAATAGTACCTACAAGTTGATTTTTGTTTTCCCCAATCACTCAAAATTTGTGACCACTCGTAAAGCTTTTGATTGTAAACAAAACATTGTATAATCAATTTGAATATGTTAGAGTAGGAACTACACTGTAGTAATGATATAAAGTTATATAAATATTATATATTATATGATATATATATAGTTATATAAATTTATATAAAATATTTTAAAAAATGCTTCTTCTGCCATTTACTCCATTGTTCTCTATGCAACTTACATGTATTTGTGGTTTTTTTAACCGTTGGGATGCAATTGTGTCAATCAGGGGGGGGGGGGATTATATCTACTTTGTCTAACAACTAATGGTCCAACAAATGTTGGTCCATTTCTCTGATTATCTAATACTACAAGGGCTGAAACCATTTGGTCTACATAAAATTTGGTCTTATCCCCTTCATCCAATGTTCATTTGGTCTGATGACCACTTGGTCTAATAGTCAAATTTTCTAATTATATTTTCCTCTAATTCTCAAATGAATATTTGGTCTATTATCCATGACCAACCAGTCCGTTTGAGGACAATATACCCCTACTTGCAACTCTATTAGTTCTCTTTTCCAAGTGTGACCAGGGACGTGAGAGGAGGCCCTGGTGTGACAAACACCTCAACCAAGATATCTATCTAAAAACATTTGTTCCTTGACCTCGGTCCAAACAGTGGTCACCCAAGGTCACAGCTGGGGGCCAATATTGTTTACATTAAACGATCAAGATGTCTGATCGATACATTTTTATTAGTTTTTTTATTCTTGTACTTTTCTTATTCCGAGGTCGATTTTCTTCGTTCGAAATTGAAAACGAATTAACATTTGATTTCTAAATATAATATGCCTTTGAAAACTTGAAAAAATATCAAATACAATCATTTCATTCCCATGGGCCGACAACAGGCAGAGCTACTCTTACGTAATATCACAGCTGTTGTTTATCATTAACCCTGGCTCAACGCTCAGGCTAGCCAGCAGAGTTGAAGAGTTAGACAAGTGGATTAGTAAATTACGCGATGCGCAATATATGTCCCCGCCGATAATGTAAAATTCCCATACTTGTAATCCACGATATTTAGGTTGCTATCACAAATAGGCCGAAACGGAATCGAAGAATCGTGGTAAAAAAATGGCGAAGAAGTAGCATTTTGTAGCCAATGTACCATTATAGGTCAAAGTCAAGGTCAAAGGGTCAAAAGTCAAATTCTGCTGAAGAAAATTTGTAGTCCTCAGCTAGAGTGCATACACATAAAGCAACGGAATCGAAATCGGATGACAAAATGCCCAAGGAGTAGGATTTGGTAGCCAATTAACAATATAGGTCAAAATCCAGGTCAAAGGTCAAGGTCAAATTCTGTGGAAGAAGTGTTTGGTAGAATCGACCATATCAAGTGCTATCACCACTAAAGCCAAGGGTAATCAAAATTGGATGGAAATTAATACGTAGGAGTCGTTCTAATCGAGTAGCGATTTTAGGTGAGGCGATATGGTACATGTATAAGTAAAAATCAAAGGTCAAATGGGTCAAAGGGTCAAAAGTCAAAATTCCAGGATTGAAGATAGTTTTTAAGATCGCCACATAGTGTGTGATTACAATAAAGCAAACGGAATCGAAATCGCGTATGGAAAAATGGCGAAGGAGACAACGATATTAGTAAGCATTTTTTAGCATCTCTCAATTAACAATATAGGTCAAAATCTACGAGTTCAATAGGTCAAAGGGCGGAGGTCAAAAGTCCAAAAAATTCCGTTGCAAGAAGTTTTGTAGTCGCCACCTGTGCTATCCACATTAAAGCAGTCGGATGATCCTCGGTGAATTTGATAAAATGATGGATGAAGGATTGCATTTTGTAGCCAATGTACATTAATAAGTTTACAAAAGTCTAAGGTCAAAAGCGTCAAAAGGCGTGATCAAAAAGTCAAAATTCGCGGAAAGGAAGTTTTGTGAGTCCTCACCATAGTGCTATCACATAATGCAACGGAATCGAAATCGGACCTGATAAAAATGGCAAGGAGTATGATACGTAGCTTTTTTAGCCAAAATTATACAATATAGCAGTCAAAAATTCAAGGATCATAAGGTCAAGGCGTCAAAAGTCAAAATTCTGTGAAAGAAGTTTTTGTAGATTCCTTCACCTAGGTGCTATCACATAAAGCAAACAATGTATATTCGTAGATAATCGGTGAATCGGCTAAGAGTACGCTTTCTCGTAAAGCCACAAATAACATTATAGGTCAAAAAGTCAGGTGTCAAAGTCACAACGGTCAAAATCTGTGAAGAAGTTTGGAGTATCACTAGTGCTATCATATATAAGCATAACGGATCGATCGAAATCGGATGACAAATGGCAGAAGAGTAGCAAATATGAAGAGTTTTTGATCACCAGTAACACGCGCAAAACGACGCAGACGTGCAATGCAATCAACGTCAATTTAAAGCAACCAACCAGAACGGAAAACGGATCATGCGCACGGTTTCTGACGGTATGGGACGGAACGGTACGATGGCGGGACGGTGACGGACACACATACGTACGGAGCCCGTTTCATAGTCCCCTGCTCGAACTCGTTCGGCGGGGACAATAACAGGGATTACCTGGCCATATAAGGTAGGCTTGCAAACGAGGAGTTGACGTAATGCAGTCTGTTACAAGAACTGACTAAGTGGTCTTAGACCAGTACCCTGTAACACAAATATTTACAAAAGTTAAAAGATACAACTGATATTTTCTCGGTAGCCTCATCATGGACAGGGTGCTCCAAAGTTCATGATCTTAATCCTAATCCTAACCCTAACCCATAATCTTAATCAAATCCTAACCCATACCCATGAATGTAAATCTACTTCAATTCCACATGAGGCTAAAATCAATCATATGTTTTTATCAATCGTAAGTCTTTTTGTTACAGGGCACAGGTGTCAATTTACTGGGTAGTGAAGGGGCATGACATGAAAAAGCTTACCCTTGTAATATATCTCTTTTGTTTGATGATAGTAGGTCCTCCAGTATTCTGAATACATGTAGTTAGCCTCCTAGGATGGGTCACAGTCAACTGAAAATAGATAATAATTATTAATAATAATAATAATGATTGTTGCATTTTTATAGCGCTTACTACATATATCCACCTTGGTGTTTTTTAAGCGCTTAGTGTTTACTAATTATTACCCGGCTTAGCTAGGCTACCCCGAAAGGTGCTCACAGCATTCAAGGAATCTATTCCTACCGGTACCCATTCACCTCACCTGGGTCAAGTGCAGCACATCATGGATAAATTTCTTGCTGAAGGAAATTATTGGCGGCTGTGGGATTCAAACCTGCGACCCTCTGATTGAATAGCGAGAGTCAGAACCACTACACCATGACGCTTCCACTTGTCATAAGATTAACAAATGATGAAAATATTTACTGGTATCTTTCTAAAAACAAAAGAAAAACAAATAATCCTTTACTTTTACAGAGGAAACAATGGGTTATATATACATTAACAAAATTAAAGGGGAAGTTCACCCTGGAATTTGAATTGTTTAAAAAAATGCAGATAA
Organism: Paracentrotus lividus; assembly: GCA_940671915.1. Classification (NCBI taxonomy): domain Eukaryota; kingdom Metazoa; phylum Echinodermata; class Echinoidea; order Camarodonta; family Echinidae; genus Paracentrotus; species Paracentrotus lividus. The sequence goes on along the minus strand of CALNVZ010003014.1, from coordinate 11,333,724 downwards.
AAAAAAGAGTGAAAGTTTAAAGAAAATCGACCAACAAATAGCTAAGTTATGAATATTTAAAGTTTTTATTCTGTGACGTCAAATGCGAGCCGCTCTCTCAAGTGTTGTGTATGGAAATTCCATAAATTTGTCTTTTTTCATGATTCTTGATAAAGGAATGGGTCAATTTCATAGAGGTATGTACTGTATTCGCTGTTATGTTTGCACGATTAATTTTTAATATTAAGGTTATAGAGCCAATTTAGAACTTTTGATTGTTAAAGTAATGGGCAGTTCCAAGGTAACGGAGTGACATTCAGAAGCAACATTTCAGCATTCAAACAAATTTATCACCCATACTTTAATCTTTATTTACAAAGAAATGGTTCATGACAATAGCTGATGGTACCCTCTTTTCAAAATGATAACATTTGTTATAGTGATCTGCATAATTAATGAGATATGAATATTCATAATCATGGTTACGGAGTGACGCAAAATGGACATGCATATTTGAGCAAAAAACATTTTACTTAAACTCTGTGAACTTTAAAATGGCTATAACAATTTTGAGTAATTGATTGGATTCTATGTTATATTAGGTATAATATGCCGCCTTGCATAAGGAAATTGGTTGAATATTTTGTTAATTATGACTTAAAACTTGAACCCATGTCTGGTTACGGAGTGACCTCTGAATCATCCACACAATGGCAATGTAAAAAAGACTATCTCTCCCTTGCTAAATAAAAAAAACTCTCTTGATTGTTTCAATTTAAATTCTGTTTGCTCTGTATGATAGTTCTAGGTGGGGGATTCAAAACTTTAGACACAGAACTTTGAAACTCATTAAGTATGCTAATTTATGCGCATTTTTCAAGATTCACAAATAATGGATCTTCTTTATTTGTCAACCAATTTTGATTTTTTGTTTTTTGTTTTTTGTTCCAACTAGTAGAGCTACATGAGGTTTACCAAACTTCTACACAGAATTTTGAAATTTTTATTTGAAAATTGTCTACACGTATGCTAATTTATGCAAATTTTTTTCAAAAATAACAATAAATGCTTCTTCTCCTTCATTTTTTCTTCAACTCCATTTGCTTTATATGATAACACTAGGTGGGGGATACAAAAAATTTACACCGAATTTTGAAACTCGATGGCCCGAATTCACAAAGGTGGATTCTGCAAAATCCATGGTTTCAACCCTGGGTTTAACCTAGGGTTGGACCTAGGATTTTCAATTTGGTATTCACAAAGGTGGACTCGACTGATTCCACAGATACACAGCGTCATAACACGTCATAATTTGGGTCTACTGTTGGTGAATCATAAACTGGTGGATCCGTGGAGCTGTCGATTAAAAAACCCATGGATCCACGGATCCGTGGGTTTTGCAGAATCCTTCTTTGTGCATTCGGGCCATTAAGTATGCTAATTTATGCAGATTTTTCAAAATTCACAAACATTTTTTTTTTTTTTTTTTTTTTTTTGACAGATTCAATTTTCTAATTAGGTAAATCTCCATGATGTTCACAATATTTCTACGCAGAATTTTGAAAAGACTAGAAAATATTCTATGCTAATTTATGCTAAATTTAATGCCCCCTACCCCCTAAAAAAAATGCTTCTTCTCCTTCATTTTCTCCTTCATTTGTTGAGCAATTTCAGTTCTGTTTTGTTTCATATAATAGCACTAGGTAGGGTAATTTTCAAACCCATTGTTTTACTTTTATTCATATGTACAGGTTAGTGTCTTCTTTAAACTACTATTTAAACTATATAAATTATACATATAACCAATTGATTGGGTTCACAGCCTCATCCAGTTCCTTCCAAAATAATTTGCTACAAAGTCCTCAAAGGAGCTCATATCAGACCTCACCTAAATGCCAGAGTTGTGCACCTAATTGCTGACAAAGGGCTCATTTGCATAATTATGATCTCATACCCTCACAGCATGATACCCCAATGTCTCTCTTGGGCACTTCACTAAAAGAATTCTGAACTTAAACATTTCTAGTGTAGAGTGAGCTTTGATCAAATTGTACATATGGACATTGTACATGCGATTCAATGGGATGTCACTCCGTAACCATAATAGTTACGGAGTGACACATTTTATGAAGCCGTAGTTCTCAAACAAAATCCATTCAAATATAAAGAGTGTATGTAATTGATAGGTATGGGTGTTCCAGATTTGCTAATTGCAAAAATAATTATTCTAAAAATATTTCAAAAATATGTCTTTTTGTGGTTACGGAGTGACATTTTGAGGTAACTTCATGTTTGTGCTCACTGATGTGAAACAAAGATCGCAAAGCAAAACATTATGTGAAAACTTTATTTTTTATATATCCTGCTTTGATAATAAAATATAATCAAAGTATATTTTCATTTTCTAGGTACATTTCTCTTTCATGAAATTTTGATAAAAAAGATGAAAATTTGACAATTTTAGTAAAATTGAATATTAATGCCATTTTCAAACCCAAAATGCCCTAAAAAGTCCAAACCATCCACAGATATTGAAAATTTGGACGTTTAGCTCTCATATGATACCAAATTCGTCATGGAACAATGAATTTGAAATTTTGGGGGTCATGTTCTGTTTTGCTTGGAACTGCCCTAATACAGAATCATAATGAGCATTACCCGTGGCTGCATACCTGGGGGCGTTTTATGAAAGAACTTGTCGGACGCTTTACCTGACAAATTTGCTCTCAGCCAATCAGATGCAAGCATTTCAGTAGCTTATAACAGTTGTCAGTGAGAATCAATGAATATTTGATCTCAGCCAATCAAATGCAAGCATTTCAGTAGCTTATAACAGTTGTCAGTGAGAATTAGTGAATATATGTTCTCAGCCAATCAAATGCAAGCATTTCAATAGCTTCTAACAGTTGTCAGTGAGAATCAATGAATATTTGTTCTCAGCCAATCAGATGCATGCATTTCAGTAGCTTACAACAGTTTTCAGTAGCTTATAACAGTTTTCAGTAGCTTATAACATTTTTCAGCAGCTTATAACAGTTGTCAGTGAGAATCAGTGAATATTCGTTTCATGAAATGCATACCTGGTTTAACTTTCGTAGATGAACAGAGCATGGACGAAGACGAACCGTGCTTTGAACCAAGTTCAATGAGAAAGATCTTTCTTTTAGTTCCATGATGGCTTTCTCAAAGGATGCCTGGTTGAAAAGGATATAAAGAATGATTTCATAGAATCACAAAAAATCAGAACCAACAACTGAAAAATACAAAATAATCTGTGTAAACAGGTGTAAATAAACTTTTAAATGGTTTAAAAATTGAGAGTAATTAGGAAAAAACTAAAAACTAAAAAACCCTAGTACATAATCAAAAACTTGATAAGGGGCGATTCCATCCTTTTGCAATTTTGTCTCTTCTGGTATTCCCGTGTCCTGTACGACGCAGTTCAATTTTTTTAAATCGAGTCAATTTAAGTCTTGGTTCTTGTGCCAATTCTGTTACTACTTGAGGATCACCAGATCATGAAGCAATATTTCGTTTCATGTCAAAAAGATCTAAAATGTTGTCAAAATGTCTAGTAAGACACAACATGGAATCGACCTATAAATGTATTTCTATATAGTAGGCCTATGTTGCTCCAAACACAAGTTTACCAGAAACTTTTTTTTGAAGCTGTGCAATAAATTTTGGTGTCAAAAGATGCATAAAACTCTAGTATAAAACCATGAAAGTTTGAGATATAATAAAATTATATACTTCAGCACATTGCAGGAGGTTTGGGTTGGGAATCCCCCCCCCCAAAAAAAAAAAACTTTTTTGAGGACTTCAGGATGACACAGTCATTCTACCAATAAGCTCCCAAAATACACAAGGGAATCTGGGTAAATAAGTCCCGAAAAACCATACAGTTCAACCTTGCTTATCCTACGGCATTGGGACCAGCACCTATTTGTTTAAGTGATATGGCCTGTAGTGAGAATACTGCACAGCTTATGTATGGCATTGCTATCAAAATTTATAGGGGGATGATTTTATAGCCTTGAGGGAAAGGATTTATGGGATGGATGATTGTAAATGTCTGTCTTACTGTGTATAAGGAGAAGAAAATAATATGAATGTCTGTCTTTCTGTGTATAAGGAGATGAAAATAATATGAATGTCTGTCTTTCTGTGTATAAGGAGATGAAAATATGGGATGGATGATTGTAAATGTCTGTCTTTCTGTGTATAAGGAGATGAAAATATGGGATGGATGATTGTAAATGTCTGTCTTTCTGTGTATAAGGAGATGAAAATATGGGATGGATGATTGTAAATGTCTGTCTTTCTGCGTGTAAAGAGATGAAAATAATATGAATGTCTGTCTTTCTTTGTGTAAAGAGATGAAAATATGGGATGGATGATTGTAAATGTCTGTCTTTCTGTGTATAAGGAGATGAAAATAGGGGATGGATGATTGTAAATGTCTGTCTTTCTGCGTGTAAAGAGATGAAAATAATACGAATGTCTGTCTTTCTGTGTGTAAAGAGATGAAAATAATACGAATGTCTGTCTTTCTGTGTGTAAAGAGATGAAAATAATATGAATGTCTGTCTTTCTGTGTGTAAAGAGATGAAAATAATATGAATGTCTGTCTTTCTGTGTATAAGGAGATAAAAATAATATGAATGTCTGTCTTTCTGTGTGTAAAGAGATGAAAATAATATGAATGTCTGTCTTTCTGTGTGTAAGGAGATGAAAATAATATGAATGTCTGTCTTTCTGTGTATAAGGAGATGAAAATAATATGAATGTCTGTCTTTCTGTGTGTAAAGAGATGAAAATAATATGAATGTCTGTCTTTCTGTGTGTAAAGAGATGAAAATAATATAAATGTCTGTCTTTCTGTGTATAAGGAGATGAAAATATGGGATGGATGATTGTAAATGTCTGTCTTTCTGTGTATAAGGAGATGAAAATATGGGATGGATGATTGTAAATGTCTGTCTTTCTGTGTATAAGGAGATGAAAATATGGGATGGATGATTGTAAATGTCTGTCTTTCTGTGTATAAGGAGATGAAAATAATATGAATAACAGCAGAAAGGTGAGGGTTTTATATAAATTTCAAAAGGAATAAAAGATGGAATCTAGCCAAAGTCCATGGCTGGTTGATAGAGGAGACTGGTTAAATGATTGGCTGTATATAAGGGAGGTCAGACTGTACTGTATTAAGTGGTTATTTTTCGTGGTGGTTTGATTTTTTGAGAATTTCGTGAGTTTATCTTTGTGAATATTTCCACTTCAACATAACGCTATTTATAGTCCAAATCATGAAATTACCCAACCGCGAATTTCCCAAACCAGTCGAATATCGCGAAAATATCTGTATCCAAAAGTATTATAAAGTATATAAAATTGATAGGTAAATCATACCACCTCTTCTTCTTCTTCATCATCTTCAATGAGGATGATAGAACCATCATCTCCCATCTCTACATCGGAGTTTGGTGATGTTGATAGGTTGACAATATCGGGCGTTGTTGACGGGCCAGCAGCATTTGAATCGTATGTTAATGATGAACCAACAACAGAAAAGCCATGTGCTGATGACGGACCAGCAACAGAAAAGTTGTGTGTTGATGATGGGCCAGCAACATCTATGTCAGGTGTTGATGATAGGCCAGCAACAAAAAGGTCAGGTGTTGATGACGGACAAGCAACAGCCATGTCAGGCATAGTTGATGAGCCAGCAACAGCGGAATCGTGTGTTGATGATGGACCATCAACATTGGAATTGAGTGTTGATGATGGGCCAGCAACAAAAAGGTCAGGTGTTGATGATACACCAGCAACAGAAAAGTCAGGGGATGTTGATGGGCAAGCAACAGAAAAGTCTGGCATTGATGACGGACAAGGAACATCTATGTCAGGCATAGTTGATGGACCAGCAACATTGGAATTGTGTGTTGATGATGGACCAACAGCAGAAAAGTTGTATATTGATGATGGGCCAGCAACATCCAAATTGGGTGTTGATGATGAGCAAGCAACATTCATGTCAGATGATGATGACGATCCAGCAACATGCATGTCAAGTGTAGATGATAAGCCAGAAACAGAAAAGTCTGGTGTTGATGATGGACAAGCAACAGAAAAGTCTAGGTTTGGTGACGGACCAGCAACAGAAAAGTTGTGTGTTGATGATGGACCAGCAACATCTATGTCAGGTGTTGTTGACAGGCCCGATGCTTGCTTCTTCTCCTGATTTGAGATGAATAAACAAATACACTAAATGTATACTTCCTCTAACAACCTAAAAACTTATCTACTTCAGCAGATGGTTAGAGGTGGAGCCTGAATAATCATCTCCTCTGAACAAATGATCTATCAATTACAGACTGTACAGTGGTGGCCAAAATTGGTAGAACACCAAGCATATTTAAATGATTTTAGTTATTTTCATTCAGTTGACCATTTAAATACCTATAAAATGGTTGGAATGTCTCCTAATGTCATCATCATGCTTTAAAAACCAAATAACATAGCCATGCGTTGGGAACCCGCCCCCAAGTTGCCCTTTTTTATGTTATGCCAGCAATTGAAAAATCTAAAAATCTTGCCCCTTTCAGGATTAAAGTGTCATAACGTGAAACATTTTAAGCCTCTCCCTACAAAAGTATATATATTCTGAAAGGAAATTTCCTGAGGATGTCAAAAATGGCATTCATAATAACGCAGGGTGAAGTAGTAACATCTCATGTGGGGATTTTTAAATCATTTTTGAAGGGCCCCAAATTTTTAATTCAGAGCCCCTATTTAAGCCCCCCTTTCCAATGACCCTAAATTTTTCACCATATTAGAATTGCTCATGAAATTTCCTTTGAAATATATGCATTTATAAGTTAATTTCTTCACTTTCATGAAAAAAATAATCTTAACCTTAAATTGGCAGGGATATTTTGGTTATCTCACGACCAGGGGATGGGCCAATCCACCCCTCCCCATTAAACCAAATTTTCTGAAACTTGGCATATGTTTGAGGAATGTAAGAAGGAATAAGACTGCAAAGTTTGACATGTCTAGCTTAAACACTTTTTGAGCAATAGGCATATGTAATTGGCATTTCACGTTTTTGCATTTGTACTACATGTTTAATACACAGGTCTGTGGGGAAACTGAAAGCGCATCTAGCGCAACAATTTTAAAGCTGCGCATTACCTGATGGTCGAAACTATATAAATTTGGTATCACAAGATGCATAAGACTCAACGCTAAAAAGTCATAAAAGCTGTCGGCACCAAAAAGTTATACTTTAACTTATTTCGGCAAATGTACTAGGGCATTGAGAATCTCATAGACTTTGTGTAGTTTTGGGTGTTCTAATAATTTTGGCCACCACTGTATATTGGACCAGTTTCGCTGCCCAAACAATAAAACATGTATAGATCAAACTAGATTTATATCTTGACATATCATAATGATCTCACTAAAAAGTGTCAAAAATTCCTGAGTGGAAGAAGAAAAATTTGAACTATGTTAAGTTAGAAAAGCACACAACAAACTTACCTGTGAAGCAGCCTTAGTCCTGGATATTGATGGAAATCCTTTATGACTTGAGATGACTAGACGTCTTCTATGCTTCATACATTCCTACACAACAAGAAACAAGTAACCTTTATGACTTGAGATAACTAGACGTCTTCTATGCTTCATACATTCCTACACAACAAGAAACAAGTATAAAAAACACCAAGTTTAGTGGCTAATATACGTTAGGGGGCTTTTCAATTTGTGTCGTACGAAGTTGAGAGGTAAAGAAAGAAGCTTTTTACAAATAATTATCATAATGGTGACTTTTCACACATGATGACATTCAAACCTCTCCTTGTACTGGTTGAAGTGGACTGGTCGGATGAGACTTGGTATTTCAAGTTCTCAAGACTACTACCATGCCCCAGAAGAGCTTTGAGTGTAACTTTACTATTCTTTACCTCTGAACCATGAATAAAAAACTTTCTTTTTTTTCTTTTATTTCTTTCTATTTCTATTTCATTGTAGAAGTGTCGTAGTCCAGTGATCTCACCCCATGATGATTCCCAGCACCTAACAGATGACCGGCTGGAATACTCCCCAGGGAGTGGAGATTGTGCACTGTACAGTGCGGGATTGCAAAATGAATCCCATGAGCAGGGTAATAAGATACTGTAAGCACTTTGGTTTTAACAGGTAAAGCGCTTTATAAGAAACCAGTATTATCATCATTATTATTAGTTTCATAATTGTCAAAATGAAAGTAGAAAAAAAATAACAATTACTTGCAGCTCACTGATGAAGAATATTTGCCGATCGGATATCATGTTATCTAATATTGCCTCTTATTGTTTACATCACCCACTCCTCCCCTCCCTCTTCCCCACAAAAAGAAAGACTTTTGTTGATTCTTACTGCTCTTTGTTTTGAATTTGATCTTCTGTGAGCATCAAAAGACTTGGATACCCTGGTTACTTTGGTGACTAAACCAGCACTAGATAAAGTAGGTGTGTTTATTGGTTTGGAATTTTTTTGTAGAAGACAATCTTTTAATAGATGTAGATGGGATGACATCAGTGCTGTATCTGGGATGCATGTGGTTATTCTACGCTTCCTTCTATGGGTTGTGTCTTCATTTTGTGCCTGGTTAATTGAAGAAACAGAAATAAAGGATTAAGTAAAAAAAAATATTAAAAAAATCTTGAATTAATCTAGCCTAAAGTAACATAAATAGACCAGTTTACAAAGTTATTATAATTTTACGCATAATTTTTAAACAAAGGTTGTTCTTGACAATCTTGAAAATTGCCTGACATAGCAACAACTAATGTGCGCAAACTGGATTCCATATATTGTAGTTCATTCTTTTATTACAGGTTGTTTGAATGCCTTGTTACTATGTCGCCAGGAAAGAAACATGGATAAATTATCCACCTCAAAAGGAAAACTATAAGTGAATGGATCATTCGTCAGCCTTAAAAGTTTCAGGGCAATTCTACAGCAACATCAGTTACAAGTCTTTTTCATATTTAGATGAAACACAGAGCAAACTGACTTTTGACAAGAGATATGTGCTTTATATTACCTCATCACAGCTGATGTTGCAGTTCTTGAGGACAACTGAACAATCTTTTAAGTGTAGCAGTGTTGAAGATGAACTATGATCAGCAAGGGGTGAAGACTTGTTCCTTCTAGGCGCATTCCCTGCTTCTTCATCTTGTTTCTAGGATCATGTATCAGGAACAAACATTTGAATGTTATTTAGGAAGAATATCATAGTAACAAAAGGTCCACTGTAAAGGATTGCTCTTCATTTCCCCTCATAGTCTTAATATGACACAAAATATATCCAAACAGCAGAAATGTTTGGTTCCCAAACATTTTTTGTTGTCCCATACATGCATTTCTGTGCAAGTGCATGTGACTCTAAGCAAAATAAGTTTTTAATATCTTATCATTTTGGCGATGCCTAAAACCTCACAGCACAAAAGAATGCTTAGGTGAACTGTTATCAACCTTTCCAAATCACTTTTAGACAGTGTATTCCACATTTCAATTTCATGACTAGAACATTAATTTCACTTTAAATGACCGGATGCCATTGAATATCATTCCCTTACCTCTTCAACCTTTGTTTGAGGAAACTCCCCATTGACAGCCCTGACATAGCACTTTACTTCATCCACAAGGTCTTTCTTCTTGGCATCTGGAACTTCATGGCATCATTGAGAAGTCTATCATTTAGATTGCGCATTATAAAACAAGATGCGTGTAGAAGTTAAGTACGACTTCAAGTCTACTTAACTCTTTGTGAAACACCCCCTGATGCCATTGAATGTCATTCACTTACCTCTTCAATCTTTGTCTGAGGGAACTCCTCAGTAACAGCCCTGACATAGCGCTTTACTTCATCCACAAGTTCCTTCTTCTTGGCATCTGGGACAACATGGTGGCTGTATTCCTTGTCATGGACTAAGTCAAGAAGCTGCTGTCTGACCTTTAAAAAGTGGACTCTATCAGGACTGTTAGTCCTCTCCTTGTGTTGGGTGCATCTATCAGACTAGTAACATTCGGTGAGAAAAAGGGGGGAAAAAAGATGAAATACATATGGGTCATTCCATGGGGTTGGGGCAAATTTTTCATGCAATGTCCATGTAACGGAGGTATCAACTTTAGCAGTTCACCATGCAGATCAATTCAGATGTGGATAATTTTTGAGCTGTCAATGAATAATTGCTCTCTTTTCTCAGTAATAGACATTAAAATTGGAAATCTTTTAAGGATTTGAAGCAACAGGCAAACAAAAAATCTACCACGGTTACATGGACATCATATTGTTTTTACATGGACAAGAAATTTTCATGAATCAAATTGCAACATGCCAAAGTCTTTGAGAAATAATACTGGATGGGACCCCATTTTTTTTGCTCATGCCATTATTGGAATATATTTGCCTGGTTTGAAAAAGATATGGATTTGAAGTTGTGGTATGTCACAAAAATTGCCCCAACCCCATGGAATCACCCATATACTAGTATTAGAAGCTGGGTTCATAAGCCTAAAGACTTACTTCTTATAAGGAAACTTATCGCTAGTGGGCCTGCATAGAAGGATCTGTTGTCTTGCCAATGAATTTATAAGACTATACAATCATTGTTGTTGTTGATATATTTGAAGTTTGTTTAACATTATGCTAAAGTAGTATGTTTTTTTGCATTTTTTTTTCCTTGGGTGCGTTTTTAGGCAGAAAAATCCACTCTAGAAATTTAGAATTATTATTATGTTTATGATTACATGTATACTGCAGAATATTTTTCTCTCATTTTTTGTTTTTTTCTTCATGGAGTTGCATACTTGTCAAGACACTAAAATTTAAGCCTGAAATCAAGATTGAGATATTCATAATCAATTGCTCTCTATGATGACATGAAACTAACTGTATTTATACCCCATACACAATGTGTCCTATTTCAAAAGCATTTTTATTGGTTGTGGTGTCATATTAAAAGGCAGGAATTAGAATTTTTAAATATATCTAGATTTAAAGAGAATTCAGATATCGCCCGCCAAACAACTTTTTGGTTACCTCTCTTAAAATTGTTGTTACTCATTCATGCGTGACATAAGGGTCATATAAATTTCAGATTCATGCGTTATTCATGGATTTTGAGTAAGATTAAGTTATGATAAACCATCGATCAATCTCGGCTTGTTTTTTTCTGGGACGCACTGTATGTCTTCATTGGCTGAAACTAAAAAGTTCACAATGAAGCTCAAGAGTGAATAACATAGATACTCAATATCCCCCCCCTGCCCCCAACCAGAGGTACCAAACAAGCGCGTCCAACCTAGAGATACCCCTATCAGTCTGGGAAGCTGTGTCAAAATTACCCCTTATGACAGGCATTTGGAAGGGAAGTTGCACCAAAATTACCCCCCTATTACAGGCTTTTGGAGGGGTAGCCAATAAAATTACTCCCTTTTCCCAGGTTTTTGGTCAATATTTGGGACCTTATTATTTTCAGGATTTGTCTTCAAAGTATTGAAAACTACCCCTAATTAATGAATAGGTCCGGGGAAAAATTCTAAAAGATCCCTATTTCAATGATTTATCTGGGTTTTTTCCCAACCTGAGCCCCTAAAATGTATTCCTTTCCAGAGAAATCAGGAACATGCATACGTGTATGGTCTACTGCCTGAGTGATGATGATGATGTGGGGGGTGGGATCAAGTATAAGATGTTTCTTACCTTGGAATGAGGAAAGTATTTGTCAATTAAAACATACATGAAGTCATCTCCAGCCATTTCGGTTCGTCTCAGCTTATCCAACACCAACTACAAACATAAGACGAAAATGGAAATTAGACAAAATGAAAAAAAAACTATAGACCAAGGATAATTTGAAGAACCGATTACAGACGGAAAAGGAATTAGACCATGTAAGATAAGCCCAAACAAGTAGTATTAGTCAAAGTAGGTTTATTTAGACCAAATGGCAATTTACCACAAATTTTCAAAACAAACATTTCTTCTAGTTTGTATTCTTGGCAATAGGGAGGAAAGTGAGGAAAATAGTGATACAATGAATTCTGTAGAACTAGAAATGTTTGCATGCATGATATGTTTTGCGAATTTCACAAGAAGGCAAAATTCACAAAGTTAAATGCCCGCCAAACACTACACTATGCATTGAATGCTAGTACACCTATAAGTAAGTTGATGGTTGGCAATTCCCAAAAGTTTCATTCTGCGAAAATGGCTGTCATTCATTTTTGGATATTGCTGATAATTTGGAGTTTGGACAATTTTTAGACTTACCCGTCTCTTCAACTCTATTATAATCCTGGTGAAACATGGGGTGAGGCAGCTTCCTAGATGCGTATTAACTTTCTTGTGAACCATCTTAAGAATGTGAATCACCCTCCTGAAAACAGCAACATCATCCTTCTCTATAATGACCAGGACGGCAGCTAGAAAGAGACCGAGAGGACCTGCAAAGAGCAAGGAATCCATTCCTCTCCTCTTCAATAGATCTGTGTGATCAATTTAAACATAATCTTGAGTAGTCCTCATAATGAGAACAATCCATACAATTTTCATTCTTGATCATACCATAATCTCAAGCATAGTGAATAAATACTACACACCACAGGAATTTGCAAAAAAATTGTGTAACTGCTGAGAAAAGAGGGGAGGGAGGGTTACATCCCCCCCCCTCCCCTGAATATGCATCTGATTTTACAATACAATGTAAATAAGAGTAAGAGTAAGGGTACAAATTAAAACACAAAGTATAATTTACAATTATTGGAGGGACCTATTTCAGGAAGCTAGCTATTCTTGTATGGTGGTGTGACCATAATTCGCTCAGAACCTTAGTTCACGCACGACGGATATCTCAAAAAGTAAGCAATATCGTGAAAATCTGATAGCACCATTAGAAAGAGGGACCAAAAATTGCTTAAGATCCAAACTTTCGTCACGGTATGGTGTATCGAATTGTGAAATTATTGATCAAACATCGGAAAATTGCGTGTCCATTGCGAAAATTCCGAGATTTTTGACAAGGGTCTCGAAATCATCATTTTCCGAGTTAATGTCATAAAATTGTGAGATGATATTAATATCATCTTATTCTATGAAATTTTGACTTACATTTACTGTTATTCCCTTTCCTTAGACTGATGGAATTTCTTGATAAATCTTTGTCAAACGCCCGTGCGGGAATTAAGGTCACACTGTTTTGTTGACTTTTTCAGCAGAATGCGCGATCGTTCGATTGACATAGAATTTTGAAATCGCGATATCGTCGAAACCCTTTGACCTAGTTCACTTCTTCGTTCGGAAATTCGGAGTTTAGAATTTTGACGTTTATTTGGTATTTATAGTTTTCGTTGATTTTGTGTAAAACATGAAATATTGTTGATTGAATGTAACATTTTGTATAATTTTTGAAATTTGCGCGAACTATGGTCTCCCCATCATATAGGAAAGGAAACAAATTCTGAATGGACAGGAGAGTGAGAGAGAAGAAATAGACAACGACTGAAAGAGAGTGGAACTTGGAAGAGGAACAGGGACAGAGTATGTAAAGGAAAGGAATATCATCAGGTCGGTGGATAAGTGGTACAGACACTAACCAGTAATTAGATGTCAAGATGAGTTGGGTGTCTGGACAGACAGTTAATTTTAAGGCTCTAATTTTAACCACACATTTTTTTTAATGATTACTTTTCAAGCAATGATTTTGCAAATTTCAGCACTAAATGTAAGAAAATATTATAGAGAAGAAATGTTGAGGATGATATTGAAAAGTGTGCTATTCAACATAGATATTTCTGAAGACAAGAATAATGTTTTTTTGTTTTTTTTAACTTAGTGTCCGGACATAGGCCTAGCCTACACCCGGCAATTAACCCCCATACTAATGCTCCGAAGTCTACATGTAGGGTCTAACTTTAGCTACCTTGCAAATTAATCCCTGTCATTTCTGTCGACTTTGCCGCATATTCTTCCAGAATAATCTCTTTCACTCGTTGTTGATCCATATTCGACAGTCGATCTAGGCCTAACGTTAGATCCAAAATTCATGGACCTCCTACTTCAAGCCAGACTAGGTCGAGCTCAAAGCTATATCTTATCTGAGTTGGCCCTTGCCTTGGCTTCGTCTGGAATGTCACCTCAGTGAATATTGCCTTGCAGCCTTGGCCTAACATTAGGCTCAATTTCCCCAGGCTCATCGGCTAGCGCATCCGTCTTAAACCGGTAGGTAGACCGTCCGTCAGCGAGCTTCATCTGAGTACGGTATGGACGTAAAAAGAATGGATACTCATCAGGCTAGCTGCTCATCTCTGACTAAATCCTTCATATTCTAGTTAGTTGCCGACAGAAATTTGACCTCTTCTCTGCATTCAGAGCTGAAACGCATCACCAGAAACTAGATTTAACTCATTTCGATAAATATTTACAATGAAATGGTGGTACCTAATAGTCTACATTCTATGGGACGCCAAGTATTACCCTTCTTATTCCGTACAAACCAACTTATTTTGCAAGGGAATTCGCATATTAAGAACTTTTTTTATTTTAAACAAAATTAATATAAAAAAAATAATTTTGTTACAAAATGAACTAAAAACACAAATTTTGTTTCAAATTTATTTTTGTTCTTTTATTTCTTTTCTTACACGAACTAAATTTTATTGACAGAATATCATTCCGTGGACTAAATAAAATGTTGTCCAAATTATAGGCATAGGGCTAGGGCGAAGGCCTACGCCGGAAATATAATATATATATAAAGGAAAATTTGGTCTATGCATGATTAAAAAAAAAGTTATTCCAAAGTATGGTAGAGATATTTTTACTTCTAATTTGATCTCATTAAAAATATTAGATTTACAGTGACACGCTCAGTATATTCTAAATTCGCAGTCATTATTTTTAGCAGGATTTCGTATTATTTTGAGGTTTTTTTTTGTTTTTGTTTGTTTGTCTCTTTTATTATTATTTTTTATTTTTTTTATAACTACCTCTTCGTTTTTTTATATTTAGTCATTCATCAATCATTATTGTTGTCTCCTTTTGGAAACAACTACTTAAAAGTTTTGTCAGTCTTTGTTGTAAATCAACCGGCACTTATTGGTCTAATCCATCCTTGACCGTGAATGCCCGTTTGGTCGCATCACAAATGGTCTTATTCCATTTAAAATTTGGTTTCAATGCCTATTTAGGCCTAGGGCCTACCATTTTGTCTATTTTCCATTTGGTCTAAAGTTCATTTCGTCTAATATCCAATTGGTCATACAAAATCATAATATACCAAACATTTATTTGAGAATTACACGAATTGGCCATAGGACCAAGTGAGAATAATTAAGACCAATAAAATATTTTAGGCCAAAGGGGAAATATTATCATTATTATTATTATAAATAAAAACAAATTGTTAGTAAAAATTCGACCAACTGGTTATACCAAATGCATTTAATAATAACAATTGTTATTTATTGAGCACTTTTGCAAACAAATGATTTTGATGTCAACGCACCGTTTTTT
>CALNVZ010003014.1:11301951-11316043 GCA_940671915.1 Paracentrotus lividus | reverse complement strand
AGCATCCACTCTGAACTTAACAGTTTATGGCGTTGTCCCACAACCACGAGAGGAATTATAGGATTGACATGGTGTAGATGTCAGAGCATACGTGTTGGACCAACATTAAAACTAAAGGCCCACTTTGTAGCTTAAAACGATGATATCTGCAGCCGAGAGGGACCCATATTTCACGAGAAAAGGGGCAAAACAAATATCCGTTTCGGATAATAAAAATTTTGATTTTTTGGAAGCATTTTTTTCATTGTTGGGTGTCCAAAAGGAGCTCACCTTCCATGCATGTACGGTATAGATCGAGGGTGCGAATCGGGGGCCGGGGGGGGGGGCATTCATGAGAGAAATAACTGTATAAGCTCCTGAAAGCTTGCATCTAATGGCTGACGAGCAATTTTGTCGGATAAAAACGGCTCCGACAAATCCTTTCATGAAACGCCCCCCCCGCCCCCCCCCCCGGCCGAGTCATTACAACAACAAAAATACAAAAATACAAAAAATTAAATTTAAAAAAATGAAAACCCCGACTTTTGGCAGAAATACTGCAGATACTTGATAAGAAATGTAAGAAAGGTAGCTTAAAACACTTTGCTTTCAGTCCCCCTACATGTAAAATCTCTCGCTCGCGCGCTCTCTCTCTCTCTCTCTCTCATTATATATATCTTGCACAAGGCATGGTTCAGTCAATTGGGACATTGAATTATTAGTATTTATTTTTTAAAATGTGAAATCCGTGGATTTTTAACAGTTTTTTTTTTCTCTTTTTTGTGCTGTTGTTGTTGTTGTTTTTTTTTTTTTTGTTGAAACAATTGAATAGCAAGCGAGAAATGATCTTATAAAAACAAAAGAATTAAATTTTAAATTTTGAGATCTGAGGAGAAAATTATTGTACATTGTAGGCCCTATCTGATCTAAGAAAAGTCAAAAGGGATGAATAATGTGGGGGTAGGATGTATGAGAGGCAAGAGCCAAGGGTATAGGCATGCACACCTGCATAGATTATACACTTTAGACCAAATGGGCATTGGACCAACTGGCTATTGGACCAAATGGCATTGGACCAAATGGCTTTTGGACCAAATGCATTGGACGTAGTGGCTATAAACCCTAAAAAGAGAAGCAATGTGCTAAAAGTTATTGAATTATTCTAACAATTTCATAATGTATAGTGAAAATTTGGAAGAAAACACATTGATTAAAAGTGTTAAATCAAACTTCAAAGTGGTGCGTAGACTTAAGACCCCTTCTGTTCTGACGGCGACGCCGAACTGCGATGGAAGAGAGGGTCTCGATCTAGCGGCAAATTTTCGTAATTTCAGTTTTTTATTCCATATTTTTTGCATCAAGATGATCTTCAGAAAATGTAACAAAGGATGGTATAAAAATAGTACTATGAAATATTTAATTCTATGACTTCTAAATCGTCAAGAACTAAGTGCGTAGCTTTTGGTCCTCCCTTCATATATGACAGGCCATACATCATAATTTCCTCCAAAAAACTATTTAGTGTCGCGTACAAAATTACTAAATGTAGATAACAAACGAACTATGGCCTAAATTGAGACAAACAATAATCTACAATAAATACCTGCAAGAATGTAACCGATAGTGTAATGGCTCTGCCTAGCACAATTTAATAACTTAAGGAAGTTCCTCTTTCTTATGTTTAATTCCCGGATATCAATCACATTGAAATTAATATTAAAAATTATGCCGGAATTTGAAAGCAAACCCATGACTTTTTAGTATTCTTTTCGGATATCTATAGGAAGCCACAACAAGGATGTATGGGATATGAATAAGATTAAAATCTTATACAGAGTGAGTCACAAAAATATAACATGTGTTGAAGGCGTCTTTGAAAAGTATGACATTTAATCACCGAGTTTCGATGATATGTCTTTGGTAGCACTGACCGCAGTTGGTAGAGGTCAATCCTCCTAGCATCTGTCGGTTACCACAGTCTTTCCATTTGGAATCTTTTCACGAATAAATAAAGAAACTTCAAAAGACCTGCAATATCTCACTTGCGCCAAGTAGCTGGGTGAAAAAAACAAACGAACACTAACACACTCACCACAACAACCACCATACACACCCATACGCAACAACCCTTATCATCCTCACACAGCAAACACACAAATCACACCAAACCTTCATCGAACACACCCAAACACACAACCCCAAAACACGCCCATACCCAAACACACACACACACAAACACACAGGTCTGCACACACACAACACACACACACACACCCAAAACGTACAACACAACACACACACACACACACTCACAAACAATTTGTGATTGTTTTGTAACAAAAATCATGGCTAAAATTTATCAAAAGGGGAAATGTTTATTATGAATGTGTTAATCTGTGTTGATAAGGGCGCGTATGGTAATGATATGCGTGTGTGAATGGGTGTGTGGTGTGAATATAGCAGGTGTGTTTATGTGTGTGCACATACTTTTTCAGTTGTTTAATCTTGCTAAGTTTGTGTGCAAATATCAAAACATTAACAGGTTCCTACCACAAATGTTTAGTAACCTTTACGCTAACAGCTTTCTAATATTGGAATAAATAGGGCAAGTTACCGGTCTATCACTTCGCTTCAAAAGGATCTCAAACCCATCCCTTTTTTATTTAACCCTACTTCTACAATCTGCTAAATATTAATTTTTATATTGTTTGTATTCTCCCGTTTGCATGATTGTAACGAGCTCTGGATCGCTTATGGGAAGCGCAATTATAATAATAGTATTATTATTTTATTATTATTTCATTATTATTTATGAAACTCTAATCCAAGACATATCATCGAAACCCATGATAATTTCATATTTTTTCACCAAGACAAACTTCAAAAGGAACTTTTTTTTTACTCACTCTGTATCTATGATATTATTTTGTTTCACCCCTGGATTAGAAGATCCGGCAAAACAACTATCACTAACAAATCTGAGAGTGCGATCTACATGTACGTCCTGTGTCAATAAAATGGTACAGTGGAAAACATTTTTATAAAGTATGAAAGATTATCACAGCCTGCTATTGTTGAATATTTTCAAAGCGAAGATCAAGGCTTTCACCTGCATTTTTTCATCACATTTTTGGTATTGTAAATTTTTTGAAAATATGACTAGTTTTCCTAGAATTCAGAAAAAATCCATTTTCGCACGCTGTCCCATGCATTTGTGTATGGTTTCGGCATAATGCTCTCTGAAGGCTGCAATTTCGATTTTGTCCTCGTCGCGAAAAATTTAGCATAGCACTTTGTTTTACGAAAAGCAATTATACAGAACACAAAAGCGCATCAGGCAAGGAAATTATTTGGCTTGATTCTTGGTACCCACAAACCACAGCATTATTGAAATATTTCACACACTAACAAAAATTTTTTCCGACTGTACCATTTTTTTTTTTTCTACACAGACTGTATTTAACATGCAGAGCATAATAACTTGAACTAAAATTATGCCGGAACACAAACATGATGTGGATTATCGAAGATAGAAGATTAAATGCTGCACCTTTAAAAAATAGTGAAAACCTCAACAAGGATGCTTGATTTAAACAATGAATGGAATATGCAATAGATTTAATTTTCTTTTATAAAATACCTGTTTACTTCACCCCTTGATCCTTGGCAATCCAGCAACAACTTGCATTTATAAATTTGAGCATGGAAAGCTTTCCGCAATTGATGAATAAAAAAAATTAACATGAAAACATTAAATACTTGAATTTAAAAGAAGTGCTTAGAGAAACACAATTGGATACCAAGGAGGATTTCATGAAACGAATATTCACTGATTCTCTACTGACAACTGTTATAAGCTACTGAAATGCTGGCATCTGATTGGCTGAGACGCAATTTGTCAGATAACGTCCGACAATCCTTTCATGAAAATGGCCCACAAGTTTGGATGATTGATTGGTGTCTTCTTTAGAAACAGGAAACCGCACAAAATTATGTCTTAGCGAACTATGAATAGTTAGTAAAGATATCTTTATAGGTTCCTGTAGGCACATCAAACATCCGAGTCTTCCTATGGATCTAGTGGGTGAAAATTTGTCAACAGTTGCTTTCTAATATTTCTCGTGCATTTACCGTCCGTCGATGTCCTGAGTAAACCACTATCACTTCTGCATCTATTAGTCGTCAAGTTGTACTTGATTGCCTTGATGATTCTGTCTAGTGGCTCATCATCAAATCAGATTCCGTTATGTCCCCTTTAAACTAACGGATCTGATGGGAAAAGCCTGAGGACTCGATGTCTCAAGTCATCCAATCAACCAAACTTTTCAAGTAAGCAAATAAACTAAGACCCAAATTGAAACTGGATCATTTTATTAGATTCCTCTGGCTTTTGAGGTGGTTACAAACATCTCTAAAGTGTCCAGTAATGCAATTACAGAGACGTGCCTGTGACTACTCACCTGTTATATCCATTTTCTCTTTCTCTTTTCGTTTATTATCTTAGTTTTTCATTGAAGAGTGGGGAGGGGGCTGAGTTCAATTCACAAATTAACTGGAATACGCTTTAGATACGGCAATAAGCCTATTTAGCTTAATTAGCCTAAAATATGTACAATACGGGCCGCGGAAGCCGGGGGGCTAGGGGGGGGGGGGGGGCTGCAGCCCCCCACTTTTTTCAAGCCAACGTATACAAAAATGCCAAAATGACCATGGGCACAATGTCATGAGTTTGGTTGAAAATGCGTTACATGTCAAAAAAATGTAGAATGTACATTGTCACCCATGATCAAACATCTCTAGTTTCTTTAGTAGTAAGTTTCAGACATAGTAAAAGTATATATAGTATGAAAGAGAGATGAAAGGAGGTGATTAACATATTTTTTGGTGCCTGTTATAAGGTGTGTCATAAAAGCTATACAGAGTGTTCACAGGAGAAAATGGTTTGAAAAAATTAAAACTTTACCGGCTGGGATTTATAATTTTCGTAATCTTTTCACCAAATGAAATGACTCAACGTGGATTGGTGTAAATAAGAAAACTACGACGCTTCTAAAAGTAATATAAACTTGTAATACAAACTTATTTTTTTTAACCGCGCTAATCAGGGTGTCAAAAAAAGACAGAAAAAAGTAGGGTGAAAAAGGGTAGAAATCCATGTCTTTTTACACATAAGATTACAACTCAAACAAAGTTTATTGGCAAGTAATATCTTTCAACTTATTGTGTTTTTACATCATGCAAGAAATGGCGAAAAAATGACAATTATTGTTAACAAATTGCAATGTGACAATTTTGATGCCTGAATGCATTGTTACGAGATGTGTGGCATTAAAGTTTTTTTTATTGATTATTAATTGATTAAATTTATTTGAAAAAATCCTTCTTCCTTTATCTAGAACCACACTTAAATTCCAAGAGAAGTGATTATCACTCAACCCATAAGACGCAAGTCGGCTGCTGAAAGATAAGCGCAGCAAAACAATAAGAAAGTACCAAAAATGGGAATTCCCTATGCTTTACACCGTGCCTCCACCGTAGGATCCTCCACCGTAGATCCTCCACCCCTACTAACTCGCACTAAAAAGCATCTTTGTATTAAATTATGAGGCATGAACGAAGCTGAAACTTCACAGACATGTAGCCTGATAAATTACTACAATATGATTTTGACAGCTTATGACTGTACATCATTTCATGCTATGTGAAAAATGTGATAATTTCGCCCATCAAAATGTAACGCCTCACCCTTTACATACCCGGCAGACTTGGAGCACCATAGCCCCATACTTTGTGATTTTAGCCTGTTCAAGCCCCTCCCCACTTCCGCTCAGCCCCTCCAGACTTTCCAAAACGCTCCGCGGCCCCCTGCAATAATAAGCAATCACATCAATATTATTGTTTTAATCCCCTAACAGTTTTACAACATGAAGACCCTCATACTAATGAAGCTAACTGATCAAATATTGAATCTTGACTGCACCATTCTTGGACTTTCCTTCGAACCAGGAAACTGAGACACACTCCTCAGCGTCACGCCATTTTGGGTAAGTAGACATGAATACATGAAAAAAAATCTTATGTATGTCAAAATAAGGCATTAAATACAAGCATATCAATCTACTCCACGTGAATGTAAATCTAACGTATGACATTAAAATCCTTTAACATAAAGACGCGTCGCATTATTTTGAGGAGGGGAAAACGCAACATTACATTCATGGAGTTTAGTGGAAATGCCACGGGCAGCTGAAACCCGGCTAGATACGGCGGGAAGCGACCGATTGAGCAACTGCATGCAATTATACTTACGCACAAAAACTCTGCCTGAGAAACTTCCCTGTCGTATAATGGAATTGTCAGTCCGATCCTGTTCGAGGAAATTAGTCCTGGACATGAAAATAAATAATTGAACTTTTTATCATAGTTTTCGTGGTAGATGCTCAGACCAGATTGGGAAAGACATTTTGGCACGCCTATAACACCAGTTGTGCTAAAGTTGTAATCAAGAATCTTTATTTCACATAGATTGATGTTCCTAACGATTATTGATATAAATAGTGATCTTGTCAGATCTTGCGAAGACGCCTCCACTTCGAATGCATGTGATTGCGGAACTTATTGACTTGCCAGTCGAGTAAAGTTTTTTTTTAGATAATGTTCCAAGTGCAGGCTTTTTTTTAACCATCGAGATGAATGTACATATCTGGAAAAGCTGAGAAATTCAAGCTTTTAAAAATACTGCTTGATCATTATAGGTGTAATATAATATGCGTAAATCGAGGAAGATGACCTTATGCAGGCGTATGATGCTGTTTTGAGAGCAAAATTGGGCCATATTGTAACAGGAATGATCTTACTAGGATTCGAATTGACACAAGTGACAGACTTTTTTTTTCCCTTTGCAAATAAGTTATTCCTATTTTTGAAAAAGTCGGACTCTTAGCGTACTTATTCAGTGATCATTTCTTTGAAAAGTAGTTGCTCGCCCATTAATCATAGAAACACAAGTGAAAAAACTGTGCAAATACAAAAAAGTTCTATGCCGCGTTCGCCTTTGCGTAGAAGTGATAGCGCCTCTTCCCTTAAGTTTACAACTAAGGAATTGATATGTCTTGAAACTAAATAGGTTAATACAAAATGTCATATACAAGCGAAATAGCATACACTACCCATTTTGTATTAATAATTATGGCAGTCTATACTACTTGATCCCCGAGAGCGCGATTATTTGTAATGAATTAGAAGCATTTTATTCCCATATTTTCCCAAACCGGTCATTTTAAATAGATTTACAAGTCATTTTTAGAAAGAGAATATTCCACGCTGGGAGGACCACTGATATTAGGGTTTGCCATAGCTCATAGGTAAAGAGACGAACTGTCTGGAAATCCAGAAACTTGGGTTTGAATCCCGATGGAATCAAAAATTTCTTTTTTTCTTAACTTTGACAGTCAAAAACTGTTTTCCATCCAATATTTGACTAGCTTCCGCCCTATTTTTCGATCAATAAACACATAGTGTCGCAACAAAGTTTGAAGTATAGGTTCCACAACAATGGGCGCATATTGCATTATGTAGCCAATGCACAGTAAGAAGACAATGCTTCATGTTGTATGCGCAACTGTAAGTTCGGTGGCCTGCGCCAAACTCTATTTATTAATGCTCGTGAATTGA
This sequence comes from Paracentrotus lividus, assembly GCA_940671915.1. NCBI lineage: Eukaryota > Metazoa > Echinodermata > Echinoidea > Camarodonta > Echinidae > Paracentrotus > Paracentrotus lividus. The sequence continues at coordinate 11,308,390 of CALNVZ010003014.1, read as the reverse complement.
AGCTCCATCAACACCAGGGCGCGATCCAAGAAATCGAATTGAATGCATTCGGGGCCCAATTGTCTGGGAACAAAAGCGGCCCATTATGTTTACGATTGGCCGGTAAGTTTATTGTGTGACCCGGTCTGCGTCCGCTACTGAACACTGCTGATGAACACTGACGTTGAGCTTGTTAGAGTATGTGTTTTAACTTTGATGACGGTCATTTAATATCGGCAGAATATTTCATTGCATAAAGCATCTTCAGAGATGCGGGTATTTATATGAATTACTTAAGTAAAGTGAAGAATTAGTGACACCTTGCTCTTATTTTCAATTGCCTTTCCAAACATTCTTGATTAGTGGAGTTATTTGGCACAAAAACATTGCAAATACGAGGAGCGAAATATAATTTTGCTAAGATTCTCACAGACAATCACTGCAGGATACAATGTGTAATATTGCTGCACAGATTGCGGTTTATATGATTTGGTAACGGGAGTGTGTTGTATTGTGCCTCGATTCCTATCTGCAAATATAGCGTAAATTACGAGGCATGATACACCGCTATATAAGTTTTCCGCACAGATATCAGCAGAAGATTACAAGGATGGGTGTATATGAACATGGTTATCTCTCACTGGGTGTTTCACCGAGTCGTTCGTCAAGTTACGAACAACTTATGCTGCAGTCAAACAGACACTTACGTTTTAGTTCGTTTTGGTTTGTTTATCCTCATTTCATCTTATTCTAATTCATTTGAATCATCCCATCGTCATCAACTCCAGGGAGGATTGTCAAGAAAAAGTAATTTATTCTCATGTTAATAAACCTCACTTCAACGCCCTTTTTGATTTTAATGAATGAATGCCAATTCTTCCTAATCTCAAAAGAAGCATAGAATGTGATAACATTAACTTTTGATGTGATATCAACGCCCTTATTACCATGATTTCAAATTTTGATAAAGATCGCTTATTGAAAATTCACTGTCCCTGTTTCACATGTGAATATTCGTTCTTTTCAACAAAACTTTGATTCAATTTAAGATTGATATAAAGATGTATTTCAAAATAAATTTTGTTAATTGGCACTTTCTGAAATTTTGGAATGTAAAAGATATTAACCAATCTCACGATTCCACATTACAAATAGAATTAGCAATGTAGAACAGGAACAGAAGAAAAAAAAGGTGGGGTGTTTTTTTTTGGGCTTATAATTCATCATTCCTGTTAAAACTATTCCGAATTAACGATTTTATCAATTACACAACTGCCTGAGTGTCTTTGGTATAAAAATTACATGTTCAAATGTAAGCATTATATTTGGAGTAATATATCAGAAAACCGAGGAACGAATATAGATGAATTCAAATAAAAAACGTTGCATATTACAAGTCTTGTTCTTGGGTGATTTCATTATGGATTTATTGTCTAAAGAAATAAAGAATTATTTATTACGCCTTATGCAATCGTTAATGGTTTAAGCCATGTGAATTTCTTCACCAACACGAATACTATGTTTCAGTGCAACCCTTATCGATCATATTTACACAAATATTTCATCTGTTTTGTATTCATTAGCGTTGTATTAGAGCTGAATAGTCCGAATCATCTTCCCATTTATGCCACTTTTAAGAAATTTTCAAATGCATACACGGAGAAGAAAACATATATCACAGAGAACTGTTCGAAATTTTCACGTCGATTCCTTTAAAAATGATATGATGAATGTAAATTGGACAGATGTAATAGATTTTCGAGCCAAACGAGGCGGTAATGATAAATTTTGTGAGATGTTTTTAGAGTATGGCGATAAATGCTCCATTGAGGAGATACATGTGGCAATCAAAGAAAAAAATAAACCATGGATACACCGCTCGATAAAGAAGTCCAATTCGGAAAAGCATCAAATGGTATTCAAAGACGATGCAAGTCTGGTTTAAGTAAGTTCATTTCGATAAATATAAAAAATATAGAAATATACTTACTTCGATTGTTAGAACCTCCAAAAAAAATGTACTATGGGAGTTTTATTGAAAAGGAGTAAGTCTAACAGCAGCAAACTGGAAACATATTAAGCGAACTTTATTGAACAAGAAATAACTCCTGTGATAAAAGCACAAAAATAGAAAATAAATCTGAATATTGAATGTGTACCATGTGAATACACATCTAAAGGAAATTGCTATAGTTATTAATGACTTTTTTGTCACATAGGCCAAAACATTACTAGAAAAAATTCAATTCAAATGTTTAATCATAAGAATATTTGAATGAACGGTTTCAATCTAAAATTTCTCTTTTCTCACCGGTATACAGCTCAGAAGTGAAAAACTTATTATGAATCTTGATCATCAAAGCATGTGGTTTATGATAATCATAACCTGCTAGCTTTATTTAATGCAGAGACTATGTCTGTGAACCACTTCAACATGTATTTACATGTAATCTTCTTGACAGGTGTTCTCCCCAAAAATATGAAAAAGCTAAAGTGATCCAAATATATTAGGGAAGGATTGAAATGTTTACCTGCAATTATCGACTAGTTTCTCGATTACGCAATTATAACAAAGTATTTGAAAAATAGTGAAATGCTCGTTGATGGAATTTCTGAATACAAACAAAATTCTTACGCGAACATCAATATGGTTTCAGAATGATTATGTAACTAAAACTCTCGCTGATAAATTTGATTAAACGAATTAACATAACATTATTCTTGACGAGGGTAGAATAACTGTGGAATTTCATAGAACTTTGCCAAAGCATTTGATACAATCGTCTACAGGTGCTTGCAAAATAAGTCTGTAATCATTATGGCATACGAGGAACTTTCCTTAAAACTGTTTAAAATTAACCTGGATAAGATAATCAGTATGTTTTATGATGGTATGAATCTCAGAGAAAGAAATTACATGGGGGTTCCATAACATTGGGTTCAGTCTTAGGACGCAACTCTCTTTTTTGCTATATATAAATGATTTTTCAAATTCTTCTCTCATATTTCAAATTTTCCGTTATTTGCTGATGATTCGAGCCTGTTTCACACATTTGACAAGGAGAAAATAGAATACGAACTAGGAAAGTAATAAACCGCTACTCAGATGTTGTCACCTTGTGTGAACTAACTAAACTACTATAAATGTATCCAAACAAATTATATGCTTTTTAGAATAGAGGTAAAATAATTAACTTAGAGCAGTTGGAAATAAAAAGGTAAGTTTGACTTAGTTGATAACAGTGTCATTTATAGGTCTTAATTATCGATGAGAAACTTAACTGGGAGAAACATATTAATAATGTATGTAATGTTGCCAGCAAAAAGCAGGTATTCTGATACAGAATCAGACTTATGTATCGGAAAAAAGATATTGATTATGTTATACAGCATTTATTCTTTACCGCACATTACTTAATGGATTTAGAAGTCTGGGAGCTGCAAACAAAAACTATTCCTTAGCGAATTTGGTCATACAAAAGAGGATTACTCGTGTTTATATTATTCAAATCCTTCAATCATTCACTCAGCTCCCTTTTGTTTCTGAGTTATCGGATTTCTAGATGTTTTAAGCAATATCGTCTCAGGAAGATTCAAAACATTCTGCTGATTTGTTGAATAACAACTTCCTCATCGTTTCATTGAATTATTTCTATTTTGTTAAACACCTTTACGAAGACAAGAAGAACGAGAATAAGAATATAACACTCATCAAGTAAGGAAAGAATCTTGGAAAACAGTCTGTTTCGTAATCAGGTGCGTCATATGGAAGCTCTTCCAAATGAATATTAAAAAAATCAAATCACGGAAAACTTTTAGACAATCCATATAAGGCAATTTCTTCTTGCAGAGTATATTCATATTTAATTAATTCGTATGTAAATAGTGTAAATACTGTATAATACGATGTAATATTTGTACATTGTTAATATGATGTAATCAATGTAACAGATGTGTTTAGTTTATGTAAATGTATATATAATCACAGTAAAGCAAACTGACGGGGCCAACGCTAGACTACTTAGCTTATTTGTTGGCTCCATTACAAATGCCATATTTTATATTGAATTCTGTTATGTATATTTTTTGCAATGTTGGTTAATAAATAAATACAATACATATTTCCTATATTTATTCTTTTTTTAGGCACGTTGCACAGTAGTTTCTCGCGCATCCTGGGCGGCGCAATTAATTACTTCTACGTGACTCACACATGGAAAATATACAGCGCTATGGTACGATCCAGCGTCAATGAGTTTAATAAAATGAACTTTAATAAATTGTTATTTATTCCTTCTTTTTGTTCTTATTTACCTACTTGCAGAGATATATAAAGGCTTTATGTTGGTGCATGTTCTTGTTATTCTAGAAGATTGCGATGGATCTGAACTTAATTGTAAATGTTTGGGAGCAGGATTTGATAAGTCGAAAATTATATAGAGTTTTCACATTTTTGAGTCATTTTGCACGTTGCGGTGGTTTTTCAAGTCGACTCGACCACTATTACAAGCCCGATATTTTGAAACGAGCACAATGACCCTATTTTTTTTTAACGTTCCTAAACTCTTTAGTTTTATATTCACTCTACACTTGGCAATTTTTCAGACACGAAAATTGACATGGATTTCTGAATGTTCGAGAGCATGATTTTGAATCGAGTGTATATAGTTTTGAATTATCCAGACTTGTTTGATCGTTTTTGCGCGTTTTTGACATCACTTTTCAGCGATTTTCGAGTTTCGGGCGCCGATAGTTCGAAAACAAGCAACATGGCCCCCTTTCTAAGTTCTACAGATTTATGATGAATCCCTCTACAAACTTTGCAAAATTTGATGAGACTGTCATGGTTTTAAAAAGTGCACCTAAAATATATTTTTTATTTTCTTGTAATTCCAAGCCTCTATAAGATATGGTTTTGTCATTTTACGCACGCATTTTGCCTCATAGGGCGCGGGCTGCCGAAAATAAGTACAAATGTGCCAGTTTAAACAATGTCCCCATCTTTGGTATAACTTGTACCAAATCGGGCATAGTTTGATAAAGTTTTATACGGTTTTGAACAAAGTAATGACGATTTAACACTCGTTTGTTGCAATCGCTAGGTCTAACAGAGGCCAATTTTCTTGATTATGCGTAGTTTTTAGCATGCCATCCAAATATGGCAACTTTCAAAGTCCCGTAGCAAAAAAATATCAGCACATGAACCTATGATTACTTTTTGTGCATTTTCGGCATACATAGAATAACCAAAGTAACTCGTGCAAAATTTGTGAAATGACATGGACTCTTTCAACTGGTGCACGTCCCTTAAATGGATGAACGAAATTATCACTATTTCCACTGTTGGCAATGACGGGAAGGCATCCGTGGGAATCCGCAGAAAGAAAATATTTTTTAGACGCCACCGACGTAACTCACGTAAGTGTCTGTGTGACTGCAGCATTAAGAAAGACTGGTGATCTCAGTTCTTGTGCTGAAAATGGAAATTGTGATTTGTAGATAGCACCAAGAACGTGTTCCAGTCGGTTTTGTTAGTCAATTTTCGTGAATTTACGTGCAACTTTTCAAAAAACCAGCAAGGCCCCGTTGCATGATGAGAATTAACAATTGTACTACAAACTCAAAAGTTAAACACAAGTCGTTGGTTGAAGACTCAAATGGCGTAAAAGCGCAACTTTTTTATGCAAGATTAGCCCTAGCGGAATTTGGCCTATGTTAGTCACCAAACCATGTATTTACATATAATTATTCCTCAATTTCCTAATATATTATCAAGAAAAAAGTACTCTTTTTAGTATTTAGCCTATATTTGTAACACTCAAGTTTCGGGACTCCACGTGACTGTGCTGAAGATTCAGACCAATGGAACAGACTACAAGCGGTGTATTCCCATCTACCCTGATGGATGGAAACCTTCTTTGTCTCTGCGACATGAGAGACTGATGGTGTGGGTTGGACGTGAGTAGCTCTAATGTTTTGGTTCAACAAAATAATGTTGGCACGTGCCATTCGTACGAATCTCTCGAGTTGCACGATCGCTCTTACAAGGGGTTCGTACAGAAGTTGAAAATAATATTAGCCATGATCACTATACCGAATCTTCGAAATTACGACGGTCTGCGAAGCGGTTTTCGTACGTCATTCTTAGAAGTTAACGGAGTTCTTACGGAATGATCTGAAAAATCGTTCGCTTACGGCGCTTTCACAATTTGTGACAGACGTCTTGATACCTTCATATTCAGATGGAGATTTTATTTATTTTCAGAGAAACAACATAGACTAATAGCAAACTGTCTTAATAATGAGAAGAGAAAACATGATTGAATTAAATGAATACTCTTTTTTTTTTTATTGAGTAAAATAAATCGTTAACTAATCTGAAAAGAAACTTACTATTCTGTGAAATGGGGGATCCATGTAGAATCTGGATCCTTTTCTCTTTTTCATAACTTTTTTGGTG
>CALNVZ010003014.1:11238783-11301926 GCA_940671915.1 Paracentrotus lividus | reverse complement strand
AGGCGTCTTGTGAAAAGTATGAACATTTAATCACGAGTTTCGTGATATGTCTTGGTAGCACCGCAGTTGGTAGAGTCATCCTCCTAGCATCTGTCGGTACCCTTTCCATTTGGATCTTTTTCACGAATAAATAAATGAAACTTCAAAAGACTGCAATATCTCACTTGCGCCAAGTAGCTGGGTGAGAAAACAAACGAACACATACACACACCACCACACCCACCATACACACCCATACGCAACACCCTATCATCCACACCAGCAAACACACAAAACACACCAAACCTTCATCGAACACACCCAAACACACACAACCCCAAACACGCCCATACCCCAAACACACACACACACAAACAACACACACACACACACACACACACACACACCCAAACGTACACATCACAACACACCACACACACACACTCACAAACATTAGTGATTGTCTTGTAAACAAAAATCATGTGCTAAATTATCAAAAGGGGAATGTTTATTATGAATTGTTAACTGTGTTGATAAGGGCGCGTATGTAATGATATGCGTTGTGTATGGGTGTGTGTGTGAAGATAGAGGGTGTGTTTATGTGTTGCACATACTTTTTCAGTTGTTTAATCTTGCTAAGTATTGTGTGCAAATATCAAAATTAACAGGTCCTACAAATGTTAGTACCTTTACATAACAGCTTCTAAATATTGGAATAATAGGGCAAGTTACCGTCTATCACTTCCTTCAAAAGGATCTCAAAACCCATCCCTTTTTTATTGTAACCCTGACTTCTACAATTCTGCATAAATATAATTTTATATTGTTTGTATTCCTCCCGTTTGCATGATTGTACGAGCTCTGGATCGCTATGGGAAAGCGCATTATAAATAATAGTATTATTATTTTATTATTATTATCATTATTATTATGAAAACTCTACCAAGACATATCATGAAACCCATGATTAATGTTCATATTTTTCACAAGACAACTTCAAAAGGGACCTTTTTTTTTACTCACTCTGTATCATGAATATTTATTTGTTTCACCCCTGGATCTAGAGATCCGGCAAAACAACTATCACTAACAAATCTGAGAGTGCCGATCTACATGTACAGTCTGTGTCAAATAAAATGGTACAAGTGGAAAACATTTTTTTATAGTATGAAGATTAATCACAGCCTGCTATTGTTTGATATTTTCAAAAAGCAGGAAGATCAGGCTTTCACCTGCAATTTTTTTCATCACATTTTGGTATTGTAATTTTTGAAATATGACTAGTTTTCTACAATCAAGAAAAATCCATTTTTCGCACGCTGTCCCATGCCTTTGTGTATAGGTTTCGCATAATGCCCATGAAGTGCTCAATTTCGATTTGTTCCTCGTCGCACAAAATTTAGCATAACTTTTGTTTTACGAAAGCAAATTATACAGAACAAAGCGCATCAGCAAGGAAAATTATTTGGCTTTATTTTGGTACCACAAACACACATTATTTGAAAATATTTCACACCTAAAAAAATTTTTTCCGACTGTACCATTTTTTTTTTTTTACACAGACTGTATTAACATGCAAGCATTAAACTTGACTAAAAATTATGCCGGAACAAACATGATTGGATATCAAGAATAGAAGATTAAATTGCTGCCACCTTTTAAAAAACAGGAAAACCTCAACAAGGATGCTTGATTTAAACAATGAAATGGAATATGCAATAGATTTAATTTTCTTTTATAAAAACCTGTTTACTTCACCCCTTGATCTTGGCAACCAGCAACAACTCTCATTTATAAATTTGAGCATGGAAGCTTCCGCCAATTGATGAATAAAAAAGAATTAACATGAAACATTAAACTTGAATTTAAAAAGAAGTGCCTAGAGAAACACAATTGGATACCATGGGAGGATTTCATGAAACGAATATTCACTGATTCTCACTGACAACTGTTATAAGCTACTGAAATGCTTGCATCTGATTGGCTGAGACCAAATTTGTCGGATAAAACGTCCGACAAGTCCTTTCATGAAATGGCCCCCAAGTTTGGATGATTGATTGGTGTCTTCTTTTAGAAAACAGGAAAACCGCAACCAAAATTATGTCTTAGCGAACATGATTAGTTAGTAAAGATATCTTTATAGGTTCCTGTAGGCACATCAAACATCCAGTCTTCCTATGGATCTAGTGGAGTGAAATTGTGTCACAGTTGCTTTCTAATATTCTCGTGCATTTACCGTCCTGTAGACTGTCTGGTAAACACTATCACTTCTGACACAATGTCGTCAAGTTGGTACTTGATTTCCTTGATGATTACTGTCTCAGTGGCTCAATCATCATCAGATTCCGTTAATGATGCCCCTTTAAACAACGGATCTGATGGGAAGCCTGAGGACTCGATGTCTCAATGTCATCCAATCAACCAGAACTTTCAAGTAAGCAAAATAAACTAATGGTACCCAACTTGAAAACTGGACATTTTATTAGATTCCTCTGGCTTTGAGGTGGTTACAACATCTCGTAAGTGTCAGATGCAATTACAAGACGTGCTGTGACTACTACCGCATGTTTATATCCATTTCTCTTTCTCTTTCGTTTATTATTCTTGTTTTTCATGAAGGTGGGGAGGGGGGCTGAGTTCAATTCACAAATTAACTGGAATACTTTTAGATACAGGCAATAAGCCTATTTAGCTTAATTAGCCTAAAATTATGTACAATACAGGGGCCGCGGAGCCGGGGGGGCTGGGGGGGGGGGGGGGGGGGGGGGGGGCTGCAGCCCCCCCACTTTTTTCAGCCAACGTATACAAAAATGCAAAAATGACCATGGCCACATGTCATGAGTTGGGTTGAAAATGCGTTACATGTCCAAAAAAATGTAGAAATGTACATTGTCACAATCAAACATCTCTAGTTTCTTAGTAGTAAGTCAGACATGTAAAAAAGTATATATATATTGAAAGCAGAGATTGAAAGGAGGATGATTAACATATTTTTGTGCCTGTATAAGGTGTGTCATAAAAGCTATACAGAGTGTTACAGGAAAAAATGGTTTGAAAAAATTAACAACTTTACCGGCGAATAATTTCGTAATCTTTTCACCAAATGAAATGAATCAACGTGGATTGTGTAAATAAGACACTACGCTTCTAAAAAATATAAACTTGTAATACAAAATTATTTTTTTTAACCGCGCTACAGGGTGTCAAAAAAAGAAGAAAAAATAGTGCAAAAAGGGTAGAAATCATGTCTTTTACACATAGATTACAACTCAAACAAAGTTTATTGCAAGTAATATCTTTCAACTTAATTGTGTTTTTACATGCATGCAAAGAAAATGGCGAAAAAATGACAATTATTGTTATAAAATTGCATGTGACAATTTTTGATGCCTGCAATGCATTGTCTACGAGGATGTGTGCATTAAGTTTTTTTTAATTGATTAATTAATTGATTAAATTACTTTTGAAAAAATCTTCTTCACTTTATCTAGAACCACATAAATTCCCAAGAGAATGATATATCACTCAACCCATAAGACCAATCGGCTGCAAAGATATAGCGCAGCAAACAATAAGAAAGTAACAAAAATGGGAATTCCCTATGCTTTAACACGTGCCTCCACCGTAGGATCCTCCACCGTAGGATCCTCCACCCCTTACCCTACTCCACTAAAAGCATCTTTGTATTAAAATTATGAGCATAACGAAGCTGAAACTTCACAGACATGTAGCCTGATAAATTATCTACAATATGAATTATTGCACAGCTTATGACTGTACATCATTTTCATGCTATGTGAAAAAATGTGATAATTTTCCCTCCAAAATGTAACGCCTCCACCCTTTTACAATACCCCAACTTGTGACACATAGCCCCATACATTTGTGATTTTTAGCCTGTTCAGCCCCCCCCCCACTTCCGCTCAGCCCCTCCACTTTCAAAAACGCTCCGCGGCCCCTGCAATAATAAGCAATCACATCAAATATTATTGTTTTAATCCTAACAGTTTTACAACCATGGAGACCCTCATACTACTGCAGCTACTGATCAAATATTGAATCTGACTGGCACCATTCTGGCTTTCCTTCAGAACCAGGAACCGAGACACACTCCTCAGCCGTCACCCATTTTGGGTAAGTAGACATGAATACAGAAAAATAAATCTTATGTATGTCAAAGATAGAGGCATTAATAACAGCCATATCAATTCTACTCCACGTGAAATGTAAATCTAACGTATGACATTAAATCTTAACATAAAGACGCGTCCATTATTTGAGGAGGGGAAACGCAACATTACATTCATGAGTTTAGTGGAAATGCACGCAGCTGAACCCGCGCTAACGGCGGGAAGCGACCGATTGACAACTGCATGCAATTATTACTTAGCGCACAAAAACTCGCCTGAGAAAACTTCCCTGTCGGTAAAATGGAATTGTCAGTCGATCCGTTCGAGGAAATTAGTCCTGGACATGAAATAAATAATTGAACTTTTATCATAGTTTTCGTAGGTAGATGCTTCAGACCAGATTGGGGAAAAAGACATTTTGGCACGCCTATAACACCATTGTGCTAAAGTTGTAATCAGAATCTTTATTTCACATAGATTGATGTTCCTAACGATTATTGATATAAATAGTGATCTTGTCACATCTTGCGAAGACGCCGTCCACATTCGATATGCATGTGATATGCGGAAATATTGACCCATCGAGTAAAGTTTCTTTTTTGATAATGTTCCAAGTGACAGGACTTTTTTTTAACCAATCGAGATGAATGTACCATATTTGGAAAGCTGAGAATTCAAGCTTTTAAAAACTGCTTGATCATTAAGGTGTAATATAATTATGCGTAATCGAGGAAGATGACTATGCAGCGTATGAGCTGTTTTGAGAGCAAAATTGGCCATATTGTACAGGAATTTGATCTTACTAGGATTTCGAATTGACACAAGTGACAGGACTTTTTTTTCCCTTTGCAATAAGTTATTCCTATTTTTGAAAAAGTCGGACTCTTAGCGTACTTATTCAAGTTGATCATTTCTTTGAAAAGATAGTTGCTCGCCATAATCAAGAAAACAAAGTGAAAAAACTGTGCAAAATACAAAAAGTCTATGGCCGCGTTCGCTTTGCGTAGAGTGATAGCGCCCTCTTCCCCTTAAGTTTACAACTAGAATTGATATGTCTTGAAACTAATAGGTTTATCAAAATGTCATATACAAGCGAAATACATACATACATTTTGTATTATAATTATGCAGTCTATATACTATCCCGAGAGCCGATTAATTTTGTATGAATAGAACAGTTATTCCATATTTTCCCAAACTCGTCATTTTAAATAGATTACAAGTCATTTTTAGAAAGAGAATATTCACGCTGGGAGGACCACTGATATAGGGTTTGCCATAGCTCATAAGGTAAAGCAACTGTCTGGAAATCCAGAAACTTGGGTTTGAATCCCGATGGAATCAAAATTTCTTTTTTCTTAACTTTGACAGTCAAAAACTGTTTTCCATCCAAATTTTGACTAGCTTCCGCCTCATTTTTCGATCAATAAACAACATAGTTGTCCAACAAAGTTTGAGTATAGGTTCCAACAACAATGGCGCATATTGCATTATTAGGCAAGCACAGTAAAGAAGAAAATGCTTCATGTTGTACCCAACTGTAATTCGGTTGGCCTGCGCCAAACTCTATTTATTAATGGCTCTGAAATTGAAAGCTCCATCAACACCAGGCGCGGATCCAAGAAAATCGAATTGAATGCATTTCGGGGGCCCAATTGTCTGGGAACAAAAGCGGCTCCATTATGTTTACGATTGGGCCCGGTAAGTTTATTGTGTGACTCCGGTCTGCGTCCGCTACTGAACACTGCTGATGAAACTGACGTTGAGCTTGAGAGCTATGTGTTTCTAACTTTGATGAGGTTCATTTAATATCGGCAGAATATTATCATGCTATAAGCATCTTCAGAGATGCAGGGTATTTTATGAATTACTTAAGTAAAGTGGAAGAATTAGTGACACCGCTCTTATTTTCAATTGCCTTTCAACATTCTTGATTAGTGGAGTTATTGCAAAAACATTGCAAATACGACGAAATATAATTTGTGCTAAGATTTCTCACAGACAATCTGCAGGAATACAATGTGTAATATTGCTGAACAGATGCGGTTTATATGATTTGGTAACGGGAGTGTTGTTGTATTGTGCCTCGCATCCTATCTGCAAAATAAGCGTAAATTACGAGCATGAATACACCGCTATAAGTTTTCCGCAAAATAGCAGCAAGATTACCAATAGGTGGTGTATAATGAACATGGTTATCTCTCCTGGGTTGTTTCACCGAGTCGTTCGTAAGTTACGAACAACTTTATGCTGCAGTCAAACAGACACTTACGTTTAGTTCGTTTTTGTTGTTTTATCCTCATTTCATCTTCTATTCTATCAGTTTGAATCAATCCATCGTCATCAACTCCAGGGAGACATTGTCAAGATAAAGTAATTTATTCTCATGTTAATAAACCCACTTCAACCCCTTTGATTTTAATGAATGAATCCAATTCTTCCCAATCTCAAAAAGAAGCATAGAATGTGATAACTTAACTTTTGATGTGATATCAACGCCTTTATTACCCAATGATTTCAATTTGTATAAAGATCGCTTATTGAAAATTCACTGTCTGTTTCACATGTGAATATTCGTTCTTACAACAAAACTTTGATTCATTTACAGAATTATATAAGATGTATTTCAAAATAAATTTAGTTTAATTGGCCTTTCTGAAATTTGGATGTAAAAGATATTAACCAATTCACGATTCCACATTACAACATAGAATTACAATGTAGAACAGGACAAAGAGGTGGAGGTGTTGGGGCTTATATTCATCATTCCTTAAACTATTCCGAATTAACGATTTATCATTACAAATGCTGAGTGTCTTGGTTAAAAATACATGTTCAAAATGTAAGCATTATATTTGGAGTAATATACAGAAAACCAGGAACGAATATAGATGAATTCAATTCAGAACTTAAAAGTTTATTGCAGAAATTGAATTTAGACAAGAATCTTGTATCATTTTGGTGATTTCAATATGGATTTATTGTCTAAAGAAGATAAAGTAATTATTTATTACGCCTTATGCAATCGTTTGGTTTAAGCCAGGTGATTTCTTCACCAACACGAATTACTAGTTCAAGTGCAACCCTTATCGATCATATTTATACAAATATTTCATCATGTTGTATTCATTCAGGTTGTATTGAGGCTGGAATATCCGATCATCTTCCCATTTATGCCACTTTTAAGAAATTTCAATGCAATACACAGGAGAAGAAAACAATAATACACAGGAACTTTCGAAATTTTTCAGTCGATTCCTTTAAAAATGATATGATGAATGTAAATTGGACAGATGTATATGATTGTTTCGAGCCAAACGAGGCGTATGATAAATTCTGTGAGATGTTTTTAGAGGTATGCGATAAAAATGCTCCCATTGAGGAGATACATGTGGCATCAAAGAAAACAAATAAACCATGGATAACACGCTCGATAAAGAAGTCAATTCGGAAAAAGCATCAAATGTATTCAAAGACGATCAAGTCTGGTTTAAGTAAAGTTCATTTCGATAAATATAAGAAATATAGAAATATACTTACTTCGATTGTTAGAACCTCCAAAAAAAATGTACTATGGGGAGTTATTTGAAAAGGATAAGTCTAACAGCAAGCAAACCTGGAAACATATAAGCGAACTATTGAACAAGAATAACTCCTGTGATAAAAGCACAAAAATAGAAAAAATAAAATCTGAAATTGATGGTGTACCATGTGAATACACATCTCCAAAGGACATTGCTAATGTTATTAATGACTTTTTTGTCAACATAGGCAAAACATTAGCTAGTAAAATCGATTCAAATGTTAATCATACAGAATATTTGAATGAACGTCAATCTAAATTTTCTTTTTCTCACCGGTGATCAGCTCAGAAGTGAAAAACTTAATTATGAATCTTGATCAATCAAAAGCATGTGGTTATGATAATATACCTGCTAGGCTTTTATTTAATGCAGTAGACTATGTCTGTGAACCACTTACACATGTATTTAATGTATCATTCTTGACAGGTGTTTTCCCCAAAAATATGAAAAAAGCTAAAGTGATCCCAATATATAGGAAAGGATTGAAATGTTTACCTGGCAATTATCGACCTATTTCGATATTACCAATTATAAGCAAAGTATTTGAAAAAATAGTGAATGCTCGCTTGATGAAGTTTCTGAATACAAACAAAATTCTTCGCGAACATCAATATGGTTTCAGAAATGATTATAGTACAAAACTCTCGCTGATAAATTTGATAAACGAATTAACACATTTTACTGACGAGGGTAGAATAACTGTTGGAATTTTCATAGACTTTGCCAAAGCATTTGATACAATCGATCATACAGTGCTGCAAAATAAGCTGAATCATTATGGCATACGAGGACTTCCCTTAAACTGGTTTTAAAATTACCTGGATAACAGATATCAGTATGTTTGTTATGATGGTATGGAATCTCAGAGAAAAGAAATTACATGGGGGTTCCACAGGGTTCAGTCTTAGGACCAACTCTCTTTTTGCTATATATAAATGATTTATCAAATTCCTCTTCATATTTCAAATTTCGTTTATTTGCTGATGATTCGAGCCTGTTTCACACATTTGACAAAGGAGAAAATAGAATACAACTAGGAGAAGTAAATAAACACCTATCAGATGTTGTCACTTGGTGTGAAGCTAATAAACTTACTATAAATGTATCCAAAACAAATTATATGCTTTTTAAGAATAGAGGTAAAAATATATTAACTTTAGAGCAGTTGGAAATAAAAGGTAAAGTTTTGAACTTAGTTGATACAGTGTCATTTATAGGTCTTAATATCGATGAGAAACTTAACTGGGAGAAACATATTAATAATGTATGTAATGTTGCCAGCAAAAAAGCAGGTATTCTGTACAGAATCAGACATTATGTATCGAAAAAGATATTGATTATGTTATACAATGCATTTATTTTACCGCACATTACTTATGGATTAGAAGTCTGGGGAGCTGCAAACAAAAACATTCCTTAGTCGAATTTTGGTCATACAAAAGAGGATTACTCGTGTTATATTATTCAAATCCTTCAATCATCACTCAGCTCCTTTGTTTTCTGAGTTATCGATTCTAGATGTTTTTAAGCAATATCGTCTCAAGATTGCAACATTCGTGCATGATTTGTTGAATAACAAACTTCCTCATCGTTTCATTGATTATTTCTTATTTGTTAAACACCCTTACGAGACAAGAAGCAACGGAAATAAGAATATAACACTCATCAAAGTAAGGACAAATCTTGGAAAACAGTTCGTATCACGGTGCTGTCATATGGAACGCTCTTCCAAATGATATTAAAAAAATCAAAATCACGGAAAACTTTTAGACAATCATATAAGGCAATTCTTCTTGCAGAGTATTCATATTTAATTAATTTCGTATGTAAATAGTGTAAATACGTAAAATACGATGTAATAATTTGTACATATGTTTATAATATGATGTAATAATTTGTACATGTGTTTTAGTTTATGTAAATGTATATATAATCACAGTAAGCAAACTAGACGGGGCCAAACCTAGACTAGCTTTAGCTATTTGTTGCTCCACCATTTACCAAATGCATATTTATATTGAATTCTGTTTATGTATATTTTTTGCAATGTTGGTAATAAATAAATACAATACAATATTTCCTATATTTATTTCTTTTTTTAAGGACGTTGCACAGTTATGTTTCTGCGCATCCTGGGCGCGCATTATTACTACGTCACAATGGAAAAATATACAGCGCTCATGGTCGATCCAGCGTTCAAAGAGTTAAAAGAAATGAACTTTATAAATATGTTATTTATTCCTTCTTTTTGTTCATTATTTACCTACTTGCAGAGATATATAAAGCATTTATGTTGGTGCATGTTCTTGTTATTCTAGAGATTGCGATGGATATGAAATTAATTGTAAATGTTTGGGAGCAGGATTTTGAATAAGTCGAAAATTATATAGAGTTTTCACATTTTTGAGTATTTTTGGCACGTTTCGGTGGTTTTTCAAGTCGACTCGCCACTATTACAGCTCCGATATTTTGAAAACGAGCACATGGACCCTATTTTTTTTAACGTTCCTACTCTTTTAGTTTATATTCCTCTACAACTTGGCAAATTTTGACGAAATTGACATGGATTTTGAATGTTCGAGAGCATGATTTTGAATCGAGTGTAATATAGGTTTGATTATCAGACTTGTTTGACGTTTTTGGCGCGTTTTTGTCACTTTTCAAGCCGATTTTCGAGTATTCGGGCGCCGATAGTTCGAAAACAAGCACATGGACCCCCCTTTTCTAAAGTTTCTACAGATTTATGATGAATCCCTCTACAACTTTGCAAAATTTGATGAGACTGTCATGGTTTTTAAAAAAAGTGCACCTTAAAATATACTTTTTTTATTTTCTTGTAGATTCCAAGCCTCTAAGATATGGTTTTTGTCATTTTACGCACCATTTTTGCCTCATGAGGGCGCTGCTGGCTCGAAAATAAGTACAAATGTGCCAGTTTAAACAATGTCCCCATCTTTGGTATAAACTTCGTACCAAATCGGGAAAGTTTGATAAAGTTTTATACGGTTTTGACAAAGTAATGACGATTTTAACTCGTTTGTTGCAATCGCTAGGTCTAACAGAGGCCAATTTCTTGAATTATGCGTATTTTACATGCCATCCAAATATGGCAACTTCAAAGTCCCGTAGCAAAAAATCAAGCACATGAACCTATATTATTTTTTGCATTTTCGGCATACATAGATACCAAAGTAACTCTGTGCAAAATTTGGTGAAAATGACATGGACTTCGTTTCAACTGTGCAACGTCCTTAAATGGATGAACGAAATTATCACTATTTCCACTGTTGGCAATGACGGGAAGGCATCCGTGGGAATCCGCAGAAAAGAAAATATTTTTTAGACGCAACCGGACGTAACTCAACGTAAGTGTCTGTGTGACTGCAGCATTAAGAAAGACTGGTGATCAGTTCTTGTGCTGAAAAATGGAGATTGTGATTTGTAAGATAGCACCCAAGAACGTGTTCCAGTCGGATTTTTGTTAAGTCATTCGTAAATTTACGTGCAACTTTTCAAAAAACCAGCAAGGGCCCCGTTGCATGATGAGAATTACAATTGTACTCAACTCAAAAAAGTTAAACACAAGTCGATTGGTTGAAACTCAAATTGCGTAAAAGCGCAACTTTTTATGCAAGATAGCCCTAGCGGAATCTGCCTATTTAGTCACCAAAAACCATGTATTACATATAATTTTCCTCAATTTTCTAAATATATTATCAAGGAAAAAAAGTACTTTTTTTAAGTATTTAGCCTATATTTGTACACTCAAGTTTCAGGGACTCCACGTGACTGTGCTGAGATTCAAGCCAATGGACAGACTACAAGCGGTGTATATCCCATCTACCCTGATGGAGATGGAAACCCCTTCTTTGTCTCCTGCGACATGGAGACTGATGGTGGTGGGTGGACGGTGAGTAGCTAAATGTTTGGTCACAAAAATAATGTTGGCACGATGCATTCGTACGAATCTCTCGACGTTAGCACGATCGTCTTACGAAAGGGGGTTTCGTACGAAGTTGAAAATAATATTAGCCATGATCATTGACGAATCTTCGAAATTACGAACGGTCTGCGAACAGTGGTTTCGTACGTCATTCTTAAGAAGTTACGGAGTTCTTACGGAATGATCTGAAAATCGTTCGCACGGCGTCCTTTCACAATTTGTGACAGACGTCTCTGATACCTTCAAATTCAGATGGAATTTTATTTATTTTCAACAGAAACAACATAGACCTAATACAAACTGTCGTTAATAATGAGAAGAGAAAACATGATTGAATTATAAAATGAATACTCTTTTTTTTTTTTTATGAGTCAGAAATAAATCGTTTAACCTAATCATGAGAAAGAAATTACATAATTCTGTGGAAATAGGGGGATCCATGTAGAATCTGGATCCTTTTCTCTTTTTTCCATAACCTTTTTTGTCCGTTTCAGAGACGATCCTTTTTTCCGCCGCGGATGTGTCTCCGAGACTTTTCCGCGACAATTTTTAAAACCGTCTCAAACCCGTCTCAAAGTAGTCCCTAATCCGTCTCGAGTCCGTCTCATGACAAGTGAAATATTGGGCTTAAGGAACAGATAAGCTGTACACTGTAACCTACTATTAACATTAAGCAGGTACGACCAACCAGTCCCATTCCTTGTAGACTAAAGTGTTTTCACTGCTACTCAATGTCAATGTGGCTTTCGACTTGAGCATGACGTAATAACATATGTGAATGTAATGTGTAGTTCAAATTCACACCCACACACATCTAAAGGTCCCTAACGCTAACTTTGACTTCATAGAATTTTGTAAGCTTTGGCTCCATATCTCCTCAGTGTTTGGGTTAATGGTCATCATCCCTTCTTTCACTTGCATTCCTAGCTTTTAACTGGAATGTAAGTTCTATGTACATGTAGGCTGCTATTTTTTCAAAGCTATTTACACATAAAACTAGAATAGAATGACATGGTATGATTTTAATACTGCATAATTTATTCCCTCTCTTATGATCCACTAAATTCCCTGTAAATTATCTCAATGCGCATGTGGATTTGTCTCTGTATCACCTTCTCTTCTTTCATCGCTGTAAATTTTCCTCTTACTCTGTCTCTGGATCTTTAATTTTCTTCTCTCATTGCACAGAATTTTCAACGTAGAGAGGATGGTTCTGTTGACTTCTTCCTTGAATGGGCCGACTACAAATACGGTTTCGGAAGCGTCTCTTCCGAACACTGGCTCGGTAACGACAACATTCACCGCATTGCGATACAGAATACCTACGAACTACGGGTTGATCTTGAAGACTTTACAGGACAAACTCGCTACGCTAACTACAGCACTTTCTATTTGGCAGATGAAGACACCAAGTACACCATGACGCTTGGAGAATATTCTGGAGACGCAGGTATAGACGAACTCGGTTCGGATGATGTTTTTTCTTGTGGCGGCCATGGTTTAGGGGCTTCCAGTATGCGTAACAAAGGAAAATGTACATACGCGCATAATATGCGCACCTTGCTCTTTGCGGATTGGCTGATCGCACATTGGAAGCCCTCAGCTATAGCCGCCATAAGTTACATTGCGCTTAAGTTCGATTGGCGTATCACGTTAACCTCCATTATCTTTCATTCATTCCCCTTTTTCTTCTTTAAAAAAAAAAAATATATTATCTTTTGGTAAACACTACTCAATTCGAAATGTTATGAAACGGTTTCAGAAGCTTCTATGAAAAAAAAAGATATATATAAAAAATTCCCATCATTGTGACCTTGTCTTAAGAAAAGTATAAACATTTAATCATGGATTTTAGCATATGTCTTGGTAGAACCATCTTCACAGTATCTAGTGGTACCCTTTTCATTGGGATATTTGCTTGCATGATGGAATAACAGACAATCTTCAGAAGACTACAAAATGTCCACGCACATAGACATACACTCATATATCCCCTCACTTATACACACCCACCCACACACACACACACACACACACACACACACACACACACACACACACACATAACAAGCATACACACCCAAACCCTTTCCAAACACACTCGCACGCACACGTACACGCACACACATAGCCACATACAATCTCATCCACATCAGAACACACCCACATACATACACACCCTCACACATATACCCACACCCTCCCAAGCAGTCAGCTACGGTCTTGGTGAACATAACATCAATCAGAAAGGGGGAAATATCATAGGCCCCTATTGTTTTTATGTGTGTGTGCGTGTGTGTGTATTTGTGTGTGCACATATTCTTTCAAATTTTGTTTGAATCTTCATCCGTCCATTTGGCACAACTGAGATTTCGCAGTCTTCTGAAGATTGTTTGTTACTAGTATTCAGTCATGCGTTCAAAGATCGAAATGAAAAGGGTACCAACAAATGCTGGGACGATGACTCTACCACGACATAATCATGAAACCCATGATTAGATGACCAAAACAACTTCAAAATGATAAGACATTTTTTTTTCACTCTGTATAATTAAAGCAAATACTAGTCGTCACATTTATCAACAGCTACAAATAGCATTTTATTTTCACTTTCATTTCTCGAAATCTCACAGAAACTTATTTTGAAGTTGAATAGTTAATATTAACTTTTAGGAAAAGTTATATGTAAATCTTGGAATAACATTTCGTGCTCATTATCTCAATGTTATTTTCATTTCCTCTGCTCGTTTTGTATTGGTATATATATATATATATATGTATATATATATATATATATATATATATATATATATATATATATATATATAATATATATATATATATATATATATATAAAATCTATGATATAAAATCTATGATATATATAAAATCGATTTATAAAATTTATGATTATTATGTTTTTGGCATTCTTCTTTATCAACTGAGTGATCTTTTCATATATATATATATACAGAGTGAGTCAATAAAAATGTCCCATCATTTTGAAGTTGTCTAGTGAAAAGTATAAATATTTAATAATGGGTTTCATAATATGTCTTGGTAGAGTCATCATCCTAGCATAATTATGTTGGTACTATTTTCATTGGGATCTTTGCACGCATGACTAAATAACAATCTTCAAAAGACGGTAAGATCTCACTTGCGCCAAGTGGCTGAGTAAAGAATAAACAAATTGAGAATTTATTACTTATGTGGACACACAAAGACACACACCCACACGTACCCCCATTTACACATACACAAAGTACATACACACCACATCCTCACCACATACACACACACACACCCCCTCACACACACATATACACCACACATACCCTATCTCATCCATACCAGCACATTTACACACCCACACCCTCAGCAAACCCACACACTAATACACACACACACCCTCACTCACACTCACAAACAGTTCTAAGGGAATTACTACGTCCCAAACATTCAGTGATGGTCTTGGTTAAAAAAAAAGATCAAATGGGAATTTTTATTGTGAATTGATTACTGTGTGTGTGGGTGCTTGTGTGACGATGTGCGTTTGTTTGAGGGTGGATTGGTGTGTGTGTGTGTGTGTGTGTGTGTATGTATGTGTGTGTGTGTGTGTGTGTGTGGGTGTTTGTCCGTGTTTGAGAGAGAAAGAGAGGGTGTGTGGGTAAGTTTGGGTAAGTGTGAACACATATTCTGTCAACATTTGCTTTTGATCTCCACTCAGCCACTCGGCGTAGGTGAGATTTTACAGTCTTCAGAAGATTGTCTGGTATTCAGTCATGCTTGCAAAGAATGAAATGAAAACGGGACTAACATATGCTAGAAGGATGACATTACAAAGACATATCATGAAACCCGTGATTAAATGTTCATACTTTTCACAAGACAACTTCAAAATGATGGGACATTATTTTTGACTCACTTCCTGTAAGTATATATTTTCAGGGAAAGACGGGAGTTCCTTAGCTGGTGCAACACTGTACAAGTTCTTCCTGAGCAATCAACAGGTTGGTGAAGAATTCGTTGAGAGAGAAAAACATTAATAGTTTGAAAGGAGTGAATAAAACAGTTACTAAAAGAAGCCCACGTCTAAGATCGATTACAGAATAAAATTAGGAACTAGATAAACTGTAGCTAACTTCAGTTGACAATAAAAGCAAAGTGAATAATCGATTCAATAAACGGTTCCATCAACTATTTGATATACTACAACATAACAATAATGTTGAGAAACGGTGCACTGCGTGTGCGGGGAAAAATCAACCTATCTTTTGGGGCGGTTGAGAAAAGCTTTAATTTGGAATTATTTTGTGTCGGCATGTAGACACAGCTCAGTTCTTTTGTTGAGTGATACTTGTGGGTCCGCACATGCATGCACAGTTTCTCAGTAGGCATAGGTGACACTTTTAGTCG
Source organism: Paracentrotus lividus (assembly GCA_940671915.1). Classification (NCBI taxonomy): domain Eukaryota; kingdom Metazoa; phylum Echinodermata; class Echinoidea; order Camarodonta; family Echinidae; genus Paracentrotus; species Paracentrotus lividus. The sequence continues at coordinate 11,285,871 of CALNVZ010003014.1, read as the reverse complement.
AGGTTGTTGTAGGGTTTGGCATGTTGGACGATACTCCTTCGATGTGTAAAGTTCGTGTTGGTGTCCTTGAGTTGCACACGTACTTTGAGAATTGGTTCGTTGTGCATTGGATCTGTGGGTCATGAGTGTGCTTGTGGTGTGCCGTATCTGGATTTGAACGTGCCTTCCTGAGACCGATGTACTTATCTGCTTTATGCAGTTGTTGAGACGGTTGCTTGTAGATTATTGATGTGCTCAGTGCGTTTACCGTTGAGGGGGCATTCAGGTTTACGGGCGAGTTGCATTCATTTTTCGGGTGTTTCAGAAAGGGGGTGTCAGGATTTTCTTGTTGTGCTGGGAGATGATGGACGCGATGTTCGCATACAGGAGTAGCTTAGTTTGATTCGTGTTCTGTTGAATTATTTGTGGAGTGGTGATCGTTTGTGGATGTTTGTTGAGCAACTGGAGGGAAGTGCGACGAGGTTGGTGGTGGTGTTCTCTAACTAAACGGGGGTTGAACCAAATTATGTCCTTGGGCGTCTTTGTTTGGGTTCTTGTGGTGTTTCTGTGTAGAGAGATGGGTGTGTGGCCGCTGTCTTTGTGTGGTCTTCGTATTCTGGATAGGCAGATTCGAATGTTGATTTGGAATTTGACAGGTCATTGATACGTCTGTTGATGCGGGAAGGCAGTTGCTTGAGGATGGATGGTGGTGTGTTGGATTCTGAGTTGATGTACATTTGAGAGTCGTTGGGCTTCCTGTACGGTCTGAAGGAGCCATCTCTGAGAGAAAGGGTGGCATCCAGGAAGTGTACGACTTTGAGGTTGGCTTGGCTGTGATGCCTAGCTGGAATTGGCCTTAAACGCGCTACGGAGGTCTTTGCAGATTCTTTCAAGTTCGGATGGAGGAGTAATTGCGGAAGATGGCTTAGACGTCATCTCTGTAGAGCCGAAGACACCAGAGCGGAAGTTATACTGGAAGGTCTGGTGTCTTGTTGTCTTGTGTCTGGTGTCTTCGGCCTCTACAGAGATGACGGTCTACCATCTTCCGCATACTCCTCCATCCGAACTTGAAAGAATCTGCAAAGACCCCAGCGCGTTTAAGGCCAAATTCCAGCTAGGCATCACAGCCAGCCAACCTCAAAGTCGTACACTTCTGGATGCCCCTTTCTCTCAGAGATGACTCCTTCAGACCGTACAGGAAGCACAACGACTCTCAAATGTACATCAACTCAAGTAACCACCACATCCATCCTCAAGCAACTGCCTTCCGCCATCAACAGACGTATCAATGACCTGTCAAATTCCAAATCAACATTCGAATCTGCCTATCCAGAATACGAAGACGCACTCAGAGCCAGCGGCCACACACCCACCTTCTCTACACAGAAACACCACAGAACCCAAACGAGACGCCAAGGAACATAATTTGGTCAACCCCCGGTTTAGTAGAAACCACCACCAACCTCGGTCGCACTTTCCTCCAGTGTGCTCAACACACTTCCACAAACGATACACCACTCCACAAATATTCACAGAAACACGATCAAACTAAGCTACTCCTGTATGCCGACATGCGGTCCATCATCTCCCAGCACAACAAGAAATCCTGCACCCCCTTCTGAAACACCCGAAAAGAATGCAACTGCCGCGTAAACCTGAATGCCCCTCAACGTAAATTGCTGAGCAATCAATAATCTACAAAGCAACGTCTCAACACTATAAGCAGATGGAGTACATCGAGGTCTCACGGAAGGCACGTTCAATCAAGATACGCCAACCACAGCACTCACTGACCCACAGATCCAGTGCCAACGCAACCCAACTCTCAAGTACGTGGGCACTCAAGGACACCAAACGACGACTTTAACATCGATTGGAGTATCGTCCAACATGCCAAACCCTACAACAACTCGACTAAAAAGTGTCACCTATGCCTTACTGAGAAACTGTGCATTGCATGTGCGGACCCCAAAGTATACTCAACAAAAGAACTGAGCTTGTGTCTACATCGACACAGAAATAATTTCAAATTAAAGCTTTTTTTCAACGCCCCAAAAGATAGGTTGATTTTCCCGCACACGCAGTGCACCGTTTCTCAACATTATTGTTATGTCTTGTAGTATATCAAATAGTGATGGAACGTTTATTGAATCGTTTATTCACTTTGCTTTTTTGTCAACTGAAGTTAGCTACAGTTTATCTAGTCTATTTTATTCTGTAATCGATCTTAGACGTGGGCTTCTTTTAGTAACTGTTTTATTCACTCCTTTTCAAAACTATTAATTTTTTTTCTTCAACGAATCTCACCAACCTGATGATTGCCAGCAAGAAACTGACAGTAGTTGGCACTAAGGAAACTCGTCTTTCCTGAAATATACTCGCTCGTTTCCACGTTAGAGCACTTTGGACGTTCCATGGCTAACTTACGTATATATATATATATAATATATATATATATATATATTATATATATATATGTGGTGTGTGTGTTATGAATAAAAAGTTAGGACAAGCTTGGACGTTGCTGGAACTTTGAGTTTTATCAAGCTTCGGCTTATGCTTTCATCAGATCTTGAACAGAAAATCAATAACAAACAAGAACAAAAACCATAATAAAATAAAAAATCATACAAACAAATCAGGCACCAACATCTTATCTTATATAATGTATAAAAAAGTAAGAAATAATAATATGCTACAAGTATTTGTTTACCTTATTAGGCCGTGGAGAGTGTAGTGTTTGTGTTATTACGTTGTTTGAAGTATTGGAATATAGAGGGCGTGTAATCAAGTGTGAATTTGTCGGAGTTGTTCTCGCGTGACCAAGAGAAAGAGAGTGAGAGAAGAAAGAGAGAGAGAGGAGAGAGGGAGAGGGGGGGGTAGTGAGAGAGAGAAAGGGAGAGAGAGAGATAGAGAGAGAGGAGGGAGCGGGGAATGTTGAGCCGTGTGTGTGAACATAGTCGAGTTTTTATCTCTGATTTAATTCTCTCTTAAAACGAGAGGAGAAGAAAATATAACAAAAGTTCGTAAATAATATCGTTACAAATTAAGTTCACTATAATTTAGTTCTAGCTTGCCTAGACTTTTATTCATACACATATATCATCTGGACAAAAAGTCGTCATGTCCAAAAGTTGAGTCTCATCGCACTTATATATTACAGGGCGTCCAAAAGAACTATACACTTTTGAAATGGCTGCCAAATAAAAATATATGATTTTAGGTATGAATTTACATGTTTTTGAAGCTCATTATCCCAACTTCATATGACTAGCCGAAAATTCCGAAAATAAGTCAGCATGAATGAGGCAGCATTCACTTTGTAAAGGGTATGGAATATAGGTTGCGCAGGAATGCCCTATACAATTTGTACGAGGAAAGTCATTGTTGGAGCTAGAAATTTGAGGATGATATGGCAGATTACTGATAAATTATGATGAGTTGGGATTTACTAAGTGAAATATGTTGGAATTAGGGATTACCAATTTCATGCATGAGTGAACAGGGAATACATATTTCCTATTGTTACATTGTAACTTTCCAAGGTATTATTTAGTGAGGTGCTTCAGTGGTGTGTTATTCTCTCTCCTTTCTTCCTTTTCTTTCATCTCTTCTTTCTCTCTCTTCTCGTCTTTGTCTTCGCTCCCTCTGCTCTTTCGTTTCTTTTTCCTCTCTGTCTCCCTCCTCTCTCTCTATCTATCTCTCTCTTTTTTTTTGGTGGGTGTGTTTTGACCATTCACTTCATTGGTTCTACTATCCAAATATCCCCGAGCTACCTCCCCGCACCCGGTTCTACTCAATTTACCCAATAATGGATGGTTGATCGACAAAGCTCTTATCAAATCGAATCAGTCACATAAAATTAGACAATCAAACACGACCCAGCCTAGCAATCACTTACACAAGCAGTGGTACCGAGTCTCTCATAATGTTGTCGATACTAATCAATCAAGCATTTACAGTATGCTTCGGATACAGCTTATTCATGAAAGTGATATCACAATATCTTACCTCTGCATGCTTCACGCGTTTCTGCAGCCCCATCCCTGACTGACACTTAACGACAGATCACTGAAAAAACTTGGTAAAGTTGAACAATGCTATGCTAGGCGAAAATAACAATATTCCGGTTCAATCATGTGCATGATAATTTATATCCTGCTAATTCCACAAATTTCACTTAGCAAACCCCAACTCATCATAATTGATCAGTAATTCTGCATATCATCCTCAATGCCATAAGATCCAAATAACTTTCCTTTCCATACAAATTGGTAGGGCAATTCCTGCGCACCCTAATTTCCATACCCTTTACAAAAATGAACGCTCCTCATTCATGCATGACTCATTTTCGGACTTTTTGGTGTCATATGAAAGTTTGAATAATGAGCTTTCCATACATGTAAATTTCATTACCTAAAATCATATATTTTTTATTTGGCAGCCATTTCAAAAGTGTATAGTTCTTTTTGGGACGCCCTGTATATATATATATATATATATATTTGCATTTTCAGGTGACAGTCTTTCATATCACTCTGGTCATGAGTTCACTACTAAGGATTGGGACAATGATGATCACAGCAATAACTGCGCCTCTTTATTCAAAGGTGCATGGTGGTATGGTGCATGCCATAATTCCAATCTTAATGGCCTGTATCTCCATGGGACCAACTCACAGATTGCTCAGGGTGTTGTCTGGCTTCACTGGCTAGACCACGGTTATTCTCTCAAGAAAATAGAGATGAAGATTCGTCCAGTAAATCACAGGAATATCAATGAATAAGGGTTTTTTCTGTAAATAAGGGATGTCTGACGCCAGCAGGGGAGTAGAGACAGTGCGCTGGGAGACGTACAGCACTCCCATCATCATACTCTTCTGAGTGTTGAATACTTCAATTTTTTTTTTTTTTAATGATAAATATACAAAAATGTGAATGTGCACTTCAGTAGTGCGTCATGATAAAAATTGTTTTATTTTGTTTCCAACAAATGAGCTTTCGTGATAATTTCGTGATACATTTACTTCAATAGCCTCGATGAAAACAAGGCTTCACTTTACTCTACATGTACATGTGGATGTGAATCTGTTGATTAACCCTAATAAGGCCATAGACTTTTTGAGCTTTGCTATACCGTGAGGGTGGGGGGGGAGAGAATTTCCACCATGGATTCCACCCCTTGAGATCTTGGACGTCTACATTTTAGATCATTTTAGATCATTCCACAATCTCTGACCGTTTCAAAGATGGACAATAAAGCCCAATAAAGTACCTACATGTCTGGCGTTTGAGTTGATCAAATCACTTGTAGTCATGGTAGATGGTGAAAAGTGGATTCAAATTAATAAAAGATGAAGAAAAAAAAATCACATATCTGTATTTCAGCTTTCTTTATTTGTCCTGTTTGATTGGCAACGTTTATTTTCTATTATGATTATGGTTAATCCACATACAAAATTGATAATAGATAGATAGATATGTAGATGGATTATGGTTTTTATTGATAACATTCAAAATAGCAACCAAAGGCTGAAACAAAATGAATTTACAAAGGTATAAAAAGGTATACAAAATTAAATCTTCTTGAGAAATATACAATTTACATTTTAAAAGAATAATAAATTGATTGACAAATAAGATTATAAACTACAAATCAAGGTAAATTATAACAGAGAATTCATGTAATCATCATAATTACTTGTGTTTGATTGTTTTTTTAATAATAATAATAATAATAATAATAATAATACTAATAATAATAATAATAATAATAATAATAATAATAATAATAATGATAATAATAATAATAATAATAATAATAATGATAATAATAATGATAATAATAATAATAATAATAATAATAATAATAATAATAATAATAATGATAATAATAATAATGATAATAATAATGATAATAATAATAATAATAATAATAATAATAATAATGATAATAATAATGATAATAATAATGATAATAATAATGATAATAATAATAATAATAATAATAATAATAATAATAATAATGATAATAATAATAATAATAATGTATTTTTGTACGGTATTTTTCTTAACATTATGTACGTACAGGTTTTTTCTTTCCTCAAAATACACTGTTCTTCTTATCCATGGGAACAGAGTAAAGTCATATATAGAGTGAATCAGAAAGAAAATGTCCCATCATTTTGTAGTTGTCTTCTAAAAAGTATCAATATAATAATAGTTACATTTATATAGCGCTTAATACATATTTCCACCTTGGTGTTTCTAAGCTCTTATAGTGTCAACTAATTATTTCCCGGCTTAGCTAGGCTATATAAGGCGCTCACAGCATTCAAGGAATTGCTACCTACCGGTACCCGATCACCTCACTTGGGTCGAGTACGGCAAATTGCAGATTGACATCTTGGCGAAGGATGCTAGTGGAATGGACGGGATTCGAACCGCGTACCTTGTGATCGTAAGTCCGCTGACTTATCCACTCGACCACACCACTTCTATATCTAATCATGGATTATGTCTTGGTTGAATCATCCTTCCAGGGATATTGGACTGGCAATATTACAATTTTTAACGTTCAATTCCATGATATCAATCACATTGTACTTTTTTATTTTAATTGAACCGGGACATACACGTATGTTGGACAGAAAACATCCCACCTTTCCTTAGCCTTTTTTTAAGGATATAGGAGACCTTGTTCAAGAAGGATGTGTGGGATATACTGATAAGATTTCATTTGTATAATCATGATTATGGAAACTTGTTTATTTCACCTCTGATCTGGAGATCCGGTAACAGTCCTGTATCATAACAAATATGAGGGAGGAAACTTCCGTCAATCAATACAAACTTGTGTTGTTAAACTCGAGTTAAGATAAAATATGTCTTTAAAAAAAATGATGGAATAGCAATTAAGTTTGCATGATTGATCGGTGCTTTCTTGTTGAAAACAGGAAAACCACAACAAAAAATTAGGTCTTAGCAAACACGATTAGTTTAATAAAGATATCTTTATAGGTACCTAAACAAGCATCAAACATCCAGTCTTCATATCGATCTGGAGGAGTGAAGTTGTGTCACAGTTGCTTTCTAATATTATCGTGCATTTACTGCAGACTGTTTTTCAAACACTATCACGCTGACAGGGCAAGGTGCGTCAAGTTGGTAGGCTTGATTTCTTTGATGATTAGCTTGTCTCATTGGCTCAATCATTGGCCCAAGAGCGCAACGGAATCTTTCATGGACGCGTTTTTCAGTATGTTGTTTCCATTGATATAATCCTTTTTGGTGCCGGTCTGCATTGTTTGGGCTGTTCTAACATTATTTTGTGGATTGCTGTATTCCGCGGTGGAGAGTTTATGGTATCAAGTTTGGATTTTGGGCCTACGGAGAGAGCTTGACCCGGGATGTACACCTACCAGCATTTGTGAAATCACTTCGGCGTCATACCATCAGCGCAGATTTCAAGTAGTAAACGACAGCTGAAACCCTTTATTACGTAGCACCCAACATCTGTTCGACTCTGGAATGCATTTGTTGTTTTTCCTTTTTCTTTCTTTTGGGTACCCCCCCCATGTAGAAGGGCTGGCAATCATCCCGCGCCCAGACCCAGGCTTAAAATAGAATACCATAAATTTTTATAAGAGTAAAAGGGTTTTTTGTTTTTTTATTTATTTTTTTTTATTGATAATTACTTCTTTTCATTTTTTTATTTTTTGTTTCTAGTTTTTGCTTTTCCTTTATTTTTTTTATCTTTTTTTTTTTTTTTTTTTTTTTTTTTTTTTTTTTTAATTTTTTTTTTTTGTTTTTTTTTCTTTTTTTAATTGGGTAAAAACCATATTTTTCTTCACCACTGTATAGTAATAGAATCACAATTCTGTTACACATGAAAAACTTTAAGGGTAAAACAATTCATTCAAGAGACACAGTCGTGTTTGCGGGAAGGTTATCCGGAATACTTTCATTTAGAATCCTACGTTTAAAGTACGATTTTCCATTAGCCATCATCTCTCATTACTGACATAGACTTAATCACCCATACAGTTAACCTTAGCAGTCATCAAGGCTGATCTAGTGTTACCTCATTCAGGAAAAGGCAGCAGTCAAACAACTTTGGTGCGAATGAAATTATGAAATACAAGCCTATTTAAATGATCAGGAACTTTTCAATTTCTAGAACTAATCAAAACAGAACAAAAAAAATAAAAAACCGCCAAAACCCCTCAATACACACACATAGAAAATAAAGAACAACTAAAATAAAAAAAAAAAAAAAAATAAGAAGGAAAAAAAAAAGAGGGCGTTATTGCTACGCGTTCTAACGCGTTACAGTTCTACAGGCCATGGAGACCCTCGTAGTACTGGCGCTACTGAAAAAATTTTTTCTCTTGAGATCTGTGCCTAGGCACCGGATTTTGGTGCTTTCCTTCAGAACAGTAACCACAGATGGTCACTCGCTCAGTGCCGTCGCCGATTCTGGGTAAGCAGGACTGGATAAGAACGTGAGCTGTAGTATATAACACATATGGGTCCAAAAGCGGGCATTAGGCATACTTGCTTGTTCTAGTGGGTCGTCAAGGTTAGGCAGGAGACAGTCAAATGTAAAGGCATTTACATGGATGATACAGTCAATGGAGGCCTAGTACTCTTAAATTAGGCTTGTATCAAAAGTTGCCAAAAATTAGGCTAGCAATGTAAATATCGATGTACTGGGCGTCTGCGTGTTTTGAGTATCAGCCTAGAAGGCAAAGTGGGCTAAACGTTTGCATGTGGCATCATTATTTTTTAGCTAGGTGCTGAACAAAGCTCTTGAATCTGACTGGGCTGAGGCAACATTTTGGCTATTCTTATTGACCAGGAAGGCAAGATGGCACTCTCATCCATCATGCGCGTTGTGGGTAAGGTAGATTAGGAAATCAGAAATTTTTGGCAATAGTTATAGTGGGGTAAAAATAGAGTTGCATTAAATGGCAACTTCTTGTGTCTAATTAGGACTTTATCAAGTCTAGCAGGAACAGTGTCAAGGATGCATTAATTTTTTGTTTTGGATGTAGCCTGAGGCATCAAGTTGTATGTAGTGAATTCAATTACTCGTGATATATTGCTTGCTACAGCTTCTAAAGTCATTATGTTTGTGATAGTTGAATTCTGATAGTCGTAAACAAATTATTTTAGGTGCGTGGAAAATTCAAATTATTAGCAAAAATTAATTTCGCATGTAGGCCTATACTAGGCAGTTGCTTCTGTTTTGAGTATGCAAAAATTCAGTGGCTAAACGCATAGCACTTTATTTTTTAGGTACTAGACAAAGCTCTTGAATATTGGACTGGCACCGATTGTTGGCGCATTCTTCAGAAGCATGGGGAAAGCAGACAAGCAAGCCTCGCAGCAGCCATCACGCAATTATGGGTAAGTGATCATGAAAAATTAAAAATATGCTCTGAGCATAGATGGAGTGCATGGTATGGAAAGATCGACAACATGCTTAAATCTCTGAAATTCTCCGTCGCGGGGACGTCTCAGAGGACGCTCTCCGAGACATCTTCGGGGCGACGGAAAAAATTTATCGGAGAGCCATCTGCTGAGGTCGAGTTGGGCAGAGAGCGTCTCCACGATGTGAGATAGCCACCGATTCAGTAATACCCCCTTTATTATGGTTATACCATGTCGAGTATTTTTCGGATGCGCAGGCTCAAAAGGTGAAAATTAGATTAAAACCATTCTAAATGAGGCATTCTAGATGGCAGTGGAATATTTGGAGTGGGAGGAAGAAACATCATTGCTTGTCTAAATTGGCCTTTCCACCGTTGTTGGTTATTGGGAGTTATGATCGAAATAGGGCCCACGGCGATACTGGTCTACTTTTAGTCTAGAGCAAACAGTCTTCATGAATCTTTCGATTGCGAAGTTCAACATTATATATTTTATCATTGGAAAAAGGTAAGCTTTTCTAAATATTTCTTAGTGAGTATTTCATGTTTGTTGTTCAATGTATGTCAGATAATCCACGAGACTGTGCTGAGATTCAGGCTAGTGGACAAACTACCAGCGGGGTATATCCCATCTACCCTGAAGGAGAGGGTAATCCCTTCTTTGTTTCATGCGACATGGAGACCGATGGTGGTGGGTGGACGGTGAGTAGATTAAGCTTTGGTCACAAAATAATGTTCGTACGAACGATACGTTCGTACTGATCTCTGGAATTTCGTTAAAAAAAAGGTTGAAAACAAATATCTTGGATAAGACCATTGACCAATCTTCGAAAGTACGAACGGTCTTCGAACCGTCTGCGAAAGATGGTTAAGAAGTTACCGGTTTCTTACCTGAAAATCTTTCGCACGGCGTCCTTAATCTTTCGTAATGACCATTGTGAAGGTGGTGTCACACTGGCCCGAGTTTGAGCAAAGATTGACACACGAAATGTGAAATATTAGGGTTCGCGCGAAGTCAGCCCCGAACTTGGTCAACAAAAGCCCAAACGAGAACGATGTCTACAGAAGGTTACACGATGGCACTCGAACTACACACGAAGGGTAAACAAATGACCCGATGCTTTCGTGATCAGAACAAAATGTGAAAATTTCCATGATCGTGTGTCCATCCTTGCTGAACTTCCGGATAGTGTGACGCGGACTTGACTGAGGCCTAACAGATAGTTGTACAACAGTATATTTAACTATTAAGTAGACGCTACCGACCAGTCCCATTCCTTGTGAACTAAAGTGTTTCCAGCAGCTAATCAACGTGTGGCATTTAACTTGAGCAGGACGCATCATCTGTGACTCTAAGTAACATCTACACAAATATAAAGTTATCATTGACTCCACGGAAACAATTGTTACCTTTGGCTCTACATCCCATAGATTTAGGGTTAATGGTCATCATTCCTTCTTTGACTTGTATTCCTAGCTTGTAAACGGCTACAACTTTTTCAAGGCTATCTGCACAGAAATCAAAATAGAATGGCATTACAGCCATGAGGTGGTTTTGGTAAAAAAAAAAATTCGCTTTCTTCCAATCCACTTATTTCACATTAAACTCTCTCGATGCTCATGTGCCTCTGCATTACCTTTGCTCGTTTCTTGTCTCTTACTCTCTCTCCTGATCTGATCTTTTCTTCTTCTCTCATTGCACAGATTTTTCAACGCAGAGAGGATGGTTCTGTTGACTTCTTTCTTGAATGGGCTGACTACAAATACGGTTTCGGAAACGTCTCATCAGAGCACTGGCTCGGTAACGACGACATTCACCGCCTTGTAGGGCAGAAGACCTACGAACTACGGGTTGATCTTGAAGACTTTACAGGTCAAACTCGCTATGCAAACTACAGCACTTTCTATGTGGCAGATGAAGACGACCAGTACACCATGACGCTTGGAGAGTATTCTGGAGACGCAGGTATAAGACAATTAAATTCACCCATTCACACTCATTTACACAAACCACATACACACCCTACCCTCACAACAACATACACACATATAAACACACATACCAAATTCATACAGGCACACATATACAAATACACACCCATACCCTAAAAAACAAACACACACATACACACACCCTCACTTACACTCACATTCACAAACAGTTGTTTGGTAATTACTATGTTATATGTTAATTTCACATGACCTGGACGTAATCAGTTGATTTCATGTTTGAAAGCTTGATGTTTTGGTTTTTTAAGTTTTATAATGCATAAACTATGATTCCCCCTTTCTTTCCCAAAAAATTTTATTTTTTTATGGGGAATTGTTCCCCTTTTTGTAAAAAATCAACATTAAAATGGTTAATTCAGAAAAGAAAAAAAAAATGATTTTGTGATTTTTTTTTTTTACTGTGGTTGTTGGTGTGTTAGGGAAGATTTGTGTGGTGTGTGTGGGGGGGGGGTGGGGGGAGGAGGCCTAAGAGAGGTGTGTATCCGTACAAGGGCGCTGCACTGTGACGACCTGACATTTAGATGATTATTGTTCTGAATGAAATGAACATAAATTATTCTTTCAAAAATTTATTTTAATTACCATTCATCCTCTTGGCGCAGTTGATCTTGAGATTGCAGTATGAAGATTGTCGGTTACTTAGTCATGTCTGCAAAGATGCAAATGAAAAGAGTACCAACAAAATGTTGGGAGAATGATACTACCAAGACATATCATTAAACCCATGACTAAATTTTTTAGTTTCAGTTTAGTTCATTCCATAATCAAACAATATTAACAACAACAAAATTATATTTCATGTCAATACAATAAGTTGACAAAGTTGTAAAAAGAATGTTCATGCTTCAAACAAGACAACTTCAAAATTATTTGACATTTTTTACTCACTCTGTATAGCAAATACTAGTCATTCCATTTATCAACAGCCATTAGCAATGTATATATTTTTTTCACTTTCATCCCTTACATAAGCAGAGAGGCAGCGGAACGATTTTGAAAGTAGAGGGGCTAAAGTGAAAGTGGGGGGGGGGGGGGGGAGAGCTGTCGTGATGCGTTTAATAAAAATGATCATAATATGATCATTTTCGCTAAATCTAAAGTTGAATAAATGATTATTATCTTTTATGAAAAGTTACATGTAAAAACTTGGAATAAAATTTCATGCTTATTACCTAACCTTAAACTATTTTTTTTAAAGCCTCTGTGTGAAAAACAAATTGAATTTGCATATTTTTCTTTGCATTTTCAGGTGACAGTCTGTCCTTTCAATCTGGTCATGAGTTCACCACTAAGGACCGTGACAATGATGCTGCAGGTTATAACTGCGCCTCTAGATTCAAAGGAGCATGGTGGTATAATAACTGCTATCAATCTAATCTCAATGGCCTGTATCTCAATGGGACAAACTCACAGGATTGGCAGGGTGTTATCTGGCGGCACTGGCTAGGCAACAATTTTTATCTCAAGACTACAGAGATGAAGATTCGTCCTGTAAATCACTAAAATACCAATAAATAATTTCGAAATAAAACTTTTCGTTGGGAGAGATAGGATGAATGAATAATGTAAACTTTTCAATCATATAAAGATCTAATAGGCAATGCAAATCTACACTTGACCAGGAATGTCAATATGATCATTTCTATCAAGGACTATACGTTGTAAAAATATTTTTTGAAACTATCTTGACATATTTCATCTTTTATTAACGATATGAGAAGTGATTTTATTCTTAATACATCTAATTGATCAAATAGTGATCGCTGTATACTATTTGAGCTTTTACATTAATTTGTATTTAATTATGTGATGTTATTATATAATCATCATGAATTATATGTTTACAACACATGTATGTTATATGTCTACTTTGTACAAACAAGTCTATATTCGGCTATTTGCCGCGATGAATTTTTTCCTAATAAACCATTTCATTCAAAATAAACTCAGCTTTCCTGACTTTGTCTCTCTCTCTCTCTCTTTTCATTGAGTTATCTCCTTCTTACTGCATGTGCCCTGCGGCATCTTTCAAATGTTGATACATTTACGTCTGGTACCCTTGATTAAAGTGATTGTTTAACTTCATAGTAATGGACATGATTGAATAGGGTAAAAAAGAAACTCTTGCAGCTAATGATGTATTCATAATTGCAAACTTCTAGGTCAGAAAGGAATCGCCCGAGATTTTGAAGTGGTCGTTTATAATTGTCGAGATATTGATGAATGAATATCACCTTTCCATAAGCGTACAAAAGGATACTAACAAGAGCAATGTCTAGACTTGTACTGCCTATGGAAGAAAATTGATCTTTTATTTCCGGTCATTTGCACCTTCTAGGATGGTCCATGTCCCTTTTAATGATCAGAAACTCCCATTCATGATAGTTCACCCCCTCTCTCTTTCTCTCTCTCTCTCTCCCTCTCTCTCTCTTTCTCTTTCTCTCTCTCTCTCTCTCTCTCTCTCTTTTCTCTCATCTCTCTCTCTTCTCCTCTCCCCCTCTCTATCTCTCTCTCTCTTCTTTCTCTCTCTCTCTCTCTCTCTCTCTCTCTCTCATTCTGTCTCCCTTTTTGTCCCTTCTCTATTCTTTCTCTTTATATCCTAGGCCGATCATTCATCGCCATCATCGATATTGAAAAAAAAAATCGTACAACAACAACGTACTTTTCTTAGAAAAGGGTACATGCAGGTAATATGGGCCCCCTAAGCTCATTTGCCTAATTTGCATAAAATTACGAAATGACACACAGTCTAATCTATGTTTATATGAATCAATAACTACTGCTCTAACTTTTAATGTGAAGAAAAACAATTATCACTAATCCCCCTGTCTGCTATATTCAAATGTTGACGCCATTACCAAAGTGCCCATATTACCTGCATGTGCAGGTAATATGGGCACATGTATTTAATGTATGTTTTAAAAACTACAATGACTCTACCATGTCTGGAATTTGCTTAAAATGTTGAAAATCATTAACTTTAAGATATAATTTGAAATTATAAGACCCTTCGGTAAATCCTTTGACTATATATTTCATTGTTATGTATTTTGTATATTATTTCTTTTTTTTAATATTATTTAAATATTATTTTCATTATACAAGTCAATATAGGCCTACAATAAGTTATTTATATTAATTATATACTGTGAATATACCCCCAAAAATCGTAGCAAAAAGATTGATGCCTCATCCCAATACTAAGTACCAGAATCATTTCCGCCATTTTGGATGTCCCATATTACCTGCACTAATGTTGCTGTGTCAGGCATGCATTCAATGCCACATTGCACCCCTTGACTAAAACAAATTGACCTGTAGACGCTAGTATGATCAAAATGAAACTATAAGCTTACTAAATATACAAAACAATTGAGGTTACCCCCTCAAACACTCTTTCACCATCACATTCTGTGAAATATCAAATTTTACATCAGGGTAAAAAAATGCCGTAAGTTTTACCTACCTTGTTGATTTTCAGCAATTTTCTCTGAGAAATTTCGGCATCAGATGCTCTCACGACAATATATTTTCGTATACAGTTCATATGAACAACATTATGGTGCTCACATCGGTCACCGGTCACCGGTAGACGGTCACGACATGATTTGCTTCAGGTGGCCCATATTACCTGCTGGCCTATATTACCTGCATGTACCCTATCATGAAAGTGAGACATTTAAGAATGGAAAGTACATTCAATTATTGTAATTGACAATATGAGATGAATGAATAATGTTGGACATTTGATAAAGCTTATCAATCTTTCAAAAATATGGAACTAAAGTTTAAGCTGAATAAAATTATCTTATTTAGTTACTTTCGATTGTCAGAATCTATTCATGGAGCCATTTATATAAGCAGAGAAATATGAGAGATTTGATTAAACTCTCACGAAGCAGCCTGTACTTATTTATGTAATTATACAGTTCTGTTTTTTTTTATTCCTAGTGTAATTAGTTTTATCACCGCGTTAGTTTTAGCTAGCCAGTACGACTTCACACATTATGAACTGTGACATTATTATATCAATCATTTCACACTCTCTGACCATTCATATACAATAATTAAAACACCTGTAGTATTAGATTTGATCAAATGAAGCAAGTACTTCTTCACCTGTACTCGGTACACGGTGAAAATGAAATAAAATAAATAAAAGATGACGAAAATCAAATACGAAATCGTTACTAATTATAATTAGTTGTGTTTAATTTGTTCTCACTCCTACCGAATAAACCACACAATTTTTTATTTTTCTTTCTTTGAAATACACTGTTCTCTTTTTTTTTACTAGACCTTTTTTTTCTGCACATAGAAAGAGACTAAAAGGAGGTCCTAAAGCTACGCACTGCAAAATATATACGCACTAAAGTGAATGGAGGCAAAATAATATGCATTCCCGTAGTACAGGCGTTGAGATAGAAAATTAGTGTTTCATTTCAAAGTTCAAATTTCCTCCTTTAACGTCTAAAAAGGGTACCTTGCCCATTTGGTCCAATAGCCATGTCGTCTAATGCCAATCGGTCCAATAGCCAGTTGGTCAAATGGCCATTTGGTCAAATAGCCATTGTCCAATAGCCATTTGGTCCAAAGCCATTTGGTCCAATAGCCATTTGGTCCAATAGCGATTTGGTCCAATGCCATTTGGTCCAATAGCGATTTGGTCCAATGCCATTTGGTCCAATAGCCATTTGGTCAAATGCCATTTGATCCAATAACCGGCGCGCATCCGAGAGGCCCGGTAATAATAATAAAAAAATAAAAAAAATAAACAAGGAGAAACACGGATAAACAAAGGACCGACCCGATTAATATGAAACTTGTCTCTACGGCCGAAACAAATTTAACGCCTACACCCGCCCCCCCCCCCCGGCCCTCTCCCCCAACACCACCTTTTCACATCGCGCCTTGCGAGCATGACAAGAAAAGAAAAAGATGTACCCGGGAAAAAGTAATGAATGATATATGGATGTACCTCGAACCCCAGAATCTCGTCTGTTCTTATAGATTGCTGATGATTGTCGTTCATTATTTAATTACAGGCTATAATTGAATACCTCGAACCCAAGAATCTCGTCTATTCTAATAAATTGCTGATGAATGCCCGGCTTAGCAACAACAGTGACTTTTTAGTATTCTTTTAGGATATAGGAAGCCACAACAAGGATGTATGGGATATGAATAAGAGTGCATCTTATACAGAGTGAGTCACAAAAATATAACATGTTGTTGAAGGCGTCTTGTGAAAAGTATGAACATTTAATCACGAGTTTCGTGATATGTCTAGCACCGCAGTTGGTACACTCTAAAAAAAAAGAGTAAAATCTTACTCAATATTGAGCAAAAAGGTAACTCGCGTGAAATTGAGTAAAAAATATTACTCATGCGGTTGAGCTAAATGTTACTGAGTAAAAAATATTACTCATGCGGTTGAGCTAAATGTTACTCAGAAAAGAGTAACTTTTAGTCATCTATGTATCATTCCTAATCCTAGCTTCGAAAGGAGTAAACCATTAACCATTAGTTTACTCATTTTCTTGCGAGTTACCTTTTGACTCTGTTAAGAGTAAACAAAATTTACTCCGTTGGGAGTAAAGCATTAGTTTACTCCGTTGGGAGTAAAGCATTAGTTTACTCATTTTCTTGCGAGTTACCTTTTTTTTTTTACAGTGTAGAGTCATCCTCCTAGCATCTGTTGGTACCCTTTTCATTTGGATCTTTTCACGAATAAATGAATGAAACTTCAAAAGACTGCAATATCTCACTTGCGCCAAGTAGCTGGGTGAAGAAGAACAAACAAACACATACACACACCCACCATACACACCCATACGCACACACCCTATCATCCACACCAGCAAAAACACAAATACACACCAAACCTTCATCGAACACACCCCAAACACAAACACACACATACCCCAAACACACACACACACACACACACACACACACACTCACAAAACATTTAGTGATTGTCTTGGTAAACAAAACATCAATGCTAAATTTATCAAAAAGGGGGAAATGTTATTATGAATTGTAAACTGTGTTTGATGAGGGCGCGTACGTATGTGATGATATGCGTGTGTGTATAGGTGTGTGTGTGAAGATAAAGGGTGTGTTTACGTGTGTGTGCAGATATTTTTTCAGTTATTTTAATCTTTCTCAGTATTGTGTGCAAAGATCAAAATGAACAGTATCCAACAAATGCTTAGAACCTTTACCATAACAGCTTCTAAATATTGGAATAATAGGCAAGTTACCGTCTATCACTTCCTTCAAAAGGATCTCAAAACCCATCCCTTTTTTATTGTAACCCCGACTTCTACAATTCTGCATAAAATATAATATTATATGTGATGCGTCACGTCGAAATGAGAGACTAGTCGCGATTTTTGAAATCCATTTTATTTGATATTATTGATCCCTGATTCATTGCCTTGAATTTGATATATAACCCGACTGTAAAGAGTAAATAGAAGTGGAGATATTAGCCTCTGAACGTGAGGAGAATTGTGCTCTTGGAAATCAAAATCAAGAGAAAAACGTCTGCGAAGTTTGACTTCCTAAACGGAGAGGGGAAATGAGCGTGGACGTGCGCTTGTATGTCCGGAAAAAAAAAATTATGACCGAAAAAAACACTCGCCGAAAAACTGCTTTCTTACCACTTTCCCGTTATCATTTTCACTCATTTTTTTAACAGAGCAAAGATGAAGCATGGTAGAACCAGAAAATCAACAAAAAAAATTCCTCAAAATTTTGAGTTTTTTATTAGTTTGTCGATTTACTCGGATCTTTGATCTGCGACTTCTCTCTCATTTCGACAAGACGTATCACATATTGTTTGTATTCCTCCCGTTTGCATGATTGTACGAGCTCTGAATCGCTATGAGAAAGCGCATTATAAATAATAGTATTATTATTTTATTATTATTATCATTATTATTATGAGAACTCTACCAAGACATATCATGAAACCCATGATTAAATGTTCATATTTTTCACAAGAAAACTTCAAAAGGGACTTTTTACTCACTCTGTATCATGAATATTTATTTGTTTCACCCCTGGATCTAGAGATCCGGCAAAACAACTATCACTAACAAATCTGAGAGTGCCGATCTACATGTATTAACATGCAAACATTAAACTTGATTAAAAATTATGCCGGAACAAACATGATTGGATATCAAGAATAGAAGATTAAATTGCTGTCACCTTTTAAAAAACAGGAAAACCTCAACAAGGATGCTTGATTTAAACAATGAAATGGAATATGAAATAGATTTAATTCTCTTTTATAAAAACCTGTTTACTTCACCCATCGATTTTGGCAAACAGCAACTACTATCATTTACAAATTTGAGAATGAAAACTTCCGCTAATATTGATGAATAATAAAGCATTAACATGAAACATTACACTTGAATTAAAAAATAAGTGCCTTGACAAACACAATTGAATACCATGGGATGATTTCATGAAACGAATATTCACTGATTCTCATTGACAACTGTTATAAGCTACTGAAATGCTTGCATCTGATTGGCAGAGAGCAAATTTGTCGGATAAAACGTCCGACAAGTCCTTTCATGAAAAGGCCCCCAGGTTTGGATGATTGAATGGTGTCTTCTTTTAGAAAACATGAAAACCACAACAATAAATTAGGTCTTAGCAAACACGATTAGTTAATAAAGATATCTTCATAGGTACCTGTACAAGCATCAAACATCCAGTCTTCCTATGGATCTAGTGGATTGAAGTTGTGTCACAGTTGCTTTCTAATATTCTCGTGCATTTACTGTAGACTGTCTGGCAAACACTATCACCTCTGACACAATGTCGTCAAGTTGGTACTTGATTTCCTTGATGATCATTGCCTTAGTGGCTCAATCATCATCAGATTCCGTTAATGATGCCCCTTTAAACAACGGATCTGATGGGAAGCCCGAGGACTTGATGTTTCAATGTCATCCAATCAGCTAGAACTTTCAAGTAAGCAAAATAAACTTATGGTACCAAACTTGAAAACTGGACATTTTATTAGATTCCTCTGGCTTTGAGGTAGTTACAACATCTCGTAAGTGTCAGATGCAATTACAAGACGTGCTGTGACTACTACCGCATGTTTATATCCATTTCTCTTTCTCTTTCGTTTTTTAATTCTTGTTTTTTTTTAAATGAAGGTGGGGGGGGGGCTGATTTCACTTCACAAATTAACTGGAATACATTTAGATACAGGCAATAAGCCTATTTAGCTTAATTAGCCTAAAATTGTGTACAATAATAAGCAATCACATCAAATATTATTGTTTTAATCCTAACAGTTTTACAACCATGGAGACCCTCGTACTACTGCAGCTACTGATCAAATATTGAATCTGACTGGCACCATTCTGGCTTTCCTTCAGAACCAGGAACCGAGACACAATCCTCAGCCGTCACCCATTTTGGGTAAGTAGACATGAATACAGAAAAATAAATCTTATGTATGTCAAAGATAAAGGCATTAATAACAGCTTCTTGAAACTAATAGGTTTATCAAAATGTCATATACGAGCGAAATACATACATACATTTTGTATTATAATTATGCAGTCTATATACTATCCCGAGAGCCGATTAATTTTGTATGAATAGAACAGTTATTCCATATTTTCCGAAACTCATCATTTTAAATAGATTACAAGTCATTTTTAGAAAGAGAATATTCACGCTGGGAGGACCACTGATATAGGGTTTGCCATAGCTCATAAGGTAAAGCAACTGTCTGGAAATCCAGAAACTTGGGTTTCAATCCCGATGGAATCAAAATTTCTTTTTTCTTAACTTTGACAGTCAAAAACTGTTTTCCATCCAAATTTTGACTAGCTTCCGGCTCATTTTTCGATCAATAAACAACATAGTTGGCCAACAAAGCTTGAGTAGGTTCCAACAACAATGGCGCATATTGCATTATTAGGCAAGCACAGTAGAGAAGAAAATGCTTCATGTTGTACCCAACTGTAATTCGGTTGGCCAAACTCTTTATTAATTGCTCTGAAATTGAAAGCTCCATCAACACCAGGCGCGGATCTAAGAAAATCGAATTGAATGCATTTCGGGGGCCCAATTGTCTGGGAACAAAAGCGGCTCCATTATGTTTACGCATGGGCCCGGTAAGTTCATTGTGTGACTCCGGTCTGCGTCCGCTACTGAACACTGCTGATGAAACTGACGTTGAGCTTGAGAGCTATGTGTTTCTAACTTTGATGAGGTTCATTTAATATCGGCAGAATATTATCATGCTATAAGCATCTTCAGAGATGCAGGGTATTTTATGAATTACTTAAGTAAAGTGGAAGAATTAGTGACACCGCTCTTATTTTCAATTGCCTTTCAACATTCTTGATTAGTGGAGTTATTGCAAAAACATTGCAAATACGACGAAATATAATTTGTGCTAATATTCCTCACAGACAATCTACAATGTGTAATATTGCTGAGCAGATGCGGTTTATATGATTTGGTAACGGGAGTGTTGTTGTATTGTGCCTCGCATCCTATCTGCAAAATAAGCGTAAATTACGAGCATGAATACACCGCTATAAGTTTTCCGCAAAATATATATAGCAGCAAGATTACCAATAGGTGGTGTATAATGAACATGGTTATCTCTCCTGGGTTGTTTCACCGAGTCGTTCGTAAGTTACGAACAACTTTATGCTGCAGTCAAACAGACACTTACGTTTAGTTCGTTTTTGTTGTTTTATCCTCATTTCATCTTCTATTCAAATCATTTGAATCATCCCATCGTCATCAACTCCAGGGAGGACATTGTCAAGATAAAGTAATTTATTCTCATGTTAATAAACCCACTTCAACCCCTTTTGATTTTAATGAATGAATCCAATTCATCCCAATCTCAAAAAGAAGCAATAGAATGTGATAACTTAACTTTTGATGTGATATCAACGCCTTTATTACCCAATGATTTCAATTTGTATAAAGATCGCTTATTTGAAAATTCACTGTCTGTTTCACATGTGAATATCCGTTCTTTACAAACAACTTATTTCATTTACAGAATTATTAAGATGTATTTCAAAATAAATTTAGTTTAATTGGCCTTTCTGAAATTTGGAAGGTAAAAGATATTAACCAATTCACGATTCCACATTACAACATAGAATTACAATGTAGAACAGGACAAAGAGGTGGAGGTGTTGGGGCTTAATATATTCATCATTCCTTAAACTATTCTCGAATTAACGATTTATCATTACCAAATGCTGATGTCTTTGGTTAAAAATACATGTTCAAAATGTAAGCATTATATTTGGAGTAATTATACAGAAAACCAGGAACGAATATAAATGAATTCAATTCAGAACTTAAAAGTTTATGCAGAAATTGAATTTAGACAAGAATCTATGTATCATTTTGGGTGATTTCAATATGGATTTATTGTCTAAAGAAGATAAAAGTAATTATTTTACGCCTTATGCAATCGTTTGGTTTAAGCCAGGTGATTTCTTCACCAACACGAATTACTAGTTAAAGTGCAACCCTTAGCGATCATATTTATACAATATTTCATCATGTTGTATTCCATTCAGGTTGTATTGAGGCTGGAATATCCGATCATCTTCCAATTTATGCCACTTTTGAGAAATTTCAATGCAATACACAGGAAAAGAAAACAATAATACACAGGAACTTTCGAAATTTTTCAGTCGATTCCTTGAAAAATGATATGATGAATGTAAGTTGGACAGATGTATATGATTGTTTCGAGCCAAATGAGGCGTATGATAAATTCTGTGAGATGTTTTTAGAGGTATGCGATAAAAATGCTCCCATTGAGGAGATACGTGTGGCATCAAAGAAAACAAATAAACCATGGATAACACGCTCGATAAAGATGTCAATTCGGAAAAAGCATCAAATGTATTCAAAGACGATCAAGTCTGGTTTTAGTAAAGTTCATTTCGATAAATATAAGAAATATAGAAATATACTTACTTCGATTGTTAGAACCTCCAAAAAAAAGTACTATGGGGAGTTATTTGAAAAGGATAAGTCTAACAGCAAGAAAACCTGGAAACATATAAGCGAACTATTGAACAAGAATAACTCCTGTGATAAAAGCACAAAAATAGAAAAAATAAAATCTGAAATTGATGGTGTACCATGTGAATACACATCTCCAAAGGACATTGCTAATGTTATTAATGACTTTTTTGTCAACATAGGCAAAAAATTAGCTAGTAAAATCGATTCAAATGTTAATCATACAGAATATTTGAATGAACGTCAATCTAAATTTTCTTTTTCTCACCGGTGATCATTTCAGAAGTGAAAAACTTAATTATGAATCTTGATCAATCAAAAGCATGTGGTTATGATAATATACCTGCTAGGCTTTTATTTAATGCAGTAGACTATGTCTGTGAACCACTTACACATGTATTTAATGTATCATTCTTGACAGGTTTTTTCCCCAAAAATATGAAAATAGCTAAAGTGATCCCAATATATAAGAAAGGATTGAAATGTTTACCTGGCAATTATCGACCTATTTCGATATTACCAATTATAAGCAAAGTATTTGAAAAAATAATGAATGCTCGCTTGATGAAGTTTCTGAATACAAACAAAATTCTTCGCGAACAATAATATGGTTTCAGAAATGGTTATAGTACAAAACTCTCGCTGATAAATTTGATAAACGAATTAACACATTTTACTGACGAGGGTAGAATAACTGTTGGAATTTTCATAGACTTTGCCAAAGCATTTGATACAATCGATCATACAGTGCTGCAAAATAAGCTGAATCATTATGGCATACGAGGACTTCCCTTAAACTGGTTTTAAAATTACCTGGATAACAGATATCAGTATGTTTGTTATGATGGTATGGAATCTCAGAGAAAAGAAATTACATGTGGGGTTCCACAGGGTTCAGTCTTAGGACCAACTCTCTTTTTACTATATATAAATGATTTATCAAATTCCTCTTCATATTTCAAATTTCGTTTATTTGCTGATGATTCGAGCCTGTTTCACACATTTGACAAAGGAGAAAATAGAATACAACTAGGAGAAGTAAATAAACACCTATCAGATGTTGTCACTTGGTGTGAAGCTAATAAACTTACTATAAATGTATCCAAAACAAATTATATGCTTTTAAAGAATAGAGGTAAAAATATATTAACTTTAGAGCAGTTGGAAATAAAAGGTAAAGTTTTGAACTTAGTTGATACAGTGTCATTTATAGGTCTTAATATTGATGAGAAACTTAATTGGGAGAAACATATTAATAATGTATGTAATGTTGCCAGCAAAAAAGCAGGTATTCTGTACAGAATCAGATATTATGTATCGAAAAAGATATTGATTATGTTAATACAATGCATTTATTTTTACCGCACATTACTTATGGATTAGAAGTCTGGGGAGCTGCAAACAAAACATTCCTTAGTCGAATTTTGGTCATACAAAAGAGGATTACTCGTGTTATATTATTCAAATCCTTCAATCATCACTCAGCTCCTTTGTTTTCTGAGTTATCGATTCTAGATGTTTTTAAGCAATATCGTCTCATGATTGCAACATTCGTGCATGATTTGTTGAATAACAAACTTCCTCATCGTTTCATTGATTTTTTCTCATTTGTTAAACACCCTTACGAGACAAGAAGCAACGAAAATAAGAATATAACACTCATCAAAGTAAGGACAAATCTTGGAAAACAGTCTGTTTCGTATTCAGGTGCTGTCATATGGAACGCTCTTCCAAATGATATTAAAAAAATTAAATCACGGAAAACTTTTAGACAATCATATAAAGCAATTCTTCTTGCAGAGTATATTCATATTTAATTATTTTCGTATGTAAATAGTGTAAATACTGTAAAATACGATGTAATAATTTGTACATATGTTTTAAATATGATGTAATAATTTGTACATGTGTTTTACTTTATGTAAATGTATATATAATCACAGTAAGCAAACTAGACGGGGCCAACCTAGACTAGCTTTAGCTATTTGTTGGCTCCATTTACCAAATGCATATTTATATTGAATTCTGTTTATGTATATTTTTTGCAATGTTGGTAATAAATAAATACAATACAATATTTCCTAATTATCACTATTTCCACTATTGGCAATGACGGGAAGGCATCCGTGGGAATCCGCAGAAAAGAAATTATTTTTTAGAAGCAACCGGACGTAACTCAACGTAAGTGTCTGTGTGACTGCAGCATTAAGAAAGACTGGTGATCAGTTCTTGTGCTGAAAAATGGAGAATGTGATTTGTAAGATAGCACCCAAGAACGTGTTCCAGTCGGATTTTTGTTAAGTCATTCGTAAATTTACGTGCAACTTTTCAATAAACCAGCAAGGGCCCCGTTGCATGATGAGAATTACAATTGTACTCAACTCAAAAAATTAAACACAAGTCGATTGGTTGAAACTCAAATTGCGTAAAAGCGCAACTTTTTATGCAAGATGGGCCTAGCGGAATCTGCCTATTTAGTCACCAAAAACCATGTATTACATATAATTTTCCTCAATTTTCTAAATATATTATCAAGGAAAAAAAGTACTTTTTTTTTTAGTATTTAGCCTATATTTGTACACTCAAGTTTCAGGGACTCCACGTGACTGTGCTGAGATTCAAGCCAATGGACAGACTACAAGCGGTGTATATCCCATCTACCCTGATGGAGATGGAAACCCCTTTTTTGTCTCCTGCGACATGGAGACTGATGGTGGTGGGTGGACGGTGAGTAGCTAAATGTTTGGTCACAAAAATAATGTTGGCACGATGCATTCGTACGAATCTCTCGACGTTAGCACGATCGTCTTACGAAAGGGGGTTTCGTACGAAGTTGAAAATAATATTAGCCATGATCATTGACGAATCTTCGAAATTAAGAAAGGTCTGCGAACAGTGGTTTCGTACGTCGTTCTTAAGAAGTTACGGAGTTCTTACGGAATGATCTGAAAATCGTTCGCACGGCGTCCTTTCACAATTTGTGACAGACGTCTCTGATACCTTGAAATTCAGATGAAATTTTATTTATTTTCAACAGAAACAACATAGGCTTAATACAAACTGTCGTTAATAATGAGAAGAGAAAACATGATTGAATTATAAAATGAATACTCTTTTTTTTTTTTATGAGTCAGAAATAAATCGTTTAACCTAATCATGAGAAAGAAATTACATAATTCTGTGGAAATAGGGGGATCCATGTAGAATCTGGATCCTTTTCTCTTTCCATAACCTTTTTTGTCCGTTTCAGAGACAATCCCTTTTTCCGCCGCGGATGTGTCTCCGAGACTTTTCCGCGACAATTTTTAAAACCGTCTCAAACCCGTCTCAAAGTAGTCCCTAATCCGTCTCGAGTCCGTCTCATGACAAGTGAAATATTGGGCTTAAGGAACAGATAAGCTGTACACTGTTACCTACTATTAACATTAAGCAGGTACGACCAACCAGTCCCATTCCTTGTAGACTAAAGTGTTTTCACTGCTACTCAATGTCAATGTGGCTTTCGACTTGAGCATGACGTAATAACATATGTGAATGTAATGTGTAGTTCAAATTCACACCCACACACATCTAAAGGTCCCTAACGCTAACTTTTACTTCACAGAATTTTGTAAGCTTTGGCTTCATATCTCCTCAGTGTTTGGGTTAATGGTCATCATCCCTTCTTTCACTTGCATACATAGCTTTCAACTGGAATGTAAGTTCTATGTACATGTAGGCTGCTATTTTTTCAAAACTATTTACACATAAAACTAGAATAGAATGACATGGTATGATTTTAATATTGCATAATCTATTCCCTCTCTTATGATCCACTAAATTCCCTCTAAATTATCTCAGTGCGCATTTGGATTTGTCTCTGTATCACCTTCTCTTCTTTCATCGCTGTAAATTTTCCTCTTACCCTGTCTCTGGATCTTTAATTTTCTTCTCTCATTGCACAGATTTTTCAACGCAGAGAGGATGGTTCTGTTGACTTCTTCCTTGAATGGGCTGACTACAAATACGGTTTCGGAAGCGTCTCTTCAGAGCATTGGCTCGGTAACGACAACATTCACCGCATTGCGATACAGAACACCTACGAACTACGGGTTGATCTTGAAGACTTTACAGGACAAACTCGCTATGCTAACTACAGCACTTTCTATTTGGCAGATGAAGACACCAAGTACACCATGACGCTTGGAGAATATTCTGGAGACGCAGGTATAGACGAACTCGGTTCGGATGATGTTTTGTCTTGTGGCGGCCATGGCTAAGGGGCTTCCAGTATGCGTAACAAAGGAAAGTGTACATACACGCATAATACGCGCACCTACCTCTTTCCGGATTGGCTGATCGCCCATTGGAAGCCCTCAGCTATGGCCGCCATAAGTTACATTGCGCTGAAGTTCGATTGGTGTATAGAGCATCAGGATAAACTACCATTATCTTTCATTCATTTAAATATATATATATATAAATATATAATCAAGTGATCGTTTGGTAATCACTATTCAATACTAAATGTTATGAAACTGTTTTAGAAACTTCTTAATATATAAAAATTTCCCATCGTTGTGACAGTGTTTTAAGAAAAGTATAAACATTTAATCATGGATTTTAGTATAAAATCTCTTTTGTGCGAAGAGGCTGGGTGAAAAATAAACAAATTGAGAATTTTCACAACTGTCATAACTTATGTCCACGCACATAGACATACACTCATATATCCCCTCACGTACACACACACGCACACACACCCACACACACACACACACACACACACACACACAAATGAACAGCATACACACCCACACCCACACCCTCTCCAAACACACTCGCACGCACACGTACACGCACACACATAGCCACACACAATCTCATCCACATCAGAACACACCCGCATACATACACACCCTCACACACATACCCACACCCTCCCAAGCAGTCAGCGACGGTCTTGGTGAACCTCAATCAGAAAGGGGGAAAAATCATAGGCCCCTTCTGTGTTTATGTGTGTGTGCGTGTGTGTGAGGAAGGATGGATGTGTGTTGTTTATCCTACTTGTGTGTATTGGTGATGGTGTGTGTGTGTGTGTGTGTGTGTGTATCTGTGTGTGTGTGTGTGCACATATTCTTTCAACTTTTGCTTGAGTCTTCATCCATCCACTTGGCACAACTTCTTCTGAAGATTGTCTGTTATTCAGTCATGCGTTCAAAGATCGAAATGAAAAGGGTACCAACAAATGCTGGGACGATGACTCTACCACGACATATCATGTAACCCATGATTAGATGACCAAAACAACTTCAAAATGATAAGACATTTTTTTTTCACTCTGTATAATTAAAGCAAATGCTAGTCGTCACATTTATCAACAGCTACAAATAGCATTTTATTTTCACTTTCATTTCTCGAAAACTTATTTTAAAGTTTAATAGTTAATATTAACTTTTATGAAAAGTTATATGTAAATCTTGGAATAACATTTCGTGCTCATTATCTCAAAGGTATTTTCATTTTATTTTTTCCTCTGCTCGTTTTGTATATATATATATATACATATATATATATATATACATATATATATATTTGCATTTTCAGGTGACAGTCTGTCCTCTCACTCTGGACGTGAGTTCACTACTAAGGATCGGGACAATGATGCTCACATCAATAACTGCGCCTCTTTATTCAAAGGAGCATGGTGGTATGGTGCATGCCATAGTTCCAACCTCAATGGCCTGTATCTCCATGGGACCAACTCACAGCATGCTCAGGGTGTTGTCTGGTATCACTGGCTAGTCCACGATTATTCCCTCAAGAAAACAGAGATGAAGATTCGTCCAGTAAATCACAGGAATATCAATGATTAAGGGGTTTTTCTGTTAAGAGGGATGTCTGACGCCAGCACAGGGAGTAGAGACAGTGCGCTGGGAGACGTACAGCGCCCCCATCATTATACTCTTCTGAGTGTTGAATGCTTCAATTATTATTTTTTTTAATGATAAATATACAAAAATGTGAATGTGCACTACTTCAGTAGTGCGTCATGATAAAAATTGTTTTATTTTGTTTTCAACAAATGAGCTTTCGTGATAATTTCGTGATACATTTACTTAAATAGCCTCGAGGAAAAAAAGGCTTCACTTTACTATACATGTACACGTGGAAGTGGATCTGTTGATTTGCTATACCGGGGGGGGGGGGGAGATTCCGCCCCTTGAGATCTTGGACGTCTACATTTCAGATCATTTTCGATCATTTCACACTCTCTGACCGTTTCACAGATGGACAATAAAGCCCAATAAAATACCTACATGCCTGGTGTTTGAGTTTATCAAATCACCTGTAGTCATGGTAGATGGTGAAAAGTGGATTCAAATTAATAAAAGATGAAGAAAAAAAAATCACATATCTGTATATCAGCTTTCTTTATTTGTCCTGTTTGATTGGCAACGTTTATTTTCTATTATGATTATGGTTAATCCACATACAAAATCGATAATAGATAGATAGATATATAGATAGATTATGGTTTTTATTGATAACATTCAAAATAGCAACCAAAGGCTGAAACAAATTGAATTTACAAAGGTATAAAAAGATATACAAAATTAAATCTTCTCGAGAAATATACAATTTACATTTGAGAAGAATAATGAATTGATTGACAAATAAGATTATAAACTACAAATCAAGGTAAATTATAACAGAGAATTCATGTAATCATCATAATTACTTGTGTTTAATTGGTTTTTAATAATAATAATAATAATAATAATAATAATAATGTATTTTTGTACGGTATTTTTCTTAACATTATGTACGTACAGGTTTTTTCTTTCCTCAAAATACACTGTTCTTCTTATCCATGGGAACAGAGTAAAGTCATATATAGAGTGAATCAGAAAGAAAATGTCCCATCATTTTGTAGTTGTCTTCTAAAAAGTATCAATATAATAATAGTTACATTTATATAGCGCTTAAAACATATTTCCACCTTGGTGTTTCTAAGCTCTTATAGTGTCAACTAATTATTTCCCGGCTTAGCTAGGCTATATAAGGCGCTCACAGCATTCAAGGAATTGCTACCTACCGGTACCCGATCACCTCACTTGGGTCGAGTAAGGCAAATTGCAGATTGACATCTTGGCGAAGGATGCTAGTGGAATGGACGGGATTCGAACCGCGTACCTTGTGATCGTAAGTCCGCTGACTTATCCACTCGACCACACCACTTCTATATCTAATCATGGATTATGTCTTGGTTGAATCATCCTTCCAGGGATATTGGACTGGCAATATTACAATTTTTAACGTTCAATTCCATGATATCAATCACATTGTACTTTTTTATTTTAATTGAACCGGGACATACACGTATGTTGGACAGAAAACATCCCACCTTTCCTTAGCCTTTTTTTAAGGATATAGGAGACCTTGTTCAAGAAGGATGTGTGGGATATACTGATAAGATTTCATTTGTATAATCATGATTATGGAAACTTGTTTATTTCACCTCTGATCTGGAGATCCGGTAACAGTCCTGTATCATAACAAATATGAGGGAGGAAACTTCCGTCAATCAATACAAACTTGTGTTGTTAAACTCGAGTTAAGATAAAATATGTCTTTAAAAAAAATGATGGAATAGCAATTAAGTTTGCATGATTGATCGGTGCTTTCTTGTTGAAAACAGGAAAACCACAACAAAAAATTAGGTCTTAGCAAACACGATTAGTTTAATAAAGATATCTTTATAGGTACCTAAACAAGCATCAAACATCCAGTCTTCATATCGATCTGGAGGAGTGAAGTTGTGTCACAGTTGCTTTCTAATATTATCGTGCATTTACTGCAGACTGTTTTTCAAACACTATCACCTGACACAATGTCGTCAAGTTTGGTACTTGATTTCTTTGATGATTACTAGTCACTCATTGGCTCAAATCATTTGGCCCAAACGCACAAGAGAATCTTCACTCAGATTCCATGATATCCCCACTCAACAACGGATCTGAGTGGAAGCCTGAGACCTTGACGCTCACTGTCATGCCAATTCGAACCAAGAACTTTCAAGTAAGCCAAAACAAAACTCATCCCCGCAAGTTGGTAGAAAGGCAATCAGCCCAGGCTTGAATAAAAAGGATATTTTTATGAAAATACTTAATCAGCCTATACTGTTATTCTTTTAAAAAAAAATCTTAAAATTCTGTTAAAAAATTAAGAAAAATCAAACAATCAGAATAAACTGGTTATATTAATTACATAGAACACCGTTACACGTAGTTTGCTACACGCCATGGAGACCCTCCTGTACGTAACGTGCAGCTAACTAGAAAACTCTACTCTGAATCTGTTCTGCAGCCAATTTTGGGCTTTCGCTTCAGAACAGGACCACGATGCCACTCCTCAGCCGTCGCCAATTTCTGGGTAAAGGCACTGATAGACTACTGTAGATATAACACATAGGCCAAAAAAGCGGCATTAATGCAACTTCTTGGGTTCTAGTGGGTCTGTCAATGTTTAGCAGGAGACCAGTCAAATGCATTACATGGATGTACATCATGGAGCCTGTACTTTAAAATTCTACTTGAATCTAAGAGATGTCAAATTACTACACAATGTAATTCGACATTGTACCTGCAGTCTCGTGTTTTTGAGTATCCCAAAGGCAAGTGGCTAAAACGCATACACATTAATTTTTTACCAGTGCTTGACATATACTCTCCCTTGTGATCGTGACTGGCAACATGTTTGGCTATTCTTCAGTAACCGAGGAACCAAGATGCACTTCCTCATCCACTTCATTTACCTCGACTTTGGGGTACAGTAGACTTACGGAAATCAGATAAAAATTTATTTCAGTAGTTAGGGTAAAATAAAAGAGCGCATTAATTGCAACTTCTTGATCTTCTAATGCGTTCTGAATATCAATTTGTCTCAGCTAAGTGCAAATAGTTCAAATGCATATATTTGGATGTAGCCTCTACATCATGTTAGTAGTTAATATTCACAATTACTACAGCGTAATAATTATTTTCACTTTGGTCTATCCTTCCCACTAAATCATTATGTTCTTATGGTAAAGTATGAATTACCTATACACGTAAGGCACTCAGATGTTAATTTAGGTTAGCGTTGAATATTAGGTCAACTAGTTGAACTTAACAAAAGTATAACTTCCATGGTAGGCATAATACTGGCATCGTTTCCCTTCCTGTTTTGAGGTGATCAAAAATTCAAGTGGCCTACAACTGCATACACTTTATATCTTTACAGGTCACTTGGACAAACCTCTTGAAATACTGCTGTGCTACCCAAATGATTTTGGCCATTCCTCATCGTGGCAAGGTACGACACAGGAACACAACAACTCCCAACAGCCGATACACCAATATTATGGGTAACGTGTAGGATCAATGTAAAATTTATACAGATATATTCTCCATGAGCAACTGACTGGTCATAGGGAAAGATCCCGAGAACATGCTAAAATCCTCTGAAATTCTTCTCCGTTCGCGCGGGAAGCCTCCTTCAGAGCGAAACTCTCTGACGACATCGTTCGCGACGGAAAAAATTTCATCCGGAGACATCTCTGAAGGCTCCGAGGTTGAGAAGACGTGCTATCCACGATGTCAGATATCCTAACCTTCAATATCACACTTATTATGGATTCAACGCGATATTTCGGATCCACTCAAACAAGGTGAACTTAACTTTAATGACATTCTATATGGAGTGAAGCTATATTTGAGTGGAAGTGAATCGACCAACTATCAATTTCTTCGTCTATAAATTGCCTTTCCAACTTGTTGGTTATTGGGAGTTTATGATCGATAATAGGGCCCAGCGATTGGTCCTATTTTAGTCACAACAGATCTTATTGAATCTTTAAACTGCTCTTGATTTATGCCTTATTTATAAAACCGATTTGCGAAGTTCAACATGTATATATGATTATCATGGAAATAAAGTAGCTTTTCTATTTTATTCTTGAGATTATCATGTTTGTATGTTCAAGGTTCAGATATAAATCCAACAGACTAAGTGCTTGAAGATTCAAGGCTAGTGACAAACTACGCAGCGGGAGTATATCCCATCCAAACAATCCCTGATGGAGAGGGTAATATGCCCTTGCTATTGTTTCATTGCGACATATGGAGACCAGAGATGAGTGCTGGGTGGCGGTGAAGTAGATTAATGCTTTGGTCACAAAATTAATGTTCGTAACGAACGATAACGTTTCGACTGATCTATGGAATTTCGTTTATAAAAAAAGGTTGAATAACAAATATCTTGGATATAGCCATTGACCCAAATCCTTCGAAAGTACGAAACGGTCTTCGAACCGTCTTGCGAAGATGGTTAAGAAGTTACCGGGTTTCTTACCTGAAAATTTCGCAGCTGCGTCAAATTAATCTTTCGTAATGACTTTGGTTGAGGTGGTTGTCACACTGGCCCGAGTTTGAGCAAAGATTGACACACGAAATGTGAAATATTAGGGTTCGCGCGAAGTCAGCCCCGAACTTGGTCAACAAAAGCCCAAACCAGAACGATGTCTACAGAAGGTTACACGATGGCACTCGAACTACACACGAAGGGTAAACAAATGACCCGATGCTTTCGTGATCAGAACAAAATGTGAAAATTTCCATGATCGTGGTCCATCCTTGCTGAACTTCCGGATAGTGTGACGCGGACTTGACTGAGGCCTAACAGATAGTTGTACAACAGTATATTTAACTATTAAGTAGACGCTACCGACCAGTCCCATTCCTTGTGAACTAAAGTGTTTCCAGCAGCTAATCAACGTTTGGCATTTAACTTGAGCAGGACGCATCATCTGTGACTCTAAGTAACATCCACACACACATATAAAGTTATAATTGACTCCATGGAAACAGTTGTTACCTTTGGCTCCATATCTCCATAGATTTAGGGTTAATGGTCATCATTCCTTCTTCGACTTGTATTTCTAGCTAGTAACTGGAAGTAAGTTGTGTCAATGGCTACAACTTTTTCAAGGCTATCTGCACAGAATAGAATGGCATTACAGTCATGAGATGGTTTTGGTAACAAAATATTCGCTTTCTTCTAATCCACTAATTTCGCATTAAACTCTTTTGACGCTAATGTACGTGTGGGATCTATACTAGTATATTACATTTTCTCGTTTCTTGTCTATTGCTCTCTCTTGATCTTTTCTTCTGCTCTCATTGCACAGATTTTCCAACGCAGAGAGGATGGTTCTGTTGACTTCTTTCTTGAATGGACCGACTACAAATACGGTTTCGGAAACGTCTCCTCAGAGCACTGGCTCGGTAACGACAACATTCACCGCCTTGCAGGGCAGAAGACCTACGAACTACGGGTTGATCTTGAAGATTCTACAGGACAAACTCGCTATGCTAACTACAGCACTTTCTATGTGGCAGATGAAGACGACCAGTACACCATGACGCTTGGGGAATATTCTGGAGACGCAGGTATTAGACAATTTAATTCACCCAATCACACTCATTTACACAAACCACATACACAATAGCACTATCAGAAAGTCACTAACTTGTCCGGAATGTAGAAGATAGTCAGTGTAAAACCATAATCATGATGAGTGGGCAATGAGCCGTAACGCGTTGGCTAAGTCTAGCCATAAGAACCTGATAATCGACTCAATCTCGCTCCCTTTGCCTCTTGCGATTGTTGTGCCATATTCATTGCAGAACTCGACACAGCCAGAAAAATCCTGAACGTCCCTGCCTTCTGAAGCAGACTGTGTCGGATGAGAATCACATTCACGAGCAGGTACTTGGACAGGCGCCTGTCAAGGATTCCCATTGATCTTTTCCGTCGAAATTAAGGAAGAAGATATTGGACGGAATGTTTCTATTTCTCTCAGCATTCTTTTCTTTTGGTATGTTACAACGCCTTCAGCTTTACTCCACTCCTTGGGCACTACATTGTTCGGCCCATAGCACCCTCAACTAGCCCCCATAGACAGTCTCCTCATCCTGGTACATACTTGAAGACCTTTGTAATGGCACACCATTGGACCTGGAAGATGAGCAGCCCCTAGCCTCTTGATCCGAACCTTTTACAACCTCGATAGCGTGGAGGGTGTGGTCAAAGTTTTACGCCTGGAGAATTGACGAACCAAGGCTCCATTGGGGCAAGGTTAGGTTCTCCGAATGTTGTCAGGAGTAAGGTTTTTCTCGGTGGTTTTGTTAGCTATCGTCTTAGCTAGCCTTCAGTTCGCAGATATCTACAGCGTTGTAAAAGGGCTTTTTGTGAAGGCAAAGGGATCTTCATACAACTTTTCTGTAATTTGGCTTAGGCCGCCCTTGTCCTTTATCCCTTCTAAGTCTCTTGCCTTGACAGGGCTTTCAAACCTCTTTCCCGCCTCATCGCTCTGAAGGTCATCTAGAGCCCTTCATTTCGAATAAACATTCTCTCCTTCTTCGTCCTTCCAGCGACGCTGTAAGCTCTATTTACTTTGTCGCGTTTATTCTAGGATTTTCCCTGCTGTCGTCTACATCAAAACCTCGCTTAGCTTCCTGCGGTTTTAAGTGGAAGAACATTCCAAGTTATCCTGACCCATAACTGATTAGTTGCTCTCAATCATGGAAGATAGTTTCTCTTTCAGCACTTCCCTTCATGGACTTTTAACAATGTTTGTGTGTTATCCCTTAAAATCCTCAGATGAATAACGTCCTTGAGAACGTGTATAACATCAATAATCGTGTTAATAATCCTGCTTAAAAAAGTTTGTTTGATCTCTTAATATTCACATCCTTTATGCATTCTTCTTGTTCAACCTCCAACAACAGTATTCACTATATCTTTCTTTATAATCGAACAGTACCCTGTATCACAAGACTTACGATCGATAAAAAGTTTACGAATGTTTTTTTTCGGTACCATATCACGGACAGGATGCTTCAAATGTGATGTCTTAATCCTAAAATAGCCCTAACCCTTTATCTTTAATCATACCTAATACCTAATCCCATGCTGTATCTCTTCGCGTTACCAAAATGAGACTACACGAGATAAAACGATCGTAACTTCTTCCCTATTGTTTTTTCGATCGTAAGTCTTTAATGTGAAGGGCACTGGTACAATAAAGACATCAATTGTTTGTATTTCTACGAACACATCTCATCGAAATTTTAATGGCGCTTCTGGTAAAGTAGAATTGTAAATCGCTGTAGGACCTCACTGCAGAAAGGTCTTTGTCCTTTTAAATATCGTTATTTTTCTAATAACACGTGAATGTTTATCTTCAGCTATACTTCATCTAATAATCATATAGTAAATCCGATATACATTTTGGCCCATAGAATTATTAAAATTAATCGGTTACCTCAGTCTTGGAAAGTGTAAATTGACTTCATATAGTTAGCAATCAATAAACATGCACATTACATTTGAACAGAGTATTGAAAAAAAATACGATATAAAGTATGGCCGGATGCACTCCTCGACAACTTAATGAAACCTAGGTATGACTTTTACTAATGTCATAAAATCATGAAATGAAATTTACTCATGATTCAGGACACTTTTTTATATTTACCGATGTGGACCTACATGATTCTATAAACGTTCAAGAGGCTCATCGGCGGGCATCATGCAAATTGACTTTGTCGTAATGGTTGGTCACATAATTTTCACGATTTGATTACCAATTGAACCTCGATATCATTCGAAGTGAAGGTGTTGGTTAATGCTTTCATAAAATTAATGTTTTAGCATATCATCCATCATGGTAACAGTGTCGTTATTCCCCAGTGGCCGTATCGACTGAGATGCAAAGGTTCGTATCCCTCGCAACGATAGTCACGTCCATGAGCAATGCGTGTTATTTACACTGCTTCTCCACGCCAATATCGTAAGTCCCAGGATGTCGTTTTAGTTTGATCATTGTGGTAAACAGACCTGGCTGGAATGTTCTTCCATGAAAGCGGCTAATCATAATCATCTATTGTATTGTATTTCCACTTTCCCTCCTTAAGCCATAACTTTGGTCTTTATTTTCGATCACACACTTCGCGAATTCAAAGCATGTAGATAAGAAGTAGTATTATAGGTATGTCCATAAAAAACTGTACGATGTTAAGCCGACTATGATAATGTAAGTTTCTAAATTGGTAAAGGAAAGGTAACTCAAACGTGGTTTCCACATCAAGTTTTGTATCGCTAATATCATGAGAATGAATTATAATACTTAAGAACAATTGGCTAGGATACTTAAGATAGAGATATCTTTTATAAGGGCAAGTCCAAGCTATTTGCCGCGGTACGGACAAACGGAACATTCAGAGCCAAAAAATAGAGGCTTGTTTGAAAAATCTGAAATGAAATCTTCAAACTACCTTTGGATATTCTGAGGTACACTAAGAATGTCAACCAAAAACATAAAAAATAGTCTGTAATAAATCAAATTCATAATTAATTTATGATCATTTATTCGTCAGGTAAAAAAACGGACATCCGCAAAAAAAAGGTGTTATTTATATATTTTTGAACTAAATAGCACACATAATAAACTTCTGATAAAAAAAATAGATATAAATTTGCAAGGTTCCATATGTCCTCTTAAAACATTTTAATAAACATTCTGTAAGACATATTTTAATGAACGTTAAGAACAGCTTCGAGTTTTCTGGCAAAGTCAATGTGTTTAAAAACTATGTCAGTTAACAAACGGGACAAGTAAACACACGGACAAATAATTCCCTGTGATATTTTTTAATAATATCAATTGTGTAGGCAAGCCGTAACAACACATCTTTGTTTAAAAAATCTCTCTGAATAAACAAAGAAACATCAATACAAGACACAAATGTAAAGAAAAACCTTATTTTGTTTCATTTCTAACCAGGTGGAGGTGGTAATAAAAATTTATGATTTTTACCATCAGCTCATTAACTTTATGTGAGACTATTTCTGAGACCAATATTTTAAGTCTAAAAAAATATAGAAAGCTATGTGCTAGGTTTTCGTGATATTTCAACCCAGAGTTAGCCAAGAAATATAAAAACAGAATATACCTTACTTTTTGGTCGTCGTGCTCCACTAGTGACAAGAAACCTCTTTCTTTAAATTGTTGAAAATAGCATTTTTAAAAATGCATTTCATATTTTTTTTCATGAATTATTAATGAGACTTTGTGACGTCATATACCTTAAATGACTTTTTTGACCTCATTGCATTAAGTCCATTTTATACCCTTTATGTGTATATTTGACACATTTAATACCTTTACACGCCACTGACAACTTTGACACAAAATGGTCAAAAAAGTCGAAAAAATCACACCATTCGGGAACAAATAAGGTAGCACTTTGCACTGTTTAATTATAAGAGTTTGCGACATACACGTCAATTTTCTTTGGCCCCAAAAATGCGCGGTCATTGACAAAATTCAGTGGCGCGCATTGGGACCTCAATATATTTGACCCCCAACATGCTCCAAATCATTGAGTTGTCGCTACTCTTTCTATTAATGGACTCTACTGAAGATGTGAAAAAAGCTCCTCTATCAGGTCTAAGAACGTATGTGACAATAAGTCTTTTATTGCAGGCAATAGACGCATGACATTGAGGATTGACAAATAAGATTCGATTTTGAGTTGAAAAGCGATTTTTATTCAATAGTGTCACAGGGGGGGGGGAGGGTAGTTGATTTGATGAGTAACTTAGGCGCCATGATGAAAATGAAAAAAAATACATAAATTAGCTCTTACTGACACTATTCAAGCAACCAAGGAATTAACTACTAAAGACACAATAGAATCTTTCCCTGTCCCTAATTAAAAATTAAAGAAGTGAATGAAATAACTTGATCTTTTGGCAGAAGAGCCGTATTTAAATTTATCCACTTAAACATGAAGAGTCCTGATTCCAAAAAGGCGCTAAATCCACTATTTGACATGACGCAAAATGGATTTTTAATAGATAAATAAGTGCATCTAGGCATGTAATCGAAATGGCAGCATATCTGGGGAAGCGGATTTAAAAAAAAATTTGGAAGATTGAAAAAATTGGTTACATAATTTGTGTTTATATAATATTCAAAAGAGCTAAATCCAAAAC
Source organism: Paracentrotus lividus (assembly GCA_940671915.1). Taxonomy (NCBI): domain Eukaryota; kingdom Metazoa; phylum Echinodermata; class Echinoidea; order Camarodonta; family Echinidae; genus Paracentrotus; species Paracentrotus lividus. Next base: position 11,247,311 of record CALNVZ010003014.1, on the reverse strand, counting down.
AGTTTTATATTCAAAAGGCCGCTAAAATTCATTATGGTTCAATTAGGATTTTTTATAACCACTTTTTCTTAACAAAATACAGTCAGATATTTTGGGCAATATTGTTGTGGCTCCAGTCTCCATTATTTGCAAATATTTGAATATAATTAGATAGTTTTTAAAAATTTTATATGATTATTTTTAATTTACCTCCTTTTGGAATAAAACATCGAGAAAAAATCATGGTTCTTGAGAAAGATAGGAATATGAAAAAAAAAATTAAAATTTTCTAATTTAAAATTTTAAACATCAGAAAAAGATGGCAATTAACATCTGGTAGCAAATTACATCGTGTTTCTGAGTTGAAATTATCATTTTATTTTATAAAGGCTTTAAAAATGTTACATTAAATTGACATTTGACTGAGGTTTATCAAAGGAGCTAATCCCATGAACAATTGAAATAATAAAGAATTTCTTAAAAATTGAAATTTAAAAAGGCTAGATTTTGAAAAACATGATTACTAATTAATCGAATACCAAGCCTAATCATATATATCAAAATAAAGTTACAATATGGAAGAGAGAAAGGGTAAATTAAAAACCTTTATATAAACATCTGAACGCTTAAAGTGGAATTAGCAGCCTTTTGGAAATCAAAACTCTTACATGTAAAAGCCATTGACTTCAATTTTGCCGTGATAATCTGATTAATATGAATGCAACTACGCTGTTAATTCCCATAACCGATAATCGAATGAACTATCCTTCAAAACTGGACTATATCACTTCCATAAATCTAACCTTAAAAACTAAATAAAAGCCGTATGCAACCCCAATATTTTAGCATGAAATAAATATCAGGGAGAATAATCTATTGCAAACGAGCAAATGCTCAGTGTCAAACCTATTGAGTGATATTGTTATAATAGCCACCCTTTTCGGTACATCGTATAGTCATATCTTGACGTTTACAACAAAAATTTACCAAGCAGTACACAGGAATGTCCGTTGCGTTCAAACATTATCCGTTACGTCATATAATTCCATCCTCATTAAGCAGAGAAAATTTAGTACAATAGGCCTACCCCTGTAGACACAATTTTTGTATAGCATTTACAAAATTGATCAACTTTAATATTTGATCTCCTTTCTATTTTATTCACCAGGACGAGCCATTGATTAAAATTCTAATAGGCCCAATATACAGCTGAAAGATAACTTTGTCATATTAACAAAATATAAATTTTGTCATTAATAGTGGTTAATTTTAAAACAAATTAATAACATTTTGCTCCTGCCACAATACGATCTGTCCATTATAGATTTTCATGACCCATACATGACGAAATTTTTAATTTGTCATTGAAAGTGGTTAATTTAGCAAACCATTTTCAACCGTTTGTCATTGCAAACACTATTTAATTCCTCATTCTCATTTTTCTAAATTTGTTTTTTTTTTTTTTCATTCATCATTTTTACTGACATTTTGACGTTAATATGTCATGTAACAGTCAGAAACACACCTGATAATAACAAACAATACAGATAGTAATTTTTTGTCAGTTTTCATAATACAAAAATCAGAACCTCGAAATTCCTGAGGAAACACAATTCACAAATACAATAAATAACAGTCAAACACTTGCCCAGCTCAAGAGACCTTGCCTCGACAGCTAAATCACGGCGACCGGCGAGTGATTCATGACGATGATTAGATGCGGCGTTTCCCAAACTGTCTTACAGTCAGAGCTAATTTTGTCAAATGCATTTTGCGTCAACAAATGATTTGTATTCTTCCGCAAATAATTGTATTATAATTCGGTTAATGGCCGAACTTAAAATCGTGTCATTTTCTGTTCTTCTGCATTGACTGCGAAGGATTTGTCAAATACGGGTTGCGAAGAGTCGTCACGCAAATAAATCGTCCATAGCGACAAGTTTGTTTTTTGTCAACACCAAGTTTGAAACTTCGTAATCAGTGCTCGATAATCATTTGTTATGTATACTTCAATGAAGTATTGTCATTTATCTCCAGTTATATTCGCAAAAAAATTATTTTACCCCGATTGACGAATTAATTCTGCCTTGTGACAAAGTATCTTTTTCCAAGTGTAATAAACATGATTATTTTTTTTATCCCTATTTGACAAATAACCATGCAGCTAAAATAATTAATATAAGATTTTTTATTTATTATGTCATGGTATTGTGCTTGCCAAAATATTAAACTTATTAATTCATACTCACATCCGAGTGGTATGTAAAACCGTAAAAATTTGGAAAAACATTCTATGTGATAAGACACCAATGAGAAGAAGAGTCTAAATATTCCTTGGAAAACTGTAAAAATGTGAAATTATTTTGAACGAGTAATTTTCTTCCTTGAGCGATTCGGAGTCTGGAATTTAATTTGTGCAGTTGTTAAATCTTCTTGGACAAGATTTGATTATTTTTGGGAGTAAAAATATGAAAAAATTATTGTGTGAATATTTACCATCTGTTGTTATTAATTTTTAAATTTTGCAATGAACTAATGGTTCCCTTAATGCAATAATGTATATTCTCTCGAAATCTTAATTCTAACTGTTTAAAAAAAGAAGTTAAGGGTAGAGAAATTATGGAAGGCCCCAGAAACGGGATTACTCACTATAGGATTTAGAAAGAAATAGTGATTAGTTGCTTAGTCTTAACCTAAGAATCAGAACACGTATCGTGTAACGATTTCGAAACAAAAAGAACATTGAATTATACATCCTCATAATGTAGAGCTATCATTCCTCGATGTGAATCATTCTAATCACAATTAAAAAGTCACCCATATACCTCTGTCCGCTGCCAACATATTTTATCTCGTAACAACATTCGACATTGCTTCTAAATCACACAAACACTCCGTGGCTTAACAGCCATTCTTTCTTATATATTTCTTACTATTTCGTGTTTTTTTTACAGGTATGTCAGATGATATTAATAACAAATTAAAAGCAGATAAAATAGATTTAAAACCAACACACTGTAAGCCACACAGAAAGTGATCCATACACTGAAAGATAACTTGTCAGATAAATATAAATGTCATTAATGTGGTTTAATTTAAACAAAATTAATAAATTTGTCAGCCAAAGATTTTCAAATAAGATTTTCATGCACCATAAATGACGAAGTTTTAATTGTCATGAAAAAGTGGTCTAATTTGACAACAACCATTTTCAAAGTTTGTCAATTGCAACATTTTAATTCCTCATTCTCATTTTCAATTGTTTTCATTCATCAAATTTTACTGGCATGACGCTTAATTTGTTCTATGTAACAGTCAAAAACACAACACTTATAAACAAACAATACAGATAGTAATATTTTTTCAGTTTTAATGAGAACCCTCAACCATGAAAACCAATCAAAATTTATTTTATAGTAAAAAGTTTACACTTTTCGATACTAACTCAAGCCTTGCCTCGCAGTCTAAAATCACGGCGCGCCATTATTAAATGTATGTTAAGAATTTAGAATAGCGCCACCTTGCTCTAATGGTCGCTAACTTCCATATGTATTATGATGGTATATGTAGTTCACTATTCGGACGTCTTCAAACAATACGGTTTACCATATAAGAGAAACTAATAAAACTACTGTTGACCTGAACGTACTTTCACTCATTCATGTCGGCGACCGGGGAGTGATCGAAAGAACGGGCTTGATTATGTGCCGGGTATTCCCAAACTGTCTTTCCAGAGCTGAAAATTGTCATGCATTTTGCGTCAAACCAAAATGATGTTTTCAGGGCAAATAATTTTCATTATAATTCCGTTTATGGCCGACTAAAAATCGTCATTTCCTCTACATTGACTGCGAAGAGGATTTGCAAAATTCGGTTCGAAGAGTCGTCACGACAAAAAATCATCATGGCGAAGTTTGTTTTTGTCAACACCAGTAACATATAGTGCTCGACATTTTCCATGTTATACTACCATGAGTTTGTCGATTTTCCAACAGTTATAATCGCAAAACAAAATTATATTACCCAATAACGCATGAGAATCTGCTTGTGGACAAAAGTTTATCTTTTCAGTGTAATGCTTTCATTAGTCATGACAGTAAAGCCACTGTTATAAATGATTGGCTAAATTTTAAATTAGCTAAATTTAAATGGCTTTTAGTATTTAGGTGAAATAGGTAATAAGGAAGTAATTGATGCTTTTATACACGCTCATAAATCCATAATAATAAAACGTCCAGAATATATTGAAATGGCTTTGATATTAATGTGTCGAAATCAAACTATAAACGTAAATGTGTAAATTTAATGTCAATTAGCCACTCTCCAAAAAACAAAAAAATAGAAAGCCTCTGTATTAATAAGCATCCATAATAAGTATGTTGATCATTTTTTGTATCATCCGAAAGGAATCTTGTCCCTTCTCATTCCTGAGCTTGAGAGCAGATTGATGACCCAGACGCCTGGTCAGTTAGGACGACGAACAGAAAGAAGCCTCTTAATATTAAATTTTGAGGTCAAGTATGCAGTGAAGCACAACTATGCACCGAGACAAAAAAAAAAAAAAAAAAAAAAAAATCACTTTTCAAAGTGTAAGAGTCCTTTCTTTTATGTAGGACCAATTTCCTCTTTAAACGTGTGCTCACTAATGGTGACATTATAGATCATTCTCTATTTTACACACAGAATTAGTCGATAGCTGTAGCAACATCATTTGCCAAGTCATTTTGTTCATACATATAATGCGTAAAAAAAGTTATGTCATTTTAATCAGGTTGAGTGTGCTCTTTGTTCTTTGATCTACCCATCTTGCACAAGTCGATTTTTACATTTCACGCGCCGTGTTCATCGAAGTGTTAACATATCAAACACAAAATGGTCCCGAAGATGTGGGTTATGCTAAATAATTGGGGTTCATGTATCATTTCTTTTTAATGACAATTTCGAAGTGTTTTATATTATCTTGTCTTTCTACACTCGTATATATAGTAAGGTATGTATAAATTATATTAATGATATTCAATGTATTGACTGATTGGTAGTACGTAAAAATACTCTTATCTAAAATATAAAAGTATGCTTATCACGTTTACGAATAAATGTATATCTCTTACGAACATTCAATACTTGGAATCAGTAATGCCCATATTATCCGTATATTACTTTTCTATGATAGGTCTGCGCAAGCTCTTGAGAGCTTTCAGGTTGCCATGGAAGCTTCAATTTAAAAGTAGCAGAGAATATTTTATCACTTTAGTAAACAGGTCTTATGATGTTTTTCAAAGATATTTGCGATCTGATATCAGAAAATTATTTCTTTGATGTATTTTATACATTTATATTTTATAATCAATCTTTTATTATTATTATTGAAGTGTAATATTCTAATAGACTTGCGCCAAAGCTTAATGGTATCTGATACACACGTGGAGTTTACCTGTTATTATTCCTGAAACGACTAATCGTAGAAATTTTCTTTCTTCTCTTTTTTTATTTTGAGTTTCACCTCTCCTTCTTTGTGATCAATCAGGCTTGCAAATCCAAATATAATAAGATAATCACTCATTTTTAATGTGACATTTTTGAATACCATGGAAAGAATCCTTCTCATTTATTGCAAAGACATCAAAGTCGCCTATAGCTCCGTCAATAGGCACATACTTATTCTCAAGTTACTGGAAAAAGATTTGAAGGTGTCGATTGTTACCATTAATGTGGTTCGTCACTTCGAGGGGACGGTTTAAGATTCCCTAAAACTCATGAAACATCGCGATGACTCAGGAGACGTCTCGCGACAGTTTCAAACACAGTCTCAAATTGTTTCAAAACCGTCTAAAAAGTAGTCCAAATCCGTGCCTAAGTCGTTCCCGCAACGTGAGATACCACGATAAGAGCGAGTTTGGATTGGTAGCCCGGTTCAAAATACGCGATATGATGTTCTCACGGCAACACTCCAGTCAGTATCAATAAAATGTACAGTTGGAAACTTTTTTTTTTAATTATGAAAAATAAATCGATATTTTCATAAAAAGAAAATCAGGCTTTCTTTCTGGCAAGTTTTTCGTACTCATATAGATGCTGTATATATTGAGATATGATCCGTTTCTCTTAATCAAGACAATATATTTTGCGCATGCTTTTCCATGGCTTTGTATCTAGGTTTCGCACATAATGGCCATGAATTCATTGCTCTCAACAATAGATGTTTGTAATTTCGCTTAGCTCCTCGTCGCACATAATTTAGAATAACTTTGTTTCAATAGCAAAGTGTACACAACAATGACAACAAGTGCATCTACAAGAAAAAAATTATGGCTTATTGCTCCACATAAACACATTAAGGAAATATTTTCATACCTATTTTTTTCCCCCTATACTGTAACATTTTTTATATACAGTATGTACGTCTTTAGAATGAAATAATTCATGATGTTTCATCTCATGATCATTGCGGGTAGATAACGCATAAAACCATTGCTGTTAATATAGTTTTATTGATAAGTCTCGGTAATGGATTTTATTATTTGAAGGCTCGTAGAATTATACGCCTTAAATGAAAATTTAGTTGAAATCGATGTACCAATTAGTATATGACGAATGAGGTTGAGAGAAATCATATCAATACCAAGATACGAAGCAATGAATTGTATCCTTCATCATTACCGACAAGCTCGATAAAAATATTGCGTTACAGTGAAGATTTGGGTTTTATTTTGCCGATTTACTTTTCATTAAAGGTGGCGTCACAATTGTCCCGAGATTGAGCAAGATGGATGCACGAAATGTGAAATATTAGGGTTACGTGAAGTTAACCCGAACCTGGTCAACAGCCAAACAATAGCAAAAACGAAAACGATGTCTACAGAAGATTACACGATGGCACTCGAACAATACACGAAGGGTACACGAATGGCACTCGAACAACACCACGATGGGTACACGAATGGCCCGATGCTTTTATGATCGAAGCACTGGAAATTGGGAAATTTTCCATTGTCGTGTTTCCATCCTTGCTCAACTTCGGGGATGTGTGACACGGGCTTCACGAAACACTTTAGATTTTCGCCTAATAATTGTTATGTAATATCTAAAGTGATTCTCGCATGTTCTCATAAGTGACTGATAATTGCTGTCATAAAATGAATTTCATGTAAACTCTTAGCAAGTGACGTATAAATGTCAAATGATTGTTTCCAAAATAATTTTTCACATGTTTGCATTTCTCTACGTATTTGCTATTTTCACAGAGTGATAATTCGATGTTTGATAGCAATATATCAATAGAGAGAAATTCAGATTAATTCATCTATTGTAATACCAAAATAAGTATATAATTTCCTGCCTTCCTACTGACTATTTCTATCGTCCATGACGGATTGGGCAGTTAATGGTTCCTATATCTTTATTATAAGATCACTGCCGGTCCTGTAACATGAAAGAGATAATCAATCTTACGATCAATGTTACGATTGATTGTAACCTCTTAATAACAGTTTCCATAGACTTACGATTGAAATCAATCGTAAGATCGACCGTATGTTTTATGATACAGGGCACATTCCCTTGATAACCGAGAACTGAAACCGATTGCTATTCTGAACTACTTTGTATTATTGGTTCCTGTAACATAAAATATACAATCAATCTATTATGATTGATATCAATCGTAAGTCTATTTACACTGTGTACTAAGAGTTACAATCGATCGTAAAATTGATCGTATCTCTTTTATGTTACAGGTAATGGTTAGCAATAAGACTTGAATCTCTTTAGTTTCATGAGATGGACTTCGATACTGAAGTGTACTGCACGCTTTGTTTTGAAAGCAAATTAGGGACAGAGAGGTGTCAAGAAAACAATCAAAACACTCGTAGGCTGTATACCTATCACACATAATATTTAACTTTAAGATTAGGATCACATGTCTCATAATTATCGCCATGATCACATTGAAGAAAACAAAATTAAGAAAATAAAATATTCGAGGTAACATACAGTAAAGTTATTTTAGTTGAATGGTTATCAGGAAAACATTCATTTCCTTCGTTATATACAACAACAAAAACACTTTTCTCGCACGTTCTTCTACGATAAAAACGTTTGATAAAAAGGGACTCCAGGCTAATATTTCGAAAGTTTTAAAATGTAGAGTAAAATAAACAATGAAACGCTGAAAATTTCATCAAAATAGCAATGAAAATACCAAGCTATTTTGTAATTTTTTTTTTTATTTTTTTTTTTAGTCTGTGCCATAGTCTCAACACATGCAAATAGCAAGCTGATAATGTTATAATCCAATCTTTCTTTTGTATTTATATATAGAATCTTGTTTATTTCGGGGTTTAGTCATACACTCTATTTAAACTATGATTCTAAACATTTCAAAAGGAGTCGTCCCTGTTCTCATGTTCTTCGAGCACAAAAACTTGAATAATTGTTATTTCATAAAATAAATACGTTCATGACGTCAAGAAAAAATGGATCATGACATCATCAGCTTGCTATTTGCATGTGGTTGAAGACTATGGTCACAGACTAAAAAAAAATACTAA
>CALNVZ010003014.1:11226410-11238758 GCA_940671915.1 Paracentrotus lividus | reverse complement strand
AAAAAAAAATTACAAAATAGCTTGGTTATTTTTCATTCGATTTTGATGAAATTTTCAGCGTTTCATTGTTATATTTTACTCTACATTTTAAAACTTTCGAAATATTAGCCTGGAGTCCCTTTTTATCCAAACGTTTTTATCGTAGAAGAACGTGCGAGAAAAGTGGTTTTGATTGTTGCATATTAACGAAGGAAATGAATGTTTTCCTGATAACCATTCAACTAAAATAACCTTTACTGTATGTTTACCTCGAAATATTTATTTTCTTAATTTTGTTTTCTTCATATGTGATCATGGCGATAATTATGAGACATGTGATCCTAACTTAAAGTTAAATATTATGTGTGATAGGTATACAGCCTACGAGTGTTTTGATGTGTTTTCTTGACACCTCTACTGTCCCTAATTTGCTTTCAAAACAAAGCGTGCAGTACACTTCAGTATCGAAGTCCATTCATGAAACTAAAGAGATTCAAGTCTTATTGCTAACCATTACCCTGTAACATAAAAGAGATACGATCAATTTTACGATCGATTGTAACTCTTAGTACACAGTGTAAAGTAGACTTACGATTGATATCAATCATAAGATTGATTGTATATTTTATGTTACAGGGAACCAATAAATACAAAGTAGTTCAGAATAGCAATCGGTTTCAGTTCTCGGTTATCAAGGGAATGTGCCCTGTATCATAAAACATACGGTCGATCTTACGATTGATTTCAATCGTAAGTCTATGGTAAACTGTGTATTAAGAGTTACAATCAATCGTAACATTGATCGTAAGATTGATTATCTCTTTCATGTTACAGGACCCGGCAGTGATCTTATAATAAAGATATAGGAACATTAAACTGCCGCAACTCACTGATAGAAAGTCATAGAAAGTGGGCAGGAAATTATAACTGTATTACAAAATAACACTTCATTGAAATTGCTATCAAACACCGTGAAAATAGCAAATACGTAGAAGAAATGCAAACATGTGAAAATTATTTTGGAAACAATCATTTGACATTTATACGTCACTTGCTAAGATTTACATGAATTCATTTATTGACAGCAATTATCAGTCACTTATGAGAAACATGCGAGAATCACTTTAGATATTACATAACAATTTATTAGGCGAAAATCTAAAGTGTTTCGTTGAAGCCCGTGTCACACATCCCCGAAGTTGAGCAAGGATGGAAACACGACAATGGAAAATTTCCAAATTTCCAGTGCTCTGATCATAAAAGCATCGGGCCATTCGTGTACCCATCGTGTGTTGTTCGAGTGCCATTCGTGTACCCTTCGTGTATTGTTCGAGTGCCATCGTGTAATCTTCTGTAGACATCGTTTTCGTTTTTGCTATTGTTTGGCTGTTGACCAGGTTCGGGGTTAACTTCACGCTAACCCTAATATTTCACATTTCGTGCATCCATCTTTGCTCAACTTCGGGACAATGTGACGCCACCTTTAATGAAAAGTAAATCGGCAAAATAAAACCCAAATCCTTCACTGTAAACGCAATATTTTTTAATCGGACTTGTGGTAATGATGAAAGGATACAATTCATTGCTTCGTTATCTTGAGTATTGATATGATTTCTCTCAACCTCATTCGTCATATACTAATTGGTACATCGATTTCAACTAAATTTTCATTTTTAAGGCGTATACTTCTACGAGCCTTCAAATAATAAAATCCATTACCGAGACTTATCAATCAAAAACTATATTACAGCACAATGGTTTTATGCGTTATCACCCGCAATGATCATGAGATGAAAATGCATGAATTATTTCAATTCTAAAGACGTACATATACTGTATATAAAAAATGTTACAGTATAGGGGGGAAAAAATAGGTATGAAATATTCTCACTTAATGTGTTTATGGGGTACCAAATTAAAGCCAAATTTTTTTCTTGTAGATGCACTTTGTTGTCATTGTTGTGTACACTTTGCTATTGAAAACAAAAGTTATTCTAAATTATGTGCGACGAGGAGCTAAGCGAAATTACAAACATCTATTGTTTGAGAGCAATGAATTCATGGCCATTATGTGCGAAACCTAGATACAAAGCCATGGAAAAGCATGCGCAAAATATATTGTCTTGATTACAGAAAACGGATCATATCTCAATATATACAGCATCATATGAGACGAAAAAACTTGCAGAAGAAAGCCTGATTTTCCTTTTTTATGAAAATATCGATTTATTTTCATAATTAAAAAAAAAAAGTTTTCCAACTGTACCATTTTATTTGATACTGACTGGAGTGTTGCCAGTGAGAACATCATATCCGCGTATTTTGAACCGGGCTACCAATCCAACTTCGCTCTTATCGTGGTATCTCACGTTGCGGAGACGACTTAGGCACGGATTTGGGACTACTTTGAGACGGTTTTGAAACAATTTTGAGACTGTTTTGAAACTTGTCGCGAAGACGTCTCCTGAGTCATCGCGATGTTTCATGAGTTTTAGGAATCTTAAAACCGTCCCCTCGAAGTGAGATACCACCATTAATGGTAACAATATCGACACCTTCAAAATCTTTTCCAGTAACATTGAGAATAAAGTGTGACCTATTGACGGAGCTATAGGCGACTTTGAATGTCTTTGCAAATAAATGGAAGAAGGATTTCTTTCCACTGGTATTCAAAATGTCACGATTAAAAATGATGATTATCTTATTATATTTGGATTGCAAGCCTGATTGATCACAAAGAAGGAGAGTGAAACTCAAAATAAAAAAAAAAAGAAAGAAAAGAAATTTCTACGATTAGTCGTTTCAGGAATAATAACAGGTAAATCCACGTTTGTATCAGATACATTAAGTTTGGGCAAGTCTATTAGAATATTACATTCAATAATAAAAAGGATATGATTAAAAATAAATGTATAAAATACATCAAGAAATAATTTTCTGATATCAGATCGCAAATATCTTTGAAAAACATCATAAGACCTGTTTACTAAAGTGATAAATATTCTCTGCATACCTTTTAAATTGAAGCCTTCCATGGCAACCTGAAAGCTCTCAAGAGGCTTGCCAGACATATCAACAAGTAATATACGATATATGCATACTGGATTCCAAGTATTGAATGTTCGATAAGAGAATACATTGTATTCGTATAACGTGTAAGTCCATACTTTTATATTTTTAATGAAAAGAAAGTAATTTTTCAGATCAATCTACCAATCAGTCAATACATTGAATATCATTAATATAATTTATACATACCTTACTATATACCGAGTGAGTAAAGACAAATAAACACTTCGAAAATTGTCATTAAAAAGAAAACTGATACATGAACCCCAATTATTTAGCATAACCCACATCTTCGGGACCATTTTTGTGTTGTATATGTTAACACTTCGATGAACACGGCGCGTGAAATGTAAAAATCGACTTGTGCCAAGATGGGGTGAGATCAAAAGAACAAAAGAGCAACTTCAACCTGATTAAAATGACATAACTTTTTACCGATAAGGTATTGAACAAAATGACTTGGCATAAATGTTGCTACAGCTATCGACTAGATTCTGTGTTAAAATGAGAATGATCTATAATGTAACCCATTAGTGAGCACACGTTAAAGAGGAAATGGTCACTACCAAAAAAAGGACTCTTACCACTTTTGAAAAGTGATTTTTTTTTTTTTTTTTTTTTTTTTTTTTTTTTTTTTTTTTTTTTGTCTTCGATGTGCATGTGCTCACTCATACTTGACTCCAAAAATTTAATATTAAGAGGCTTCTTTCTGTTGTCGTCCTAACTGACCGGGTCTGGTCATCATCTGCTCTCAGCTCAGGAATGAGAAGGGACAAGATTCCCCTTTCGGATGATACAAAAATGATCAACAATACTATGATTATGGATGAAATATAACATCATACAGAAAGGCTTGTATTTTGTTTTTGTTTTTAGGAGGTGGCTAATGAATTAAATTTACACATTACCGTTTATACGCTTGATACGACACCTTGAAATTTACACACAGCCTATTATCAATATATTCTGACGTTTATTATTTATGGATTTAATTGCGTGTAAAAGCCATCAATTACTTCCTATTACCTATTACCACCTAAATACCTAAAAGCCATTAAATTACTAATTAAATAATTAGCCATCAATTTATAAACAGTGGCTACTGTCATGACTATGAAACATTACACTGAAAAGATAACTTTGTCACAAGGCCAGATTAATTCGTCAATCGGGGTAAAATAATTTGTTTTGCGATATAACTGTTGAAATGACAAATCATGTAGTATACATGAAAATTGATCGAGCACTATTAAGTTTCAGGTGTTGACAAAAACAAAACTTGCCGATGATGTTTATTTGCGTGACGACTCTTGCGTCATTGACAATCCTCTTCGCAGGTCAATGTAGAATGACGATTTAAGTCGGCCATAACGAATTATAATACAAATTATTTGCTGAAAACAAATCTTTGTTGACGCAAAATGCATGACATTTAGCTCTGAAGACAGTTTGGGAAACCCCGCACATAATCAAGCGTCTTCGAATCACTCGCCCGGTCGCCGACAATAATGAAAAGACGTCAGTCAAGTGTTTTATTAGATGTTACTCTTTAATGTAAACCGTAGTTGTTTGAAGACGATCCGAAGTGAATACATAAACCACATAATACATAGGAAGTTAGCGACCATAGAGCAAGGTGGCTATTCCATTACTTAACATACATAATAATGGCGCGCCGTGATTTAGCTGCGAGGCAAGGCTTGAGTAGATCGAAGGTACTTTTTACTAAAATAAATTTGAATTGGTTTCAGGTATTGGGTTCTATTAAACTGAACAAAATTTAACTATCTGTATTGTTTTTTATTACGGTGTGTTTTCTGACGTTACATGACAAATAACGTCATGCAGTTCATGAGAATGAAAAAACAATTGAAAAATGAGAATGAGGAATAAATGTGCAATGACAAACTTTGAAAGTTTGTCAAATTAGACCACTTTTCATGACAAATTAAATTCGTCATGTTATGGTGCTGATCTTATGACATCTTTGGCTGACAAATTTATTAATTTGTTAAATTAAACCACATTAATGACAAATTTATATTTGTCAATTGACAAAGTTATCTTTTCAGTGTATGGATCAACTTTCTGTAAGTTGGCTTACAGTGTGGTAAATCTATTTTTATCTGCTTTAATTTGTTATTACATAATCATCTTACATAACCTTAAAAAAAAACACGAAATATAAGAAATAATATAAGAAAAGAATGCTAGTTAAAGACACAGGAGTGTTTGTGTGAATTTAGAAAGCAATGCGAATGTGTTACGAATAAAGAATCTTGAAAGCAGGCAGACAAGAGGCCAATATATGGGTTAACAATTTAATTGTGATATAAGAAATTGATTCAACACCGGATGATAGCTCTACATTCATGACAGATGAATAATAATCAAATGTTGCTTTTGTTTCGAAATCGATACCATACGGTTCTGAATCTAGGTTAAGTACAAGTAAATCTAATCACTATTTCTTTGTAAATCTATATGACAGTAATCCGTTTCTGGGGCCCTTCCCATAATTCCTACCCTTACTCTTTAAATCAGATTAAGATTTCAGAAATATACATTATTGCATTAAGGGGAACCATAGTTCATGCAAATTTAAAAAATAACAACAATGGTAATATTCACACAATAATTTTTCATATTTTACCCCAAAAAATCAACTTGTCAAGAAGATTTAACTGCAAAATTAAATTCCAGACTCCGAATCGCTCAACGAAGAAAATTAACTCGTTCAAATAATTTCACCATTTTACAGTTTTCCAAAAGAATTTTAGACCTTCTTTCATTTGGTGCTATCAACTATCAGATTTCCAACATTTTACGGTCATACTACACTCGGATGTAGGTATGAAATTAATAAGGTTTATATTTTTGCAAGCAAATACCATACATAATATAAAAAATGTTATATCAATTATTTTAGCTGCATGGTTATTTGTCAAAAATAGGATAAAAAATAATCATGTTTATTACACTGAAAAGATAACTTTGTCACAAGGCCAGATTAATTCGTCAATCGGGGTAAAATAATTTGTTTTGCGATATAACTGGAAATGACAAACTCATGGTAGTATACATAACAAATTGATCGAGCACTATTACAAAGTTTCAACTGGTGTTGACAAAAACAAACTTGCGCATGACTGATTTATTTGCGTGACGACTCTTCGCAACCGTAATTGACAAATCCTCTTCGCAGTCAATGCAGAAATGACGATTTTAAGTCGGCCATAACGAATTATAATACAAATTATTTGCTGAAAAACAAATCAATTTGTTGACGCAAAATGCATGACAAATTTAGCTCCTGAAGACAGTTTGGGAAACCCCGCACATAATCAGCGTCTTCGAATCACTCGCCGGTCGCCGTGATTTAGCTGCGAGGCAAGGCTTGAGCTGGCAAGTGTTGACTGGATTTGATGTATTTTGAATTTGTTTCCTCAGGAATTTCGAGGTTCTATTAAAACTGACAAAAATATTAACTATCTGTATTGTTTGTTTATTACAGGTGTGTTTTCTGACTGTTACATGACAAATTAACGTCAAAATGCAGTACAAATTGATGAATGAAAAAAAAAAACAAATTGAAAAATGAGAATGAGGAATTAAAATGTTGCAATGACAAACTTTGAAAAAGGTTTGTCAAATTAGACCACTTTTCATGACAAATTAAAATTCGTCATGTTATGGTGCATGACAAATCTATAATGACAAATCTTTGGCATGACAAATTTATTAATTTGTTAAATTAAACCACATTAATGACAAATTTATATTTGTTAATTGACAAAGTTATCTTTTCAGTGTAGTATTGGGCCTATTAGAATTTAAATCAATGTCCGTGAATTAAAATAGAAAGGAATCAAATATTAAAGTTGACAATTTTTGTAATGCTTAACAAAAATGTCTAACAGGGGTAGGCCTATTGACTAAATTTTCTCTGCAATGAGGATGGAATTATGACTAACGATAAATGTTTGAACCAACGGAACATTTCGTGTATGCTGCTAAATTTTGTTGTAAACTCAAATATGATAACGATGTACGAAAAGGGTGCTAATTATACAATAATCACAAAGTTGACACGACATTTGCTCTTTGACAATAATTATTCCTCCTGAATTTATTTCAGCTAAAATATTGGGTTGCAATACGGCTTTATGTTAGCTTTAAGGTTAGATTTATGGAAGGATATAGTCCAGTTTTGAAGATAGTCATTCGATTATCGTATGGAATTTACAGCGTAGTTGCATTATATGTAACAGAATCACGGCAAAATTGAAGTCATGCTTTTAACATGTGAAGAGTTTGATTCCAAAAGGCGCTAAATCCACTTTTAGCGTTTCAGAGTTAATAAAGGTTTTTTAATTTACCACTTTCTCTCTTCCATTGTAACTTTATTTTGATATATATGATTAGGCTATGGTATTCGATTAATTAAATCATGTTTTTCAAAATCTAGCTTTTAAATTTCAATTTTTAAGAAATTTTTATTATTTCAATTTTCATGGATTCAGCTCCTTTTGGAATAAAACCTCAGTCAAATGTCAATTTATGTACATTTAAAGCCTTAAAATAAATGAAATTCAACTCGAAACACGTTAATATTGCTACCAGAGTGTAATTGCATCTTTTCTGATGTTTAAAATTTTAAAATTAGAAGAATTTTAATTTTTTTTTCAATTTCCTATCTTTTCTCAAGACCAGGATTTTCGATGTTTTATTCCAAAAGGAGGTAAATTCAAAAAATATTCATAAAAATTTAAAAACTATGCTAATTATTTCAAAATTTTGCACCAATAATGGAGACTGGTAGCCACAACATATGCCAAAATATCTGACTGTATTTTGTTAAGAAAAGTGGTTATAAACAAATCCTAAATGACCATAATGAATTTAGCGCCTTTTGAAATAAAACTGTTTTGGATTTAGCTCCTTTTGGAATAAAACACAAATTATGTAACCAATTTTTTTCAATCTTCCAAAATTTTTTTAATCCGATATGCTGCATTCGATTTACATGCCTAAGATGCACTTATTTATCCTATAAAATCCATTTTGGTCAAATGTGGATTTAGCGCCTTTTGGAATCAAGCTCTTCATGTTTAAGTGCGAATTTACGTCTTCTGCAAACAATACAGTTATTAAATTGCACTTCTTTAATTTTTAATTAGGGAAGGGAAAGATGTACTATGGTTCTTTATCACGTTAATTTCCTTGGTTGCTTGAATAGTGTCAAGGTAGAGCTATTTTAATGTTTATTTTTCTTTTCATCATGGCGCTAAGTTACTACATCAAATCAACTAGCCCCCCCTCCCCCCCCCCCCTGTGACACGATATTGAATAAAATCGCTTTCAACTCAAAATCGAAATCTTATTTGTCAATCCCTCAATGTCAATGCAGTCTATTTGCAATAAAGACTTATGTCACATACGTCTTAGACTGATAGAGGAGCTTTTTCACATCTTCAGTAGAGTCCATTTATAGAAAGAGTAGCGACAACTCATGATTTGAACGCCATGTTGGGGGTCAATATTCTATTGAGGTTCCATGCGCCACTGAATTTTGTCAATGACCCGCCATTTTGGGGCCAGAAAATTTGACGTGTCATGTCGCAACTCTCTATAATTATAAGGCAAGTCCACCTATTTGTTCCCGAGATGGTGATTTTTCGACTTTTTGACCATTTTTGTGTCAAGTGTGTCAGTGGGTTTGTAAAGGTATATATAATGTGTCATATATCACCATAAAGGGTATGAAATGGACTTAATGCAAATGAGGTCAAAAAGTCATTTCAAGGTCATATGACGTCACAAGGCTCATTAATATTCATGAAAAAAATATGAAATGCATTAAAAATGCTATTTTCAACAATTTAAAAAGAGGTTTGTCACAGGAGCACAACCAAAAAGTAAGTATATTCTGTTTTTATATTTTCTTGGCTAACTCTGGTGAAAATATCACGAACCTAGCACATAGCTTTCTATATTTTTAGACTTAAAATATTCAGGTCTCAGAAATAGTCTCACAAAAGTTACTGAGCTGATGTAAAATCATAAATTTTTATTACCCACCCTCCCACCTTTAGAAATGAAACAAAATAAGTTTTTCTTACATTTGTGTCTTGTATTATGTTTCTTTTGTTTTATCAGAGAGATTTTTAAACAAAAGATGTTGTTACGCCTTGGCTACACCAATTGTTTAATAAAAAATATCACAGGGAATATTTGTCCCGTGTGTTACTGTCCCGTTTGTTACCTGACATAGTTTTTAAAACTTGACCTTTGCCAGAAAACTCGAAGCTGTATTAACGTTAAAATATGTCCTTACAATGTTTATTAAATGTTTAAGAGGATATGACCCTGCAAATTTATATCTACTTTTTTAATTCAGAGTTATATGTGAGCTAAGTCAAAAAATAAAAACACCATTTTTTGCGGTCCCGTTTGTTACCGACGAATAAATGATCATAAATTAATTATGAATTGAGTTATTACAACTATTTTTTATGTTTTTGTTGAACATTCTTAGTACCTTCAGGAATATACCAAAGGATTGAGATTTCATTTCAGATTTTTCAAACAAGCCCTATTTTTGGCTCTGAATGTCCCGTTTGCTACCGCGCAAATAGCTTGGACTTGCCCTATAAAGGAACTCTAATCTTAAGTATCCTAGCCAATTGCTTAAGGTATTATAATTCATTCCATGATATTAGCGATACAAAAACTTGATGGAAACCAGTTTGAGTATACCTTTCTTTACCAATTTAGAACTTACATTATCATAGTCGGTAAATCGTACAGTTTTATTATGATCACTATAATACTACTCTTACACATGCTTTGAATTCGCGAAGTGTGGATCGAATAAAGACCAAGTTATGCTAAAGGGAAAGTGGGAAAATACAATAATAATGATTATGGATGTAGCGCTTTCATGAAGAACATTCCAGCCAGGTACTCACAATGATCAAACCAAAACGACATCCGGATCTTACATATTGGCGGGTAGAAGCATGTAAATAACACGCATTGCTCATGGACGTGACTATCGTGCGGAGGATACGACCTTTGCATCTCCAGTCGATACGGCAACTGGAATACGACACTGTTACATGATGGATGATATGCTAAAACATTAATTTTATGAAAGTTATACCAACACCCTTACTTCGAATTGATCGAGGTTCAATTGAAAATCAAATCTGATTATTGACCAACCATTTCGACAAAGTCAATTTGCATGAGCCCCCGATGAGCCTTTGAACGTTTATAGACATACATGTAGGTCCATGGTAATAAAAGTGTCTGAAATCATGAGTAAATTCATTTCATGATATTTATGACATAGTAAAAGTCATTACCTGAGGTTTCATAAGTTTGTCAGGAGCATCCGGCCAATACTTTATATCGTATATTTCAATATCTGTTCAATAATGTAATTCATGTTTATTTGATTGACTAACTATATGAAGTCAATTTACACTTTCAAGACCTGAGGGTAACCGATTGAATATTTAAAATTTTATGGGCCAAATTAAGCTAAATCATTTTTATTAGATGATAGTATACAGCTGAAGTAAACATTCACGTGTTATTTTAGAAAAATAAGATTTAAAAGGAAAGGACCTTTCTGCAGTGATGCCTACAGCGATTACAATTCCTACTTATCCAGAAGCCATTAAAATTCGATGAGATGTGTTCGTAGAATACAAACAATTATGTCTTTACTGTACCAGTGCCCTGTCACATAAAGACTTACGATCGAAAAAAAAAAGGAAGTTACGATCGATTTTATCTCGGTAGTCTCATTTGGAACGCAGATACAGTCATGGATTAGGATTAGGATATGATTAAGATAAGGGTTAGGGCTATATTTAGGATTAAGATCATCAATTTTGGAGCATCCTGTCCGTGATATGGCTACCGAAAAAAAAATCGTAACTTTTTATCGATCGTAAGTCTTTGTGATACAGGGTACTGTTTCGATAAAAGAAAGATGATAGTGAAATTACTGTGAGGCAGGTGCAAGAAGAATGCATAAAGGATGTGAATATTAAGAGATCAAACAAACTT
Source organism: Paracentrotus lividus (assembly GCA_940671915.1). Classification (NCBI taxonomy): domain Eukaryota; kingdom Metazoa; phylum Echinodermata; class Echinoidea; order Camarodonta; family Echinidae; genus Paracentrotus; species Paracentrotus lividus. The sequence continues at coordinate 11,227,628 of CALNVZ010003014.1, read as the reverse complement.
TTAAGCAGGATTATTAACAGATATTGATGTTTATACACGTCTCAAGGACGTGATTCATCTAGGATTTAAGGGTATATACACACAAACATTGTTAAGTCCATGAAGGGAAGTGCTGAAGAGAAACTATCTTCCATGATGGAGGCAATATATCAGTATGGGGTCGATAACTTTGGATGTTCCACTTAAAAGCCGCAGGCAGCTAAGTCGAGGTTGAGTAGACGACAGCAGGAAATCCATGATAAACGACAAAGTATAAGAGCCTTACAGCGTCGCTGGAAGGAAGCGAAGAAGGAGAAGAATGGTATTGAAATGAAGGCTCTAGATGACCTCAGGCTCAGAGATGAGCGGAGAAAGAGGTTGAAAGCCCTGTCAAAGGCAGAGAGACTTAGAAGGAAAAGGAAAGGGCGGGCTAAGCAATTACAGAAGTTCTATGAAGATCCCTTTGCCTTCACAAAAGCCCTTTTCACCCTGTGAAATCTGGCGAACTGAAGGCTACTAGAGACGAGCTACAAAACCACCTGAGAAACACCTAACTCTGACAACATGAAGAAACCTACCTTGGCCCCAATGGAGCCTTGGTTCGTCCAACTTCTCCAGGCGAAAACTTTGACACACACACCTCTCACGCCTATCCGAGGTTGAAAAGGTTCGTCAAGAAGGCTAGGGCTGCTCATCTCCAGGTCCAATGGTGTGCCATAACAAGGTCTTCAAGTATTGTACCAGGATGAGGAGACTGTTATGAGAGGCTGTTGAGGGTGCTATGGCGAAACAATGTAGTGCCCAAGGAGTGGAGTAAAGCTGAAGGCGTGTACATACGAAAGAAAAGAATGCTGAGAGAATAGAACATTCCGTCCAATATCTCCTTAATATCGACGGAAAAGTCATGATGGGAATCCTTGCAGGGCGCCTGTCCAAGTACCTGCTCAGTGAATGGATTCATCGCACAGCTGTTCAGAAGGCAGGAGTTCCAGGATTTTCTGGCTGTGTCGAGCATTCTGCAATGATATGGCACACAATCCAAGAGGCAAAGAGGAGGAAGAATGGATTATCAGTTTATGGCTAGACTTAGCCAACGCGTACGGCTCATTGCCCACTCAATGATATGTTTACACTGGACTTCTTCTACATTCCGGACAAGCTTAGTGACTTTCTGAAGTGCTAGCTTTCAGGATTTCAAGATGAGGTTTTCCACCAAGGAGTTTAGCAACAGCTTACGCT
>CALNVZ010003014.1:11211053-11226385 GCA_940671915.1 Paracentrotus lividus | reverse complement strand
AAGACCTTGCCTTACAAAAGCCCTTTTCACCCTGTGAAATCTGGCGAACTGAAGGCTACTAGAGACGAGCTACAAAACCACCTGAGAAACACCTAACTCTGACAACATGAGAAACCTACCTTGGCCCCAATGGAGCCTTGGTTCGCCCAACTTCTCGCAGGCGAAACTTATGAACACACACCCTCCACGCCTATCCGAGGTTGAAAAGGTTCGTCAAGAAGGCTAGGGCTGGCTCATCTCCAGGTCCCAATGGTGTGCCATAACAAGGTCTTCAAGTATTGTACCAGGATGAGGAGACTGTTAATGAGAGGCTGTTGAGGGTGCTATGGCGAAACAAATGTAGTGCCAAGGAGTGGAGTAAAGCTGAAGGCGTGTACACATACCAAAGAAAAGAATGCTGAGAGAATAGAACATTCCGTCCAATATCTCTCCTTAATATCGACGGAAAGATCATGATGGACATCCTTGCAGGGCGCCTGTCCAAGTACCTGCTCAGTGAATGATTCATCGACACGCTGTTCAGAAGGCAGGAGTTCCAGGATTTTCTCGGCCTGTGTCGAGCATTCTGCAATGATACATAGGCACACAATCCAAGAGGCAAAGAGGAGGAAGATGGATTATCAGTTTTATGGCTAGACTTAGCCAACGCGTACGGCTCATTGCCCCACTCAATGATATGGTTTACACTGGACTTCTTCTACATTCCGGACAAGCTTAGTGTACTTTCTGAAGTGCTACTTTCAGGATTTCAAGATGAGGTTTTCCACCAAGGAGTTTACAACAGCTTACCAGCCCTCGAGGTAGGCATTCATGATGGGGTGTGCCATTCCCCAATTCTATTTGTTATGCAGGATAGAAGTTATAAACTAGAGCTTGCCTGTTCAGTTGTAACAGTATCGGAGATTTTGAACCTGGGCTCGAGGCTGCACCAATACGAGCTTCATGGATGATCTAACTTCTCTCTAATCCTGTACAAACAGATGCACAGAAGGCTCTTGAGGCGGCTGGACCAATTGATAAGCTGGTGCAGAATGAAGTTCAAACCAAAAATCAAGGAGCTTGACCATTAGAAAAGGAAGGGTCGACGACAGGACACGCTACAGAGTAGGCGGTGAGGCCATTCGTCGATTTCAGATGCCCCTGTTAGAGCCTGGGTGCTGGTTCACTAAGGAGTTATCTGACAAGAACCAGATAATCGAGATCCGAACGATGGTGGAGGATGGCCTGAAACGTATCGACAGATGTACCCTCCAAATAAGCTGAAGCTGTGGTGCAAAGTCGTCTCTTCCCAAGGATCATGTGGCCTCTGATGTTTAGAAATAGCAATGACGCATGTCGAGAGGATGGAGACAGAGAATATCTGTGCACGTTCGGAAGTGGCTTGGCGTCCCTCCATGCACAACGAACATCAAGCTTCTACGGCCATTCCACAAAGCTGAAGCTACCCTAAGTGCACTTACAGAGGAGTTTAAGGTGAAGAAGGCTCACATGTGTTTCGACAACTGAGGGACTCAGTGACCAGTTTGTTAAGGGACGTGCCAGATATCCGCACAGGACGGAAGGGTGGAATGCCAGCAAGAAGTTGAGGACATGGAATCTCGGCTGAGGGCACAAAGATATGGTTGGTCCTCACGCAAACAACAAGCAGGGCTAGGCATGATCCAACACCAGAACTTTCTTCAGGCAACCACAAAGATGAAGCGGAAGATGGTTTCGGATGAAATCCGTCGCAAAGAGGAGAGAACATCGTATTGCTAAAGCAGTGGGCCTGGTAGGGCAGGGAGCCTGGTGTCGATGGGAGTGCGTAACCACGGTCCCTGTCTGGAGAGATATATGGAAGATGGAAAACAGCACACTCAAGTTCTTGGCTACGAGCAACCTATGACGTTCTTCCTTCTCTCCACAACCAGCTGCACAGAAGTGGGCCAAAACCTGAGAATGAGAACTGCCAACAATGTGGGAAAAAGGGTTCACTCAGGCACATTCTATCAAATTGTCAGGTCTCTCTCGTGGTAGACAGGGACTATATAATGGAGACACAACGAGATCTTGAAAGTCTGAGTAACGCTGTAAAAGACTGCTGTAGACAAATCTAATATGACAAATCACACGGCAAACGTTCCAGTGATGACCCATTCGTGAAGGCTGGCGAAATACTGAACAACAGAAAAGCTAGACCACACACAGCAGACTCCTGGGTCATAGCAAGAGACTGGCAGTTGTCTCAGACCTGACTGGCAGATGACCTTCCCCAGTGAGATTGCAATCACCACATGCGAACCAGTTTGGTAGTCTGGTCAAAGCAGTCCAAGTCGGTTGTTCTCTGCGAATAGACTGTCCATGGGAGGAGAATATAGAGATAGCCATGAATACAACATCCAATATACCAGGACTTATCTCAGAATGCAGAGGAGAGGGGCTGGAAGGTCAACTACCACCAGTGGGGTTGGATGTAGAGGATATGCGACAAAATCTCTACTCACGTTCCTCTCGAGAATCGGAGTAACACAATAGAAAGAAGCTGGCTGGGGATACTGACGGAGGTGAGGGGATCATAATTGTAGTGTAGTTGAGTTTAGAGCTCATGATTCGAGACTAGCTAAAGGTCCTCTAAGCCGTGGATTGGTAGCAGTAGCAAGCCGAGTTTACAAAAGAACAGCTGAGGTGGCATATTATCCGGATGCTGGGCGTGGCACCGCCTCTCCTGCCAGCATAGCCATGAGTTGAGGATAATGGACTGACGAAGCCGAAATGGCTGGCAGGAGGACCTCGACTGAGGATTCAGCTGTTCCGAAGGACAATTGCCTGCACAAGGTGCGTGTTTTGATTATCTTATACTGCAGTCACACAGAAAATTACGTATATATACGTTTGTGTTTTTAAAATCTTATTTCTTATTCTATTTTATCAATTCTTAAGTATTTCTTTGTTTGACTTGATGAAAGAAATTATCAATATTTCCACTGCTGACTATGACGGGTAAGCATCCGTGGGATCCGCAGAAAAGAAAATAATTTTGGACGCAACCGGACGTAACTCAACATAAGTGTCTATTGTTCCCCAATAATAGGGGAACGGTATATCCTGTCTATAATCCCGCTGTGCGGCGTTCACGCAGCTGGCCGCGGTTGAATTAGAAGAAGAAAATTGAAAATTTGATTGCATTGAAACATTAACACAAAATTTTAACTGAAAAGAAAAGCACATGCATGAATATCAAAAGACCTTATTATTATTGGGGGATATTGCGAAACATTTCTAATCGACCTCACAAAATCAAATTAATCTCTTTTTTTTAAGTAGCAAATAAATTAGTCATAGTTACGCAAAATTAAACGCAAAATTATTAAGAAAACATAAAATAGGATAAAACTGAACTTTGAATATAGTTATTGGTATGAATGAAATACACATAGTTACTAATATAACTACAACTACGAATACAAGCACCGAAGGCAAACGTTTATCAAAGTATTTTGTGTAATTTAGAAACATACACAATCAAAACTTTAACGTACAGTCCATTTTTAAAAAACTCTTTTAGGTACTAAGGAATTATTATTGTTGTATGATTTATATTCTTGAAGAAATGGTATAATACTTCCAAAATACACTTCTTCTTTCATGATTAGGGGCGCGTACGTAAAACAATTAAAAATCGACTAAATATAGGCTCTGACCAAAAATGGGGAATAGTAACCACTGACAAAAGAAACAAAGAAATAAAAGTGAAAACGAGGTCAACCAAATGGTCATTTTCCCAGAGATTCCAATAAAGCCTCTAAAGTCATCTACATGTCTTCTAGTATGACTCGTGTCCGGAATCCTTTCTGATTTAAAAAGATATCGATTCCCATTATTTGTCAAATTAATGATAGTAAATGCTCCCTCCATATTTGCATTCAGAAATATGGCTCGATACAAGCCGGACTCGGGAGCTATCTACAGCTACAGTCACACAGACACATTGAGTTACGTCCGGAGTTGCCTCCAAAAATTCTCCTTATTTTCTGCTTATCCTACGGATGCCTTCCCATCATAGTCAGCAGTGGAAATAATGATAATTGCGTTCATACAATAAAACAGAGAAATACATAAATAAAAAGAAGATATAATTGAAGATGAAATAAGGATAATACAACAAAAAGTATCTTAAGTATCTGTGTGACTGTAGTATAAAATTGGGATGAGGGAGGTGACTTCAATGATCAAACAAAGAATCATTTCTCAGACAAACACGAAGCAATCACACACTGTTTAAAGTTGATTTAACCGATATGAATATCTGTTTGGAGCTCTAATATACACTCTGTTCAAACCTTCGTTTGCTGAAATTTTACACAGGTTGAATAATATCTCTTTAAACGCATAACATTTCATCATACGTAAATCATTATGGACAATTTTTCATTATTTTGATGTTGATGGTCTATGATTACGTAAGATAATGATTTTTTTATAACGTTCCGTTATGACGGAACTTGTGTTCAATGCCCTCCTTCAGTTATATAATTTAGAATTTTTATTTTCAATTTTTAGGCAAAGCACCAATATGCCATGTAAGTTTATTATAACTTACATAAGAAAATTATCTACATCCATTAAATCTTACCTAAATTTAATTCCTTCGTCATCGGTTCTTTTGATATCGAGGACATGCTGATATTTGTTTAAGTTCAATTTCGCGCCGTTTCATGGATCAAATCGGCTGTATCATTTTGATAATAACATTTGTATACACACAAAAGTGGATATCTAACGGTATATAAAATAAACACATACATATTTAAGAGTTAATATTTTTATGAAATTACGAGCCAATTCAGTTTATCGTGTTATCAAATAATATTTTGGGTATAGTACACTCCCCTGTGGATTTATTGGGTCAACAAATGGGTGTAAGTGTTTTCGTCGATATACTTATTTAAAATTTATGACGGAAATACCGAAGGTAGAAAAAAAACACGGCATGAGTCGTGATTGTTGATTTGATTATAAAATAAATTAGTTAACCTCATTGAATATAGTAGCCTGATCAGAAAGTATATGTATAATTTCTGCCACTCTACCACTTACCAGAGTCGTGGGGGTGTAACACAAAGACTTACGATTGATAAATAGTTACGATTGATTTTTCCCGGTAGCCTGATCATGGACAGGACGCTCCAAAGTTGATGATCTTAATCCTAACTCTAGCCCTAACCCCTACTCTTTGTCATCTACAAATCCTAACCCATGACTGTACCTGGTTTCCAAATGAGGCTACCGAGAAAAAGTCAATCGTAATTTTTTTATCAATCGTAAGTCTTTGTGTTACAAGGCACAGAAAGGATGATAATAAGATGAGGGTGATGTCATCCAACCTTTTAAAATTAAGTGAAATCCCTTTCTTTTCTTTTTTTGGCTTCTCACCCCTCCCTCTCTAACTCTTCCTCTCATATGTTCCTTATTATTATTATTCATTTGACCAAAAAGAGTACATGTTTTATACAATACAAGAGATGACATACAATGTAAAAGCATGACATATACAAAAACAAAACGAGATAAGAAGAGAGAAATGAACAGTGCTATATGTTGGTCTTATCTATCTATCTTCCTCATGTGTTTTCTCCTTCTTCCCCGTTTTCTTTCCCCCTCCATATCTCTATCTGTATTTTTATCTCTATCAATATTTATCTTTTTTCTTAACTATGTGTCTATACCTACTGGACACTATACATTTTCTGGCTTCAATCTAAGTAGTGTCAGTCCAGAAAATAGCGTATTTTTAGGGTAAATATTCTTCCTTTGATAAAATTTGATTAATTATAAAAAGGGGGGAAATGAAGAAGAAACATTTTTCCGATCAATGTGACTGGCAAAAATTACCATTTTACTCATTAAAAATTTGTACATTAAGCACTACACGACTTTTGCTCATTCAGATGCGTTCAGATTGTCAAAATGTCATGCAGCATTTGTATTGGGGGGAAAAAAAATCGTCATTTTCAGTATGTGGATATACTGTGTGTTGAAGCGTTGATTGATTATGCCACATTATCACTTAATTCGAAATAAATTGAAGTATTACCTATACCGCCACTGGTCGAGGAGAGGGGCATAGAGTATTGTCTTGGGATGACTATATACCTGATATACGATTGACTGAAGGTGTGATCATATCAATTCAACCATTATTCAATTATATTACCTCTGATCATAATGGTATTCTTTGTAAATTATGAAACATATACCAGTAGTAGAAAAATCTTCAATCGTAACAGTCATCGTTTCATTTTTTTGCCAGCTTCCTTGTCATCTAAATGAGTGAATTCTCGTATGAATGGCCATCGTTCTCATAATTAATTCTTTCCATATATATAGTCAGACGAGGGCCAATGTAATCCTGGCTATTTCAAAAGGTTAGCGTATGACCCAGAAAGCAGCTACTCTCACCAATAATCACTGCAATAATTCGGAATCGTGTACAGGGTTTGACGGAATCAGGGGAACCTTCTATCCGAATCGGAAGCGCTTGAAAGTCAAAACTGAAAATAAACAACTTATAGTTTGCAATGTTACCTTAAGGAGTTGATGAAGATGATTACAGATAACAAAAAAATGTAAAAAAAATGTAAAGCAAAGCAATGATTGTTTAAAAAAAAATGATAACATCACGCTTAGATTAATTTTAAACCATACATAATCAACACAATATCTTGTCTGAGTAAATACATTAGAATGAAGAATAATAATACATGTATATAAATAATATTCTGTATTAAATATATATACATATTATATATATATATATACATGTATGTATATACAATGCGTCCCAAATAAAATTAAACCCAACTATGAGAGCCTAAAATTAATATTGTATAACTTCTGTTTCATTAATTGTTATATCATGACAAAATAGTAACCCATATTCTATTCAGTGATATCAAAATCATTCCTGTACTACCATGGATTCGAGTCTTTTTTTTCTTCTTTTTTTTAAAACTTTGGTCAAAACACATTTGACCATTTTTTTTCAGAAGCAACCCTGGCTTTATAATCATTCATTCTTTGTTTGCGCTCATTCATTCATGAGGGGAAAGGACTACTTGTACTATTGAAAATAATACAACACTGAAAACCTAAACGGGTAGGCCGACTAGCTTTAAAGCTAGTCGTAGTGATGCCCAGACTGACTAGCTTTAAATCTAGTCGGTCACGACGGACTAGTTTTCCTTCAACACAATTCCGGTTATTACGGAACTAGCTTTAAAACTCGTCCGTCTCTACGGACTAGCTTGAAAGCTAGTTCGTCAAGTTAGTCCGTCTTGACGGACTAGTTTTAATGCTCGTCGGTCACGACGGACTAATTTTAAAGCTCGTCCGTCGTGACCGACTAGTTTGACGGACTAGCCTAAAAGCTAGTCGTAGTGATGCCCAGACTGACGAGCTTTTGAGCAGGACTAGCTTTACAGCTAGTCGGTCATGGTGTAAAAGCTAGTCCGTCGCGCTTTTCTGCCGCCATGTTCTTGCGCTGTCTTGACAGACTAGAATGACGGACGAGGTTAATATGGCTTCACCACTGGTCAGAGACGTCAAATCTGAAATATTAGAAGACATTATTAAGATACGATTAAAAACATGCATTTTGTCACAAGAATTTGAGCAAAAAATAAATAAATAAATAATAAAAAATAAATAAATAAATAAACATTTTATTATGATGATATAAATCAGAAGACAGGAATTAATACAGGAGGCACAATTAGTTAACATTATGGCAATTAACAAATAATGGGGGCACGGGGCCCAGGAGTCGCATCCATGGCTTGCATCATGACTTTTTGTTGTAGGCCTACCTACTTTTGCATTTTCGGCGTATACACTTGTCCTTGAGAGCCACTTCAGAATCCCAAAGTCGCGCCTCTAATCCAATATTCTTTTCTTTCAGATACAAGTAATCTAAAAGAAAAGTGGCGCCTATATTTATTATTATAATTAAATTTCAATTTTCATAATTTAATGTGATTGTTACTATCGTTGTAAATACACACAATTTATAAATTAATTTGGCAAGACCTAATTTTTCGCGTTGGTGATTATAGCATTAATCTATGTGAAAAAAATAACGCTATCTGTGAACTGAAACATAAGGAATTAAAAAAGAGTACTCACATATTCATGTCACAGGAAGGAGATCGCCATTATAATCAAAATCTTAAGCTTTACGGGGTATATCCAGTGTGCGTCTGTACAGTTTGCTCATTAAATGGAATTCACATACAGATAATGCAACTAATACATGTAATAGTGATGTCCTTTTCGCAATGTGCATGTTATTCAATCAGTTGTAGGGGAGACCGGGGACAATTGTAACACTTTTGTCCAAATTTGACTTATCAACTTTATTATAACTAAATACTTGCTTAAAACCAAGTAAAACGAAGCTTGGATATCTTAGCTCGACATAAGAATAGGTTTGGGTTAAGTAAAACTATTTATTTTGAAGCCATTATCATTTCAAAACACGAGGTCGAGTGTTACAGACGTACGGGGCAATTGTAACACATGAAATTGTAACATTTTGCTTTTCTTTATCAAAGCTATGCACTTGACAATTCCAAGATTTAAACAACATTAACCACATCAGCTAATTATTATAAAACATGACAATGCTTGAATTAAGTTACATTATATTTTCCACTTGATATATACATGGCATGGGATTATTGAAGAAGTTTACGTGCTCTGTACGGGCGCTGAATTGTCCCGGGGCTAGGTAAGGGGCAAAAGTATTACCTAAACGGCATTATTACTATTGCCCCTGTGGTGGGCGACCATGTTTGGAGAGATTTTTTTCTATCTTAGCTTAGGTATTCATCGTTGAAACGTTAACAAAATATGGCCTAAGATCATAATTTCTAAATATATAAAAATGACAGCCGTAGCTCATTCACATATTTGTCCAGAAGAAAAACAATGGGTAATGTGAAATATTACTTTCCTACTCAAAAAAACGATTTTTCTGCTGTAGAAAGTTCCACGAACCGTTACATCTGCTAATACTCAAACAGCATGAGGAGCGATGAAATATGCATGCTCTGTACAAATTTTAAGTTTGTAGCGTGTTTCTGTTAGGGATGGGAGCCCCTGTTACAATTGCCCCCGTGTTACAATTGTCCCCGGTCTCCCCTTCCACTTTCTATTCACTGCTGTTGCTAAGCCAGGCATTCACCATCAATCTATAAGAATAGACGGTTCATGGGTTCTATAGTAACGAAGTATTCAATTAGCCTGATTAAAGGCGCGGTCCCACTGGCTCTTTAGGATGATTTGCGTATGAATTGCGGATTGTTTGTTTTGTTTTTGTTTTTTTGCTGCGGATGAACGAAATTTGTATACGCAACTCATGCGCAATTAATCCTCCCGTCAGTGGGACCGGGCCTTAAAGAATGGAACAATATTTCTAACCTATATTGTGAATGGCATACTTGTCACGATTTATGTTATTTCGGCTATCGTAATGCTCTCAGATTGTCAAGCAAAAACAACCTTTGTTTAAGAATATTGATTGTATCCAACTTCTATTCACTGCTGTTGCTAAGCCGGGAATTCACCAGCAACCTGTGAGGAAACACCGGGTTCTTGAGTTCTATAGTAACAAGGTATTTAATTAGCCTGTAATTGAAGAATGGAGAACAAATTTTGGAATCTACCGGTACTCGTGAATTGCATACTTGTCATAATAGATATTATGTCTCGTAAGCTTTCAGATTGTCAAGCGAAAACAACCTTTGTTTCAGAATGTATCAACTTGATTATGCTCGGAAACAGAATAAATAGAGAAGGTACATTGAAACGACATTGCAACTATTTGTATCAAAAGCTAGTCAGTCATTCTAATGGGTGAACTGTCCTACCCCCTACTTTTTTTGACATAGTCGGTCACGTCGATGGACTAGCATCAAGCTTGACGGACGAGCTTTAAAGCTCGTCCGTCCAGTTGAGAGATGTAGATTCAGTTGTATGCTAGTCCGTCTTGACGGACTAACATGGCAGACTAGCTTTAAAACTAGTCCGTCTTGACCGACTAGCTTTAAAGCTAGTCTGTCCATTGACGGACGAGGTTAGGTTTTCAGTGAAGTGCTACTTTTGCTCAAATTGTTACAAGGGCATTTTTTGCGCTTTCTTTTTTTTAAATATAAAGCCCAAGTGCTCAGTCATCCGCCACAACACAGGTATAGTGTGGTATCATTGAATAGAATATGGATACTGTTTACTACAAAATTTATATCAAGGTCGCACAAGCTATAACATTTCAATATGAGGCTCTCAAAGTTAGGTTTACTTTTTCTCTGAGAAACACTGAATAATTGTTTGCATATTTTGCTACCTCTTTGTAATTATATAAACATCTGATATAATTTGATATAATATAGGTATATAGGCAACAACAAAATAAGAAGCATTACAACTTTTGAACTGATTTTCCTCTTCTTCTTTTTTTTTCATTTCTGCTTCAGGTCTTCTTCATCAACATCTGAAAATGGGACATAGGCGATTTGGATTGTCGTTCCAAAGTGATTCCACAAGATTCCCAACTGTAACAGTATTTAAAAGGAGAGTACAAAAAACTGAGCCCATCTACAAGCAGAGGAAGCTATTGTTAAAATGAAGCTAAGGAAAATGAAAGCCTTGGAAGGGACAAGTATATTTTCCTGATTTTTATCATTATTGTTTTCTTGCAAACACAAACTGGAGAGTCCAAAGAGAACATACCCAAAGATACAACACACGCAAAGCACATCAAAAACGAACGTATAAAGCCATATGTTAACATTATTACATATCTGATTGAAAGGTTTAAAGAATGGAAATATACTGGGATGATAGAACAACTGAAGGGATCATGTTTATTTGAATCGTAATAAAAGATGGATGTAGACACCAAAATAACTGCAGAGGGAGAAATGTGAACTGAACCAACTGCAGAGGGAAAAGAGAGCGAACAACTGCGAAGGTAAAGTGAACCAACTGCAGAAGGAGAAAGTGAACCGACCAACTGCAGAGAAAATGACCGACAAGCAGAGGAATGAACCAACTGCAGAGGAGAAAAGTGACCTGAACCAACTGCGAAGGAGAAAGTGAACAATGCAAAGGGAAAGTGACCTGAACCAACCGCAGAAGGAGAAAGTGATCAACCAATCAAGAAGAGAAACCGAACTGAAGGAAAGTGAACAACCAACTGCAGAAGGAGAGAGCGAACAGCAACTGCGAAGGGAAAGTGAACCTAAAACTGCAGAAGGAGAGAGCGAACCTGAACAACTAAGAGGAGAAGGCTGAAAAATGCGAAGAAAGTGAACCAGAATACGAGGAGAAAGTCAACCAGAACAACTGCAGAAGGAGAAAGTGAGCCTGAACCAACTGCAGAGGAGAGAGCGAACCTGACCCAACTGCAGAAGAGAGAGTGAACAGAACAATAGAAGGAGAAAGAACCTGAACCAACTGCAGAAGGAGAAGTGAACCGAACCAATGCAGAAGGAAAAGTAACATAACATGAAAAAACGAAGGAGAAAGTGACCAACTGCAGAAGGAGAGAGTGAACCTGAACCAACTGCAGAAGGAGAAAGTGAACCCGACCAACTGCAGAAGGAAAAATGAACATGAAAACTGCAGAAGGAGAAAATGAGCATGAACCAACTGCAGAAGGAGAAAGTGAACCCGAGCCAACTGCAGAGGGAGAAAGTGAAGCAAACCAACTGCAGAAGAGAAAGTGAACCGAGAACTGCAGAGGGAGAAAGTGAACTGAACCAATGCAGAAGGAGAAAATGACACATGCAGAGAGAGAGCAACAGAACACTGCCGAGGATGAAAGTGACAACTGCAGAAGAGAGAGCGAACCAGAAAACTGCGAAGGTAAAGTAACTGAACCAACTGCAGAAGGAAAGCGAAACAGAACCAACTGCAGAAGGAAAGTGAACCAGACCAAACTGCAGAAGGAGAAAGTGACCAACTGAGAAGAAAAGTGAACAGAACCAACTGCGAAGGAGAAAGTGAACCAGAACCAACTGCAGAAGGAGAAAGTGAACCAACGTAGAAGGAGAAAGTGAACCAGAACCAACTGCCGAAGGAGAAAGTGAACCAACTGCAGAAGGAGAAAAAGCCTGAACCAACCGCAGAAGGAGAAAGCGAACGTGAACCAACTCAGAAGGAGAAAGTGAACCAGAAAAACTGCAGAAGGGAAAAGTGAACCGAGCCAACCGCGAAGAGGAGAGAACAGACCAACGCAGAAGAGAAAGTGAACCTGAACAAGCAGAAAGAGAAAGCGAACCAGAACCAACTGAGAAGGAGAAGTGAACCGAACCAACTGCAGAAGGAGAAAGTGAGCTGACACCGCAGAAGAGAAAGTGAACCAGAACCACTGCAAGAAGGAAATGAATGAACCAACTGCGAAGGAGAAGCGAACCTGAACCAACTGCGAAGAGAAAGTGAACCAGAACCAACTGCAGAAGGAGAAAGTGAACCAGAACCAACTGCAGAAGGAGAAAGTGAACCTGAACCAACTGCAGAAGGAGAAAGTGAACCAGAACCAACTGCCGAAGGTGAAAGTGAGCCTGAACCAACTGCAGAGAAAAGTGGAGTGAACCAAACTGCCGAAGGTGAAAGTGCCAGAACCAACTGCAGAAGGAGAAGTGAACCTGAACCAACTGCAGAGAGAAGTGAACCAGAACAACTGCCGAAGTGAAAGTGAGCCTGAACCAACTGCAGAAGGAGAAGTGAACCGAACCAAGTGCCGAAGGAAAAGTGAACCAGAACAAGTGCAGGGGAAGAATGAACGAGATCTGAGAATGAGTGTGAGCCGGATCTGAAAAAATTTACTGCAGAACCTGAGCCTGAAGGCGAGCCATGGCCTGAACCTGGTCCAGATTGGGAAATTGCTTTTGTCATGCTTGGTCCTGCTTGGAGCCTACACACTTACGGTTTTGCCTTAGGATTTATTTGCATTGCTACCTATGCAAGCCATGTGGTTATGACCTTGTATGGAGATAGGCATCGTTCCGGCTCCAAATCACTCTCGGCAACATTAAACACGCTTTTGCTAATATTCGGCGTCACTCGGTCCATCTCACTTTTTGTAAATCCATATGGATCGCGAGCAAATACTCCGACTCTCTTGTCTCGAATGATGTGGTCCGTTGGCTTTCCATGTCTCACCGCTGTCCTCTCCACTCTCCTTCTTGTTCTTATCGATACAACCAAAGTTTCTTTGGCCCCTCCTCGCTTTCAAAAGTTCTCTGCCGTTGCTCGAGTTTGCGGGATACACTTCTTGTTGGTTTTAGGAACAGACATTCTGGTTTCTTTCTTTATCGACTTGAAGGAGATGCTGCTGATGTGTCAACTCATCTACATTACTTGGAGCGCTCTTCTAGCCATCGGGTATTTCAGGGTCAGTCAACTCATCAAAGCAAATTTCAAATCGAGTCTGAGCCAGAAGAAAAACATGCAAGGTAAGATTTATGTAGATATTTATGAAACTATGTATATAAATAGTGAGCGTGAGGGTCACAGTGCGTCCCACTGTTTTTCGTACAAAACTGTTCTTTTATTTTGGATTTAAAAGAGCTCTCATTGTAAATATAGATATAAAAAAGAAGAATTTATATATCTCTTTTTAAAGTGTCCATCGATATTTTAAAGGAACTTTTTAAAGAAAAGGGTTTCATTTTAATAGATTTTTCAAACCACAAATGGTTCCCTCTTGATTCCGAAGCGACCTCGCGTTTAGAAAAAAAAATCACAATGAAAAGGTTCGGTTTCCTGAGAAGCGCCCCTTTATTTGTACCTCCACCCTCCCGCACTACAGAGGAGTGGAGGTGATATGTGCTCGAGGTAATGATCTTTAATTGTGGACAAATTTTGTGAATACTAATGAGTGAATGTGAACAGCGAAATGTTGCATTCTAGCATCAATTACCATGGAAATATATAGCCCCCCATCCATTTTCATTATCAGGATTTAGTACAACAATGATTGGTTTTGAGAGCGACTGACACAGTAATCTAGGTTTGGAATGCAGCTTCCAATGTATAGGTTTTGTTTCATTAATTCATGAAATGAATGAAGGTTGCTGAGGAACTCATTCTGGCAGACAGTTAGATGATTAATTGGTAAACTATATCATGTATCCCGTCGGAATAAGAGCGCATCATCCGTAAGAATGGTTTAATTCGAACGGCTTTGTTTGAATGATTATCTCCAAAAGATTAATTCTAACCACCCGGACTCACATCTACAGAGTTCTCCTGACTGTTTTTTTAAATAATGAGACCTCATAATACAATGGTAAAACCACGATTCCATTTAATAATAGGGCCTATTCAATTAAAACACCAACAGTGGATACCATTGACTCGCGTACTTCTGCTGATGCACATCTGATATGGTTATCAATACAGTCGCCTATTCAGACTTTCGCATGAGGCGTTGTGAGAATCATACATTGAATATACACTGATATCTAAGAAATTATTTTGCACCCGCCTTTCTTTTCCAATTTGCCGTTAGTACCCCTCTTTTCAAACACTTTTTAATATTTTAAAACCCTCACACCACACAACAATGCCACAAATCATCACATAACCAAAATCTAGCTTATCCCCACAAAACCTCAGAAACACACACACACACAATATCGCTCACATGCACAAAACACTCACACACACTCGATTACACGAACAAACCAGTAGCACACCCACAGTCTCAACCCACCATGAACACCCCCGCAAACACACACGGTCTCATTCACACGCAAAAAACCTACACACCAAGTCTAACCCAAAGGCACACCATCCACGATCTCACCCACACGCACAAACCTAACAGAGGTGTGCACTCACCACAAACCACACACACACACACATACTCCCACAATCTCGCTCATACATACAACCATCACACACTCACAGTCTCGCTGACAGAGCACAAACCCTCACACACCATAAGTCGCGTTTGAACACACAAACCAACACACACTACAATCCCACTCACATGCTCAAACCCTCACGCACACCACACATCCACGTTCCACCAAACACACAAACCCTGACACACAAACAGTCTTGTCACATGCACAAACTCTCACACACCCACCGTTTCACCTACACCTAAAACCCATAAAACAACCATAGCATCATTCACACGCACAGCCCTAAAATCGGATCCCCAAGTCTCGCCCACTATCATACGCCCGCAGATAAAACTATTGTCTATACATGTATGTCTACCTACACCTCCCCCCCCCCACCCCACCATTCCGTGATTACTCAGCTCGGATTCATGTTTTGGA
>CALNVZ010003014.1:11139713-11179682 GCA_940671915.1 Paracentrotus lividus | reverse complement strand
TGCAGTTAAACAGCACTTTGAGTGCAGTCACTATGCAAGCACTTAAAAAGTGCTGATTTCAGCCCTTGAAGAGCTAAAAACAGCACTTCACTTTTTAGAGTGTAAAATTTGAGTATGAAATCATTGATATCTCGAAGGTAAAGCAAGCAATTAGCTTGCAATTTTGAAGAGATACCAGACTGACCTAAGTGTTTATAATTATGTTGGCAAAATAAGCTAAATCGAATAAAATGTGATTTGAATATCATTCAATGTTATTACATCCCTTTAAGAATAGAAATTGCAATTTTTTAGAGAAGAAAAGGGGCATATTTTGGTAACGAAACTGAGGGGCACTTTAAGGGTGCCATCTCTGACCTTGAGCATTGCGAATACAGAAAGTAGAGAATTTAAAAGACGATCCACGTATAATCAGCGTTAAATTTTCGACCATGATTGGTGCACCTCTGATCGTGATTGTGTTCTGTGTTTTCTAAAATTGCGTTTTGTATCATGATTCATGATGTTCCTGTTTACATTTTGTTTTCGACCACGAACGCACCCTATGACCTCTCATATCCTTTAAAATGTGTGATTTAGATCTGGGTTAGTTGTACCATGAAGAGGTGTCAAATTAGGAGGGATTCTTGTTTGAATAGAATGGTTCCTCCTCCCGGGATGAGGGGGGGGGGGTGTTAAAGCACCCCCAGAAATATGAGATCTGGGAATCATTCCAACACCAATTTCCACGACGTTCCCTCCCTTCTGATTAATAATTTTTTGTTTTCTGAAATAAATGAAAGGTATAAGTTGAACTGTTATCATGGTTATGTTAAGATGTCTCAACCCATTTTGGGAAGTATCTTCGAAATATGTTATAGTTAAATGTGAAAATATCGATATGCCTCTCTTTCTCTCTCTGTCCCTCTCTCCTTGTGTTCTATCTATGTCTCTCTCTCTCTCTGTCTCTCTATCTCTCTATCTTTCTCCCTCTCTCCCTCTCTCTCTCTCTCTCTCTCTCTCTCTCTCTCTCTCTCTCTCTCTCTCTCTCTCTCTCTCTCTCTCTCTCTCTCTCTCTCTCTCTCTCTCTCTCTCTATATATATATATATTATATGTCCCTCTCTCATTGGGTCATAATCATCCTTTTCTCTGTATCTCCCTCTTCTTTTCCCCACCTCTCTCTCATCCATTTATCTCTTACATGAATCCCAGGGAAGGGTTTCAGTCACGCGTGAAAATGCACAAATATGCCACTTCATCAACCGTAACATTGAATCATTAAATTATTTCTGTGCCTTGGCGACAAAATTTGAAAACATCATTACTCGATAGATTCAACAGTTACAAGAAAAGCCTAACTGTATCAAGGATGTTGACTTGGTTTCAGTGGCGGATCTCAGGGATTTGAATACAGGGGGGGGGGGGGGCTGTGGGTTTACTATCGACTTTGCATTAGGTCGTAACTTTTTACTGTTACAGGGATGTATTACCACATGGTTTATTGACAACATTTCGGATACAATTACATGAAGCCTCAATAATATATCAAAATTATATTACCTATTATATGCCTCATAGAAGTTGCGCCAAGTCTCTTTCCTTGTCAAGTCTCCGCCATTCTATTTCCGCCGATGAAATGATTTAAAAAAAAAAACAGGGGGGGGGATGAAATAAAATTCACGCCATTCGAAAAATCCGAGCTGTCACCAAAGCTTTATCGAAATGCACTCGGCACTGCCGTCAGTTTGTGAAATAGCGCCGCGGCTCAGTTGAATCTCGTTTCACGCATCTACCAATTATGCAACCTGAGGTTACAATCGAGGTGGTTGTCATTCTACTCAATCATTTCATGCATCCACTGATTCAGTGACAACTCCTGCTCTGGATTTACATGGAATGAAGAAGTTATGTAGCCAACTTTACCTTCTTTTGTACAGCTACGTCCAGTTACATATTCTCAGGAAAGGCTTGTTGCGTTTTGAAAGTTAATAGTATAATCGTATCTTGCTGGAAATATATACGACGTTTGGGAATTAATATTGTAAAACCCTGATTATTTGACGAGCATATATGAATTCCTTTTCATAGAATATCATGTTGTATCACGATGATGAAGATGATCTACAAGAAACATATTTTGTTGGTATAATATGGTACATTAACACCAATTATGACATTCGCGTCATATGAGCGAGATAGCGTTGCACTGGATATTTTGGAGATTACGGCCCTTAAAGATGAGAATATTTTGTTCAATTTGAAGAATTATTGAGTGAAAACTGATTAAACGAATTTACTTAAAATATTTTTTTTGGCGAAACTGGAGTCCTTTGGAAGCTTTTTTTTTCTTTCATCTCTTAAACTGTGCTCTTAAGGTGGATCCCATAATTAGATATTTTGATCAAACGTCGCTCTTTTCTAAAAAAGTTTAGTTGAGATGGACCAAGTACACGACAATAGCTGAGTGTGCCATGGTCGGCGGTGGGAAGGCAGCCAGAAGACTAATCTGAAAACCTGGGTTACAATACATCTATAGACCAGGACTGGTTCCTGGACCTGCTTTGGACCTAACATCGTCACCCCCTGAGGTGGGTGACAGAGAATGAGGGCACATCAGATCCAGCCTTTGGAATAGCCCCTAGCTTGCCTGACGATACCACGTACTGGTTGGTAGTATGCTAATATCAGGTGCTATGTTGTGTTCAGGTAGTTTATCAACTGCTCTCATAATTCAGGGCAGCGGAGCCCGAGGGTATGTGTGTTGGTGTGTGGGGGGGCGGGTGGGGGGGGCTTCAGTCCGATTCTCCCCCTATTTCCCGCAAAGGTAACAAAACACGAAAACGACGATTAAGTTGTGATTTTAGCCTGTGAGCCCCCACCTTTGCTCAGCCCCTCCACTTTAAAAAAACGCTCGCGCCCCTGTAATTAATGTAAAATTATAGTATGCATGGGGCACGATAATGCTCAGAATTTATGGCAGATCTTGTGGAAAGGAACTTAATAATAAAAATATCTGCATTCAGTGTAAAGAAATGTTAAGACTCACTCGTAATATAAAATCAAATAAATAATTGCAAATATAATGAATATTAAACCAAGAAAAAATATTGATCCCCCCCCCCCTCCTCCGACGACACGTGCCCTTGTGACAAGGTCATTCCAGAGGAATCATTAACGATTGGTTGGTTACCAATGATGGGTCAATGTGTCGCGAATAGGAGATGTGCTACTCGACTTGCTTGGGTGTGAAGCTGCGGTTTTAATATCACCCCCCCCCCCCCCACACGGGAATAATGTACAATAGACGGTCCCCGTGTTACATGTACCATTGTAATGTTACACTTATTTTAGGATATGAAATAAAAATCATAGCAAACTATTTCCTAAATGTCTTAAGTAATATTAGGCAAATGTAATGCTAACACATAATTCTCTCTCTGTCCATCCCTCTCTCAAGAATGAAACAACAACAACAACAGCAACAACCTCGGATTGTGTTTTTCCTTTCTTTTTCAATTGGGATTTTTCTTAGTAAAGCAAAAATGATTCCCGCCTTCGATAAATACAACATACAATTTTCATATAGCTTATAAGCACATTTTTTAAAATATAAGTATACGATACACTAATTCCTATCTTGTCACCTCCCGCACCCCGAGATAATCATCGTGGGTAACCACCCTATATAATAATCTCAATTTTCTTCCACTTTTCTCCAAATACCTAAAAGGATATAACTAAAATAACTGCATGATAACCGCAATAGACTCAAATTAAATAAAAACTTTACTAAAAAAGAGCAGAGAAATCACTCTGTTCGAATAAATAAATTAAAAAGAAAAAAGATCGACATGCGTGGTATGACACTGATATGTTTATACACTGTCAGGGTGCTCAAAACTAGGTCGCGAATCCACACCTTTTTAGATAGTATTAGGTTCCATTCGACCTTTTCACAGATTCATCGATCATCCGATTAATGCGAGGAAAAAACGGTTTTGAAAGGTATCTTTTGATTTTTGTTTTTGCATATTTATATCATTCAATATCTCTCTTCTCAATGCTATACCTTACAACATGTACAATGCACAGTGGAGCTGCAGTCAGTATATGAAATCACAACTACAGTAATTTATAGATATAAACATTTATACACTTCAAATCTCCCTAAAACAAATAATTCGATCAGCCATATTATACATATAATATATACTCCCAGGAATTATTTTTTTTAAATGCCATGCAGACAAAAAACAAATCAAAACAAAAAATAGATAAATAAATAAATAATAATAATAATAAATAATAATAAATAGGCCCAAATTTTGTTAGCTCCAATGTTACCACTGTTCTTCATTGGATCCTTGATTGTGACTTGTAAGATTTTCAATTATACCGAGCTAAAAAAGAAAGAAAAAAGATCGTGATTGTAAAGACACGGAGACCTTCATTTCGACCTGATTTCGACAACCTTTCCATTAGCATATCAACAATGTCAACTGTATGGAAAAATTTCGGCGAACAATACCCTGTTTACACTGTGACTCGGCTCTCGTGTCGAATCTTCACTAGAAAGAGTGAACCTGTGATCGTGTTTATACAGAACAAGGAAAATAATTTTTTAAAAAGGCGAGTTCAACACGGACTCCATCACGCACGGAAGTAGTGGGACATCATTAATGTGTGTTGTGATGTATAGCCGAATTCAACCAATGTTTTCCAGGTTATCGAGTTCGACACGGCTTTCTGTTTACACACAGAAAAATTGGCGTGTCGAACACGCCTCCCGGGTCGAAACCTACAATTCTGTTGGAGCAAAAAAAGGCGTGTCGAACTCGGGTCGCGGATCACACTGATCCTGTTTACAAGACATAAACTTTGCCGTCAAACCCCGAGCCGAGTCACAGTGTAAACACGGTATAAGATGCGTACCTCGATCAGAATACAATATTACATGCATGTATTCTCAGTGCCTTAAGGCAATGTACTTGTACTTACAACATTCTCCCTTTGCAAGTATTATGTGAAAGGGTCCTCTCATGTTCCAATGGAATTGCACTCACACTTTCAAATCTTTCTTTTTCCATTTTGCATGTTTATAGGGTGACTGATACATTAGGGAATGAATAATTCATCAAATATACACTCTGAATGAGTTTGCCTTGTCAATCTCAACTATTGGTCATACATTTTGAGTATATATTTTTTAAGCTCCAGCAACATCCATTTGCTCGTGCTTTAATTTCTTGAAATTTATTTGTCCCAACTTTCACTTTTCGGGAACTTGGCTTTACCTTGAACGTTTCCAAAACCATCCCCTAGGATTGAAAAATAACGAAAGTTTGTCAACCCCCACGATGCACAATTTTTTTTTTTCTTTTCATTTTGGGGCCCCTTTTCGTTTACCTTGCTAACCAAAGCTCCATCAGTCCTATCCTCATGGATTACATCTGAGGTGTAGAGTTGTTATTGTTCTTTAAGTTAAATTTAGGTTTATTGTTACAAGCTTAGGTCTATTGACTAAGGGAAGGGTCACAATTTATTTTGATTGGGATTCAAAATTTATTTTATTCATTTTAACACCGTGGAAATTTATAACCTTCCATAATTAATGTAGAATCTCAGCAAAACATAATTATACAAATGATGCACTGAGTTTTAGTATCGGTAGGTTTTGTGAGCATAAGGTAACTATATATGGAATTGTTAAACTAGTTTCCATAGTTACCGCATGCACAAACAAACCTGTGTATCATTTGTTTCATAGAATGGTGGAATTTTTGGCGGAAAATATATATATCTTTTACAACCATGCATTGGTAATTACCAACGTATGGCTAGCCATGCATCCGTTAAATTTACCATGCATAAATAAATACTAACGCATACCAAATTCACCTAATGTATCGCTAGTCATTCTATAAATCATATAAAAATAAACTATAGGCCCAGTTGGGCGATTCTTTGAAAAGTGAACCTTTTTTGGAAAAAATAAAGTTTGTCCTTTTTGTTTTTAAACCTGGTGTATAGTTTTGGTAGCAAAAAAGGAATTGGCACAAAACCGATCAAATGTAGTTACATGTTGTCCACAGTGCACTAAAAGATATGTGTGAGAGATCTTGTGACATTCCTTTCATTATTTCTGATGAATTTCATTGAATTTGTTTGAATATAGCGTAATTTAACATGCCATTATACTCTGCTGACAAGTTCGCACGCCTGAGGTTACGAGGCGTGAATTAGTGCGAACGATCTGTGTGTAACACCCACACAAGAGAATCCCCATTGGTTTTCCACGTGAGCGCTAACGTGTTGACGGGTCCCCGACTTATCTTTTTTATCCTTATATTTGAAATAAAACACTAAAACGAGATTTCAAGTACTATAATTGCTTTATTATGGTTCTTGATTCAACTTTCATAATTCATCTTAATGTGAACCAAAATAATTTTTCTTTTCTCCCAAACTATACACACCTTTAAGCTGCACATTCATATAGAGCATTGTCTGAAGTTCATGGAATGCATTTTTTATCTTAATTTTACAAATTTCATGCTCATTTGCATAAATTAACATGCAAAAAATATGAATAGAAAAATGGTACGTAAAATATCATTTCTTTGACCCTGACTTGATTGTATATGCTGGTCTCCTTTACTTTGATTATTGTCATTATACCCTTTTTTAACTTCTTCCTTTAAATTTAATGAAAAATAATGGTGTTGAATTATTGTTTAAGATAATTAACTAAAAAAATTAATTGCCATCAAATGTCACACACGTGACCCAAAACACGAAAAGTTAACGCCCCCCGAAACCATGGTTCTATTATTATTACAATTTTTTCTCCAAAGCTAGATAAATGTGCTGCATTCACACCAATATTGAAGTCATGACAGCTTTATTTAGTTATTAATTAACTTTGAAATTGGTCACACACGTGACCCACGGGTCACGTGTTGGACCAACTATGGTCATGCCTTAAAAAAGGGACCAGGGCTATTCGCCATTCTTTGAAAAGTGAACCTATTGGGGACAAATAAATTTTGCTTTTTGATTTTAAGCTGCATATTCAAATAGAGCAATGTCTGAAGTTTCATGAACTGATGTTTTTTCGTGATTTTTGCAATTGTTCATGCTCATTTCCATAAATTTACATAAATGATAATTAAATGGAAAAACGTTAAATAAAATATCATTATTTTAACCTGACTGGAATGGATATGCTGACTTCCTTACTTGGATTACTGTCATTATATTATTATTTACCTCTATTCCTTTTCATCTAACCCCAAAAAATAATGTTGTTAAATTGATTATAATCAACCCTGGAAATTAACTGCCCTCAAAATGTCATACACAAGTAAACAGAAACATCAAAAAGTGTTAAGCCCCGTCTAACCATGGCTCTGGTATTATTATAATTATTTCATCAAAGCTAGATTTAATGTACCTTGCATCTCACTAAATATAAATCCATGACAAGTTTTTAATTTGATTATTAATTAGCAAACAAATTGGTCAACACGTGACCCGCTGGGTGGGGGCGGTCATAAATTTGATTATTTTCACTTTCATTGGCTGAAATTATTATGTTAGCATTATTATGCTCCAAAAATGGTTCTGCATAAATTTTGCGAAAAAACAAACAAACAACAACAAAAAAAGAACAAACAAACAAACAAAACAAATGGTCGAAAAAACAAGAAATACATAAGAAATTCATAAAACAAAAATACACAAGGAATTTAGTTCGATATCATTTTTTCCAAGTACAATTGTTAGGAATCCTATAAAAGATTATGCAAACAACAAAATTAGCATTCCAGAAGCTGTAGTTTGTCAATTAGAACAAAAATTATAGAACTTCATACCATATGAAACGTGAACAATCAAAAAGGACAGTGTTTTTTATACCAAACACGCACAGTTCCACTACAGTGCACTAACGACCAGAAAGAATCTTACGGAAATGTGTGTACTGGGTATAGACTCTCTCTACGTGACCGTCGATATCGCGATAACAATGCCCTGAATAAAGACCGTGTAAAAGGGAGTGCAAGCTGTGCAGTCAGGATCGAAGTATTTTATCATGATATTTTTTTTATGATATCAAAAACGCGGGGGAAAATATTGACCAATCACAAAGAATTAAAATCATTGGAAAGAGAAATTAATATATTTACTTCACTCAGCGTAACTAGGGAAATCGATGCGCTGCTGAATTTTACAGAAAGCATTTAGTGACTGCTGTTTGACCAAAATTCATTTTCACACAGAAAAACGACCCAAAAATGACTAAAATGGGAGATTTTAAAGCTCAAAACGCGAGGGTTAGGGGTAAAAAAATATTCTTCCAAGTTTTATCTTGTTTTATATACATTAACCTCATAAAACCGTGTAACTAAGAAATGATCTTCTCGATTTTTTATTCCAGTATATCAACAAAACTCCCGTTTTTCGGGCATTCCTTCCATGACAATCGTGCGTGAAAATGTTTTCCTAGAAAGAAGCCCCAACGTTTTCATATGAATGCCGTAATTAGCATAATTAATTCATATAAAATAAATTATTATTATTATGGGAAAATTAACAGTGCTTTCTTGTAGTTACATCACACACTACCATTATGCAAATTTTCGGCGCGCTCGCGCGATCAACAGCCAAGATCTTATAGGGGGCATCATGGCCCCCCGTCCCTACCCGCCCCTCCCCAAGTCTTGACAGCTACCAAAACACCCCACTGACTGACTAGGGTTAAGTTCATAGAATTTTTTACCACAGCGGATATTGTAATTGCTCAAAATGTACATTTATTGCATAATACATAATATATTCATTTTTATGTACAATTTGCCATAGGTCACACACGTGACCCACTAAAATGTCACACACGTGACCCGACATCACGATATAAAACAAAAGATTAAAAAAAGAAATTTCAGAGATGACTCCTATCCAGTGGTATTTTTTGGTTAACAGGTCCATAATGCATATCTCACAGCAAATTAGAACATTTCATCATATTTAAAACTCACAGGAATTTCAAATGAAATTGAACTTTCAAAATATCAGTGCCCCGTTCTGTGAAGTCACACACGTGACCATTTTTTGAACTCTGATTTGACAGCATTGATATTTAAATATCAAATATTTACAAATGTGCCTAAGCAAAATTTTTAGCATGTTATAAACATTAAATCAGTATATTTTTAAAGTTGTTAGAGTTATTTAGCCAATTAAAGTCAAGATTTTGCATAATTTCGCGGTCACACACGTGACCAAGAATGGTCCATGTTATATTTCATCTTGTATCATGAGGCTGAATTTTTGTCAAATTTGTTATAAAAAAAAAGTTGTTAATTGTTTTTGTTTTCATTGTTTACCATTAAGTTAGGTATGAATTTATTCCATTCTTTTCATTTCATTTCCATCTTTGTCTTCCTAGTTTTAGTTAATGAATATGATGTAATTGATATTCTTTTTTTCGCCGTTTGCGCTATATGCCTGCATACCTTACTTCTGATTTCATGCTAACATTCTTTGCTGAGTCTAACAAACAACTACATCGGAAAGAGGTAACACTCATATCAATAATCTCCTGTGTGGTCTTTTACATATTTTTCACCTCGACACCTCACCACCACAAGAATAGATTTTCGAGGTTGGTTTCACCTCTGGGTCACAAAGCAGAAATTGATGTGTGGGACTTATGGAATCGCATTGCTCAAATTAATATTGTTCTCGATGAGTACTGTAAGGGAAAATCCACAAAATCTCGATTTCATTCCGTGCGAAAAGTATGGAATATTTTTTGTCATTACTTATTTTGAAATTCCAGACACCAGTTGCCGTGGTGTATACATGTCAACTTTTTTAATTTTATGCATTATTAAATTATTTGCATGCTCCTCTTCGCTTTTCTTTTGGGTTGCAATGACCTGGTCTTCCTGAGAAGATTCGTTTATTTATAATAAAAGATGATACATACTTTCATTAGAACCTTCAGTATAATAATATTGTTGTCAGCGTCAATTAAATTCTTTTATACAACGCCCCACATTATTATTTTATTAGTCATGTAAAGTATGAAGAAGCATATTTTAATCTTTACCCCACCACCCCTCTCCAAAAAGGAGATTGTAGTAATGATAAATGAGGCTTTCTGACCTTGAACGTACTATTCTAAGACATATTTATTCTGCATATATGTCTACTCTATGGGCTGCCAGCCACGTTGGCTTAAGTTGTAGGCCTACCTTATAATTTCAGCTTTTTGTCTTGAGATATTGATTCACTATGTAACTTGTTTTCTTTATTGTTATCATTGTTACTCATTTGAACACAATCTTCAAATTACAAATCAAGAAAGAATCATTGATGACTTAAGTTAGTTAATAAGAAAACTTGACTTCGTTCTATTAAGGTGTATATCGTGCACGTGACTCCGATCATGTGTTTTAGCCGGGCCCCTCCATTTTTTCACCTTTTTATTATCCCTCGTACTTTCAATTCTAATTGAATATACAGCTTGGAAATTATTAGGACCACTTTCCTACTGCTCCATACGGTTTGGTCAAATGATTATTGCACAAGCTGTAATAATTGAAGGCTACCTTATGTTCATTGTATCATATGCCTCCCGTAAACCTTTTGTGTTTGAAGGACACCCCCCCCCCCTCACAGTACGGTGGTGGATAAGCCATTTATGTCCCGTTTGTAGATGTTGTACTGATTGACATATATATATTTTTTATAATTCTCTTATACATATCATATCTTTTTCATACATCTTACAGATATACGGTAGGGAAGCTCAATAAACCATTTATCCGTGTTCATATTTCAGCTGACAACTCAATCTTCTCGGGTTTACAGGATATTTATATTTTTGTGCTCTTCCTGTTCCTGAGATTTATATGTTTTGTCTACATGTGTGATTCAGGTAAAAGTTAGGGAACGCAGTTGCAGATGTAAAAAGTGATGAAATGGGAAAGGAGTTACAGGTATATACAAGTTATAGGATTTGTTTCCCTTCTGAACATTGGGGTCTTAAATGCCAACGACACTTTAAATATTCACGCGCGATCCAATACAAATCACACGGACAGTTCTGTGTTTATTATGTACATCAGTAGCTTACTAATTAACAATACCAAACAACGGCGATCTGATTTCGGATTTCAGTCTTTCCAGGTCTTTCACCCACTGCGAATACAATAAGAGACGTTTTCACCATGTGAAGTCCATGAGTGTAAGTATGAAGTAGTTTCACCAAATGGAATCCAAATTTTATACTGTAGATGTAAGTGTGTTTTCACAAATGTGTATCCGAAATTAAGTGGTTTAACTGAAAGAGTAAACAACAATATAAACATTGTAAATATTGGAACTATCACAATGAATGTCTGTTACATCAATACATTCTCAAATACCTCTTTCCACCACAATCGAATGATTACTATTGTTTCAGTGAGCTTAATAGGAACTTATAATATAAGTCAATATATCTGAATTATATTCTTCAGATCCATAAGCGTTGTCTTATTTACTCATATCCAGAACATACTATATCTTATCTTTATAAACAACGTACATTGTGAATAATTTAATTAACGTAACTATACTATCAAGAGGTTTAGTATGATACCATTGGTGATATACATGACAACAATCCCAGAAGAAGTGTATTCACTAATACTTAAAGCCAACTGCTTATTGATATATTGAGTCAATGCAATAATATATTACTGAGAGAAATAACAATTTAAATGGACTTACCAACTGTTAAGACCCTAGTAACAACAGCAAATCATTTATTCAGGAAACTGCTCTCTCTTTCTCTTTATATGTTTCTTCTCAGAGTGTCTTGTACACAATGACAATATTCTTGCTTACAAGAAGTATATATTCGGCACAAAATGGGTGTAACAAGAAAGTTTCAGTTTTAGACACTGAGTTGGTTTCATATTGAAGTGAAGAATTAATGGATGTTTATATAACTAGCTGCCTGAACTTCTGGCCAGCCCAATTACGAACCCATTTACACCCTCTGTGCAGAGGCGGCGGAGCGAATTTGAAAGTGGGGGGTCACGATGGAAAAGGGGCACTTTATCTGAAAAAGGGGGCACTTGCGACCAGAGGCTTAAAGAGAAAAATATTCAGATAAGTAGGGGTGTGCAGAAAATTTGGCTTTAAATTTGTGATAAACAAAAGGAATGCGAAGCGCGAGCCGAAAATTTTGAGATAATTATTCATTATAGACCCTATTTAACATCCGCAAGCGCGAGCTGAATTTTTTTAGCCGAAAATTTGCGTTAATTGTGCATTATATAACCTATTTAGTATATGTGAGCGCGAAGCGCGAGCCGAAAATCTTGAGCTCAAAATTGAAGTAAATTGTGCATTATATACCCTTTTAAATATCCGCGATCGCGAAGCTCGAGTTGAAAATTATGAGCTAAAAATTGGAGTTTATTTTGCATTTAAGACCCTATTGTGTATTCGCGAGCGCGAAGCGCGAGCCGAAAATTTGGGGTTTAAAAGACATATGGAGTAACAAGGGGCATTTTTTAGTAATAAAAGTGCCCTTTTTTTAGTAATAAAAGTGCCCCTTTTTAGTACTAAAAGTGCCTCTTTTTAGTATAAAATGGCATTTTATTAGCGAAGAAACGGGGCACTTTTTATTCATGAAAAGGGGCACTTTTAGGGTGGATGAAAAAGTGGGGGGTCACAGTGCCCCCCCTGCCCCCCTGGTTCCGCCGCCTCTGCCTCTGTGGATTTGAACCTTGCCATATCTGTCACCCATATCCCATCAGTTATTTCCGTTATGTACCTGAATATTCCGAACTTGAATTTGGAAGAAAATATTTTACTCTTTGGAATAAAGTCACTCTACTGCCATAATTTCTATTATATTTGCCGCTACAGGATTGATTAAAAATGATCTCAATTATGGATATAGAAAAAAAAGTACCATTGAAAATTTATCTTGGACTAAATTTGAAACTTTTCTTAATCTTATTTTCCCAATGCTGCTTCTTTCGTCAGAAATAGAGAGAAAGGACATCATAATCTTGAAAGATAATTGTTGTTCATGGTTAAATGCGACCGTGTGTCAATGATTGAATCATTGAATCACATCAATATTTATGCAATAAATTTGATGATTGTAGGAGTAAGTATTTACGGGAGGAGTTATTAGAGCGTAAGAAATCGCAAACCGACTCGAAAACGAAATCATGATGACGGAATAATGAGCGCTCTGAAGACGAATAGAAGAAGATATAACAACTTTGAGCTCATCTGGGGGACACGGCTGTCCAAGCAAGATTGAAAACTTGACGGACCTTGGTGACCACTTAAGTTATAAATTATCAAGACAATTAGGCACACTGTCGTATGGTTCGCTGAATTAACCGCCCGCGCACATCTGGGTAACTATGGTAACAGCATCCCTCACACTCCTTTAACCGCATTCTGCTCCACCTCTCCCTCCCTTCCTCATCTCTATCTCCACCTCTTCCTCTCTCTATTTCTCTCCCACTCTCTCTTCCCCTCCCCCTCTCTCTCTCTCCATTTCTCTCTCTCCTCTCGCTCACTCTCTCTCGTTCTCTTTCTCTCGTTGTCTCTCTCCTCTCGCTCACTCTCTCTCTCTCTGCTCCCTCTCTCCCTCCCCCTCTCTCTTTCTCTACCCCCCTCTCTCTCTCACTCTCTCTATCTCTGACCATCTTCATCCCTATCATATTCACTTACCCATCCTTTAAACATCTTTACCATGGCCTTATGAATAGCATCCCCATCTCTCCCAATGTCTCCTCATTTTTCTCTCTTTGTTCTTGCCTCATGATCAACATCCTCTTTCCATCTCTCCACATCTCACTTCATCTCTCACAAGAGTTCATCTAACTCTTTCTCTTTCCTTTTCTTCCTCTGTCATATTTATATACCCATTCCCTAAAACATCTTTTGCCTCATGATCTAAAACCATTTCATTCTATCTCACCCCCTCACTTTCCTCATCTCCCTCTCTTTCCTTTTTCCAACCCATCCTCCAACCATGCTCTTACCAGTATCTCCAAACCTCCCCATCTCTTACATCCCCGTGCCCTAGTTATTATCATGCTTCATATCACTCTTTAAATACAATTAATATCCCTTAAATATAATTAGATAAACATCCTGGGTTCTCTTCCTTCTTCTGCATTAACTTCATATTAAAGATCCAATTCAGTTTCATTAACTTGCATCACTTTAAAGCTATACATTAAAATACAAAACAAAACGAAACAAAACGAAACAAAAATAGAACATCTTAAAGGCAGTAAATTAGATGTTTTGTCACACTTTCGTAATCATGTTTTCATAATTTCATGATAGGATATAGTCTACATTCGCCACATCTGTGAGATCTGAAACAAAAGATTATGGAATGCACTCAAGCTGACATTTTTCAATCGGAGAGATGGAGATTATATATATATAATGATAGTACAAGTTTTGTCATACTTTAATAATCATGGCAATTGTCTTTTGCATATGAGGATATAGTCTAAATACATTGACTATAGGGAATATATGGGATGTACCCAGACTGTCACTTTTTGCTGAGAAAGATGACAATAATATTTTCATAGTATAGTGTAGAGGAAATGGGCGTTTGATGACACAGTAAATGACGCCCTAAAACAAACACTCAGTACCCGAGAACAATGTCTGCTACTTTCTGTCATCTCTTATAATCGTTTCAGCCTTTATAAAACAACATTTCCAACTTCATCATGCTGAATTTCATGTTTGCAGTCATGTTTCAAAAAGGAAAATACTCGGACAACAAAGTTTGTTGATGATCCGTCGCTTCGTTTCACTAAATTAAGCCATGTTTTAACACGTGTCAAAGCAAGAAACCTAATTAATAGCGTAAACACATATTTTTTCACTGAATTGTGACGCAAAAAAAAAAAAAAAAAAAAAAAAAAAAAACTACACGGAAAATTGTCCAGAATCAGATATGTCACAACATATACTAATAGTTCAAACCCGGGTGTGTTTTCGTAAATCTCAAATTAATCTCTCAAATTTGAGTTTACTTTGAGATAGAATAAAAGATAATTATGATAACGCATTTCACTTGAAAATGTGATTACAAAAACATGATAAATGTGATTCTACAAAAGGTGTCTTATATCTAAAGTCCGGTCCTGGCAAATGAAAACTAGTCCCGCAAATTACACTTTAAATGGGGACAATAGTATAGAAGGTATTATAAATTTATTTCAAAGAGTTCATGTAGCGCTATCAAGACTTTGTAAGTGCCATAGATTGTGTCTTTATTATGGTAAACCTTTAAGATGAATTTTGATTGCACTCGATAAGGAAGATGAGAGAGA
The DNA here is from genome assembly GCA_940671915.1 of Paracentrotus lividus. Lineage (NCBI taxonomy): Eukaryota > Metazoa > Echinodermata > Echinoidea > Camarodonta > Echinidae > Paracentrotus > Paracentrotus lividus. The sequence continues at coordinate 11,164,313 of CALNVZ010003014.1, read as the reverse complement.
AGAGGAGAGAGGAGAGAGCATATCAATTCTACATCTATGTAAAATGTAAAGTTAACGTATACCAATGTGCGGCATTATATCGATTAACAAGGCGCGCTCCATTATCTAAGAGTGTCAGACCAGACGAGCGACGTTGGAAAATAACGAACTGACAAGCGTAGAAATCTATACAGCTGGCTGCAATAATAAATTAGCTCACAAAAACTCGCTTACAAGAAGACTTCCTGCAGCTGAATGATATATCCCGTTCGGTTCAGCAATCTACTCGTACATAGAGATGAAAGAAATTAATGAACTTTTATCATGTGTTAGTTATATAGATTCTCCAGACAGATGGAAGGAAATACACATTGGGCAAGCTTATAATTATTGTGATGAAGTTGTAATCAAATCTTTATTTCACATAGATTGTTGTGTCCAAACGATTTATTGATATAATTACGTGTCTTGTCACCTCTTGCGAAGACGCCGTCCACATGCGATATGCATGTGATATGCGGAAATATCGACCCTCGAGTAAAGATTCTATTTGTTATAATTGTTCAAAGTGACAGGACTTTTTCTTAACCATCGAATATGAATTACTCATCTCTGGAAAGGTAGAATTCAAGCTTTAAAAAACGGCTTGATCATTAAGCTGTAATATATATATGCGTATCCAGGAAGATATTATGTGGCGTATGAGCTATTTTGAGACAAATTGCCATATTGTACAGGAATTTGAATCTGATTAGGATTCGAATTGACACAAGGACAGGACTTTTTTCCCATTTGCAGTAAGTTATTCCTATTTTTGAAAAAAGACTCTTAGCGTACTTATTCAAGTTGATCATTTCTTTGAAAAGGTAGTTGCTCGCCATAATCAAAGAAAACAAAGTGAAAAAACTGTGCAAAATACAAAATGTCTATGGCAGCGTTTGATTTGCGTAGAGTGATAGCGCCCTCTTCCTCTTAAGTTTACAACTAGAATTGATATGAGTTGTCATCATCTATTCATCTAGGGACCCTTCCTAATGGTGGCGTCACACTGTCCCGAAGTTCAGCAAAGATAGACACACGAATGGTAAAATGTTAGGGTTTGCGCGCAGTCAGCCCGAAATTGGTCAACAGCCAAACAATAGCCAAAACGAGCAAGATGTGTTTTTATAATATACACACATTATTTCAGAAGATTTTATACCTATTTTTTCCCCCAGACTGTATAATTCTTTTTTATACAGTCTGTAGTACTCCAAAATGGCCCGATGCTTTCGTGATGCTATCGTGATCAGAGAAAAATTGGAAATCTTCAATGATCGTGTGTCAATCCTTGTTCAACTTCGGGACAGTGTGACGCGGGCTTTATCCAGGTGATCTAATATTTCTGAAATTGCCAAATAGAATAACTGTGTGTCGAGGGATGATTTTTGTTCTACGGATTGTAAAAAAAATAAAAATGGACGGTTGGTAAATAATTTATGGCGAGACTCGAATGATCCGAGACATTATTTGAAGAATAATTTAATTGTTCGTATTTGCATGCGGAAATGTACATAAAATTAACTTCCATTGTATGCAACTTGCCATTCTATTTGCACGCATCCAAACTAATGCGAGGTATAGTCACTGTTTTATGGCTAAATGTAAAGTATCAATGCTCAGCCTCTCAGTGTCATACTCAGGTAATCGAGTTTTCAACACATCCCATTTTATACATTTCCTAGAAAAAAAACAAAAAAAAACAAAAAAAAAAAAAAAACAATCACAAGTCCTTAATGTTCATTTCACAATGAAATTAATTTGTATTCTTAATTGTTTCCTATCAGATACACACGCACTCGCCATATGGAATGTACAATTGGCAATACCCAAAACTAGAAATGCAATCGTTTTTAGGAACGATGTACGTGCATTGACGCCCCTGATTTAATTGTTAAAATGGCAGGCAGACATGTATGATTGATTTTGCAGATAAATGATATAGATTATCGTTATTGTTATTAACAAACACTTTGAATGTCAGAGATATCTTTAGCAGTAATCTCATTGATATCATGGGAAATGAAGTTCCGCTCAGGGGGAATTTGGTGTATCATTTTTTTTTTTCGTTTCATATCTTAAATCATTCGTAAAGTTATTCGTAGCGTTAATAGTGAAACACACCCCTGGTGCTGGTTTGGAATCGCATTCACTGGTATGACCACGTTATATCAAAGTCAATACCAACCAGCAGCCTTTATAGCATCACCTCAAGTCATCAACTACTCGATTCTTGCCCGGTTCCTAACCCATAATGCAACATTTTGAACAGTATGATGCAATAAACAGACACTCAATACATACCGCAATAACTATGTTAGCAAATATCAAAAAAACATTAATTTTGGCTTTCCATATAAAGATGAAATTATAGGCTAGTTTTATTAATATAGGTTTTCCCGCTCAATTTCATCTTTCGTTCACCGAATTTCACATTTGGATCAAACGATTTAACGCAAGTTGCGATCGCGCTAGCGCATCGTCAATCAAAATCATTTGTATTCACTCAAATTCCATATATTTACAAACGATTCTAGATAGCATTAGTGCGAATTCACATTAGGAGCATACAATTTCATGTATAAGCACTCATTTTAATTTACAGCTGGCCTCGGCATAATTTGTCTTCCTTCGTTCAAACAAATTCATGAATAGGCAAACGAATTGTAAATAAGTGCATACAATTTTTAATTTAAGTGATACTTCAGTAAAAGCTTATGATGGTATCTCGCTTATCATAAGACGGATTTAAGACTATTTTGGGACAGGTTTGAGACGGTTTTGAGACAGTTGCAGAAACGTTTCGGAGACGTCTCAGAGCTGAATGGCCGTGTCTCCGAGCCGTTTCATGAGACTCATGCTTAAAACTATGAAATTTTTCGTCGCGACGGGAAAAAATTATCGGGGACGCCGAGTCGCAGAGACGATACTCATCATTTCGAGAATTGCATCGTATGTAGAAAATGTCTTGTTTATTTTATTTTTTTGTTTTAAAAGTTTATGTCATTGCCTGCTCGTCAGAATTGATGCTAGAAATATGTAACCTAATGATCGAAGAGGATTTCTAAAACCAGAAGTAATTTATTTTCTTGTAAGAACTTCGTATTCATCTGTATTGCGATATGATACAAAATAATGGCCCGAATTCACAACGTGGTTTAGGTTAGTACATGGTCTAAATCAGGGTCTGTGATCTACCGACAAAGATTAGACATGTCTAAATCCGTGGTTTAAACAATTGATTATTTAGACCATGGACCTAACATAAACCACTTTTGTAATTTCGCCCAGGCTTGACAATATTTACAAACACTTTCTTGTGTCTGACACTTCATATCTATAATTCGTACCTCAGACTGAGTTCTATTGTTTGGTCTAGTTTGTGTGTTCAATTGGTCTAAATACAAAGTGAAAATCCAAATTACAAACATTAAGTCACAACTTGATTGAACATTGGAATTTTGTACATGATATAAGATCACAAAAATGGGAGATTGGGCTATACACTGCAAAAACTGCTGTTGTTAAATATGCAACACCACTGCGTGTGTTAAATTTGTGGTTAGATTTCGGAATTAGAATGCTATCTCTCTAACAGCCACTGTGTGTTAAGACAAATTCTGAAAAAGCCACTTTGTTGAACTTTTGCAGTAAAACGCTCATTCTCTGATATATATCAATTATAAATATCATAAACCACAAATATAAGCAGCACGCAATATTCGCTTTAGTTTATGAAGTTAACTGAATATTTTTTAACACACAAAAGCTTGGTGTTATTTAACACCAGCCCTGGTATCTATATCCGACCACACGCATTGTGTTAATTAACAACCAACAGATAAAATCAACCACTCACTAGCGTAAATTCGCTCGCCTATTATTTCATCAGGGGATGAACGCTTTGGTATTGTTTAACGTAATTTTCCCACCATGAAATAGCATTCTATGACATCTACGCCAGTGAAAATCAACACACTCACTGTATCAAATTCGAAATTATAATCACTATGCCATCATGTCAAATTAACACCAGACATGTTTGTGTTAAAATAACACAAAAATAGTTTTATTTAACAAATAGTTTTATTAATGTATTTCTAACACCCAAACTGGTGTTAATATAACACCAGTTGGTGTGGTCGGATAAAGATTCCGGGCCGGTGTTAGATTTAACACCCGTGGTGTTAAATCTAACACCCCAGTTTTTGCAGTGTATCCCTCCACAATCTCACTCTTAAAAATTGAAGTGTGTATATATGGTCATATTCCTGAAAATTAAAGAGTTTAATGAAATTAAGTGCACGAAGTAGGAAATAGAATTCATATTAATGAAATTGTTTGCCCCAAAACACACCCGTCGCCGTTTCGTTTTAAATTAAATGAACGAATCTGGAAATTGGGGCATGACATTGACAATTGAATGAAAATATAGTGAATTCGTTTGTACCGAACAAAAATGTTAGTGCCGATAAATGAAATTGAGTACAGCAAACAAAAATTTGCGTGCACGTAAATGAAATGCCTTGCTCGAATGGAAAATTTGTATGATCCAAACGGCACGAAAGCGGCAGCTGCGTGAATTTGAATGCACATAAATGAAATAGAGGGAGGAAATGATGAACTTGAACGGGAAAACCTATATTTATCTCAAAAGGCATACATTTTAAGACTTAGCTATTTATAATACAAAGTCAACATGGTCAAAGAGAGTGTTGTTCAGTTCGCTCTCGCTTTAAGGGTAAGTTCCGGTATTTATGGGTTCTTCTCACGAGGGACACTAAACATGCTAAAGGGTGGTATCTCACTTCGCGGAAACTACTTTGAGACGGTTTTGAAACTACTTGGAGACGGTTTTGAAACGTGTCGCGGAGCAGTCCCCGCGACGTTTCATGAGTCGCGGAAACTATTTTGAGACAGTTCTTTTAAACTGTTTGAGACTGTGTTTGAAAATTGTCTCGGAGGCGTCGCGGAGACATCTCTGAGACGTCTCTACCACGGAATAAAGTATCGAAGACGTCTCTTATCATTTTTATCCGTCGCGGAGACGTTTCCGCGATAAGTTTCGAAACCGTCCCAAAGTAGTTTCAAAATCGTCTCAATGAAGTCCAAAATCCGTCTCAAAGTAGTTTCAAAGTAGTTTCCGCGAAGTGAGATACCATCCTAAGGATCCGGTGGGTCTTCACTTTTCCTTGGAATGTAATAGACCTTATAACTGTTTACACTAGACAATGGTAGCTTCGATCACGATGGGTCAATATTAGCTTACATGATAGTGACCAAGATTCCTTGATATCATTGCTTGCAATGGTTGGAGAATATATTCATGGGCATACGTCGTTCATATAATCTCTCGTTGTCTCTTCACTATCCTACGTCATTTACAAGCTATCATAATCTTCTAAAACTTACTTTCTCACATTCAAATATTTATCTTTGTGAATGTATGAGACGCAATTTCATCTACATTTTTGTTAGAACATTGTTAGTGAACGTAAAGGTAAGAAAACAAAGGGCGAATTTAGATTTCACTCAGTATGACCAAATTTATTTATTAATATAACAATCAACATTCCAAACCATACGCTGGATTGAATATCATAACCATATATTTAAAGAGATTTCACCCCTGTTCCCTACAACTAATGATTCAACTCTTCTTCTTTCTCTTCTTTAAACACATTATCACATTGGCCTAAGGCCTGAATGCATATAGGTCTGCTAATCCTAAAATGTAATTATATATGATATGCCTTTGGCTTTGATTATAGTACATGCTATCTTGCTTGACCCTCTTTTTAAATCAGTAAGAAGATACTTACATCAGGATGATAATAATAATAATCAATCAGTATGTTCTACTTCCGTTCATAGAAACTCAATCTCGTCACTTAACATTCATGTCATTGGCCTTTTGATAGCTCTTCAGATTGGTAAGTAGCGATAAATCACCGTTCGAAATGCCTTGATTAAAAACATCTTGGCAATGACAAATAGCTTTCTCTGCTGCCATAAAATGCATCATTCGAAAATGTTGTTTTGTATCCACTTGAGGGGCGACAATCATGGACCAATATGAGATGGTTTATTATCCACTTTGTCTAACAGCAGTTGGTTTAATTCTCTGATCGTCTAATACCACATGGGCTAAAGCCATACGGTCTACTTAGTTTGCAGGCACAAACCCATGTTGTTCGCTTACTAGGGTCTGAAGTTAAGAACTAGATAGACTCGTGTACTGTAGCTTCTCCCAACAAGGGTTTGTACAATCTTTGAGCAATAAGCGAGATTCTCGCTTATAGGAGGAGCTTACCATTCCAGTGGAGAGTCATGGCAACCATGATTGACAGTCTGACCATGAGGCTCATTGAGAGAGAAAGGGTCATTATCTGACCTTTGGCTGGGTAGACCCTTCTATTACATAATCCAATGGAATTTGCACTTCTCTTGCTGTATACATGTGTATGTATATATGCATGTACAATGTAGGCATATAGTTGGCATATGGATATTTCTGTATATAGGCCTGTGACTATATGGTTTACACATGAAGTAGAAGATATTTTCAACTCCCAAGATGAAAGGACAACAAACATGAAACATAGAAAACATGAGAAATTATAGAACAGAAGTGGGAAGAAAAAAAAAAAGGAAATATAATAAGATATAGAAGATAAAATGAAAGAAGGATTAAAACAAAGAAATAGGGCCTAGGGCCTGTATAACAATTGAAAGAAGATTCTAGATGAAAGAATTAAAACGAATGAAATACATAAGAATTGACAGAAGAGAGTTAGATGCGGAATAAAAATACACTATATTAATTGATAAGAGATGAAAGAAACATGCAGGGTCTATCCATAAAGATACATGGGGAATTATTGAAGAGAAGAGGGAAGATGAAGAAGGAGAAAACAAAGAAGATATAAGATATGACAGAAGAAATAAAACAAATAATTGATAAGATATGTCAGAAAGTGTCGAAGAGGAGATGACAAGGATTAAACAAAGAAATATTTAAGAAATGATAGAAGATAAAATGAAAGAAGAATACTCAAAGAAATACAGCATTAATGTAAAGAAGAAAGGAGGAGAATCATACAAAGAAATGATAATTGATAGAAGAGAAGATGAAAGGACAACAAACATCGAAATACATGAGGAATATTATTGAAGGGAAGAGGGAAGAAGAAGAAAACAAAGAAATAGAAAAGAATGTAATAAAAGATTAAAGAAGAAAGTGAACAAATAATAATGATGAGGAGATGCGGAAAGAAGGATCGACTAAGACATTTTTACGAATCGATAGAAGACAAATTGAAAACAGAATTAAAACAAAGAAATACATAAGAATTAGCCAGGAAAGCAAATGAATGAAGAATTAAAACAAAGAAATAATAACATAATAATGATAATGATAATAATAATAATAATAGTAATAATAATGATAATAATAATAATAATGATAATGGATAGAATTAAGAGAAGATAAAAATAGGAAGAAAAAAAAGAAGAAGAAATACATGACCCATCAAGAAATTCTTGTTAATAAACAGTTTCATTCAGGCATGCAAATACACTCACTTAAGCACTGGTATTGCAACATAGCTAAATGTATATCGTATATTCTGAAAGAAATATAAATCGTATATTCTGAAAGAAGAGACTTGTCTCTTTTCATTCCTGAGATCAGTAAATACTCAGACAGGGGCATTTTTTTTTAAACAAAGGGGCGACAAACCGAACAAAGGCCCATAAAATGAAATTTTAAGAGGAGGGGATTATCAGTGAATAAAATTATTAAGGAGGACGGAGTCAAATTTCTCCGCAAACTGTTTACATGTTTCCATTATCCTTGTGGCAAATTAGAAATAGTCATAAGGAACCATCACAAAGCCTAATGAAAGAAACATCACGCACAGAATAGAAAATTCTGTTACGCCGTTGCTAAGGAGGATGCGTGGCAAAATCAGAGGTCGTGGGGGGGGGGGGGGGGGGGGTACGTATCAATTAGAGAATTGAAAATACGAAAAATGATTGTACAAAAATTTAAATTGACAAACTTTTCAAAATGGCATACATGTATTCCAACTAGAAGATATCATTAAAATGCCATTAAAAAAAAATCTTGTTTCATGTATAGGATCGGATTTCTTCCTATATAGCTTTACTATCCCTAATATAGGCCTACAATTTGTGATGATTTATACACTGTTCGTCATAAAGGTGGAATATGTTTTTTCCTGGCTCAAGCGACATGATGTTGCTCCGTTATTAATTTCTTGAATGTGTTTGTCACCGCTTTCAATTTTTGGGATCCTGGATATATCTTGGACGTTGCCTCAACCCTTCCCCGGGGATTTTTCTTCAAAAAACTTTGTCACCCCCAGAAGATGGCCCTTTTCGTCATTTTTTTTTTTATTTTTGGAGCCCTTTTTTGTTCACGCGACCCACCAATTAGGCCCCCTCAGTTCTATCCCAAGGAAACACGTCTGAGGTGGATAATTGTTATTGTTCTTTAAATTAAATCTAGATTTATGGTTACAGGCTCGACTCTTTTGTCTAGGGGAGGGGTCAAAATTTATTTTGATTGGGGTTCAACATTCATTTTATTCATCTTTACACCATGGAAATTTCTATCTTCCCGAAATTGTATTGTAAAATCTGAACCAAACATAAATCAAAATAAAATATTATCAATAATGACTATTTACAGCCTTGTCATCAAGGCTAAACAAAATTTAAGGGGAAAATGATGATATTTAAGGGTTAAAGGTTGTTTTTCATTTCTTTTGTTTTCAGCATAAAGATGGAATGAAAAATATCGAATTTTCACCAATCTCGTTTTTTACTTCAACCCCTCCCCTAGACAAGAGACCTTAGCCTGTCCCCAGAAATATGCAGTCTGTGTAAAAAAAAATGGTACAGTCGGGGAAAAAAATCATTTACGTGTGAAATCTTTTAATATAATGTGTGTTTGTGGTGCCAAATTAAAGCCAAAAGATTTTTCTTGCTGATGCGCTCTGTCCTGTATAATTTGCTTTCGTAAAACAAAAGTTATGCTAAGTTTTGTGCGACGATGAACAAATCGAAATTACGCACTTCTATTGTTCTGTGCGCTGAATTCACGGTCATTATGCGAAATCGTACACAAAGGCATGGGACGGCGTGCGAAAAATGGATTTGAAAACCAAATGTATTGAAAAAAATTGCAGAAGAAAGACTGATATTCCTGCTTTATGAAAATAACAAACAATACCACGTTGATATTAACCTTCACACTATAAAAAAAATGTTTTCCAACTGTACCATTTTATTTGACACAGATTGTAGATTTAAATTAAAGAACAATATGAAACAGTACACCTCAATCGCGTTTCCTGGGGGTAGGACTGAGGGGGGCTTGATTGGCCAGGAAAACAAAAAGGGCCCCCAAAATGAGAAAAAATGAAAAATGGGCATCACGGGGGTTGACGAAACTTTTTTGGGAAAAGGTGCACGTGAATGGTTGGGAGAATGTCCAAAATATAGCCAGGGTCCCAAAAAAGTAAAAGCAGGGACAAACATATTCAAGAAATTAAAGTCAGAGCAAAAACGTGTCGCTATAGCGGCAAAAATATATTCCACCTTTATGACGGACAGTGTAGTTACAGAAAGCTTCACATCATAAAGTTCTAACCTGACGTAGGCTTAAAATAATGAAGGGTCATATTTAAATGACTCCATGATCTGGCTTCTATACACTCTCCATGGTCAGTTGGATCCGGATTCCAGATCAAATTTTCTGATTGACTAGGGTTCTGGGTCAAAGGCTCAGAATATCCAGGATTTAGGGTCAATAGGGTCAATATGGCTTCGGGTTTTTTTTTTTAACGGATGAAGAGTTTAAAATTGATTGTACACTTCATTTTTAGAGTGTAGGGTGTACAGGCCCATTTACAACATTGTACTGCATATAGGCCTACTTCTGTTTGAAACACTTTATGCGATTGATAAACCACAAATTTGTTGACATAACCACCAAAATATTGGTATGGAAGCTGACCAAACTGAGCTTTCTTGTGTGATTTACGTTTTTTTTTTTTTTTTTTTTTTTTTTTTTTTTTTTTTTTTTTTTTTTTTTTTTTTTTTTTTTTTGGGGGGGGGGATTGTTGCTTGTTTGTTTTTTCTTCTTTGTTTTTTTGTTTTTTGTTTGTGTGTGTGTGTGTGTGTGTGTTTGTTTTGTTTTGTTTTTCTATTTTTACCATAATGAGCCTATGAAATAAATATGAATTATTAATTGGCATATGGTCCATAAAGTTTGAAACCCTTCTTTGACTTGTCAACAACCATGATTTGACCAACCTAGGTGAATCACACTCAGGAATATGAAGGACAAAATATAAATGAAAAAAGATGTAGGTCCTATCGATACTAACAACAGCACAGAGCAAACAATTCCGCAACATATAACGATAATAATATTATGATGATTTTACAGCGCCTATCACTAACTGCCAAGGCGTCTCTATGCGCTTTTACAAAAAGAAAATGTGAAAAGGGTATAAAAGACATAGTAAAAACAATGTAAAAAGAGTGAGAGGAAGAGAGGGACAGAGAGGGAGAGAGAGAGAGAGAGAGAGAGAGAGAGAGAGATAATGAATATAACTCTACAATCCTAATTTCAAAAGTACTGTCCTCCCTTTCTTTTCCAAAGCTGACAAACTCAATACTAGGCCTATTGGCCTACATTACATATTGTAAAGCTAATGGGTGAAACTGGACCATTCTTATCAGTCTCCTGGGACTTAGCAATGTGGTCAGTTGATTTGTTATTTTAATTTAACTAGTGACTTGATCTGCCAACCTCATAATCTTTGAGAGCAAGTGTAGTCCCCAAGGTGGCTGATTGACATTCCACAGGAACCAATCAAATGAAATCCTCTTATTAGAGGGCGTGGCTAATTTTTTGGCGTGGGAACCACTTTTCCAAAGTCTGTACAGACTCTTATTTGACACAGACAGTGAGTATGGAGACTAGTCTCCACTCTAGACTGAATTTTGTTTAAGTGTTAAATTGAGTCTGTGCTTGCAGACTACGGTCTACTAACAATTCGGTCTAACTTCCATTTGGTCTAATACATATACTTGTCTAATGACCACCTGGTCTAATTGCCAGTTCGTCTAATTGCCAAATGGTCTAATTGCATGTTCATCTAATGCCAAAATGAATATTTGGTCTATTCCCAGTTTTTTACTGGTAGTGGCCAAGTGGTGATAGACCAAGTGGACAGTAGACGAACTGGACATTAGAGCAAATTGGATTCCGACGAAATGGTAAATAGGCGAAGTGCTACTTAGACCAATAGGTAATTAGATGAACTGGTTATAGACAAAATGGAATTAGACCATGAGGGATGAGAACAAATTGACATTAGTCAAGGTGGGTTTAGATCAAATGGCAATTTACCGTCTCAAATACATTGATTAAAAACATCTTGGCAATGACAAATATCCTTCTGCGCTGCCATAAAACGAATCATTCGAAAATGTTGTTTTGTACCCTCTTGAGGGGCGACAATGATGGACCAATATGAGAGATTGAGAATATTCAACATGCTGCCACGACTATGCTTTTAATCATGTTCAATTGTCATTACTCGTCAGGTAACAGTGGAAGGCAATCAAGTCTTATGATATTAATATTATTACATGGAAGCTCAAAGATAATCAGCCTTTCCCTGATTGGTATAGGATTTCTGAGAATTGAAAGCTCTGTTAATTAAAACTTTTCAATTCCTGATGAGTTGTCAAATGAATATTCTTCATTTAAGACGTCTCATATGACATTCTGATCAGTGTACACTGAAAACCTAACCTCGTCCGTCAATAGACCGACTAGCTTTAAAGCTAGTCGGTCAAGACGGACTAGTTTTAAAGCTAGTCTGCCATGTTAGTCCGTCAAGACGGACTAGCATACAACTGAATCTACATCTCTCAACTTGACGGACGAGCTTTAAAGCTCGTCCGTCAAGCTTGATGCTAGTCCATCGACGTGACCGACTAGGTCAAAAAAAGTAGGGGGTAGGACAGTTCACCCATTAGAATGACTGACTAGCTTTTGATACAAATAGTTGCAATGTCGTTTCAATGTACCTTCTCTATTTATTCTGTTTCCGAGCATAATCAAGTTGATACATTCTGAAACAAAGGTTGTTTTCGCTTGACAATCTGAAAGCTTACGAGACATAACATCTATCAGACAAGTATGCAATTCACGAGTACCGGTAGATTCCAAAATTTGTTCTCTATTCTTCAATTACAGGCTAATTGAATACTTCGTTACTATAGAACCCATGAACCGTCTATTCTTATAGATTGCTGGTGAATGCCTGGCTTAGCAACAGCAGTGAATAGAAAGTGGTACAATTATTGATTGAATAACATGCGCATTGCGAAAAGGACATCACTATTACATGTATTAGTTGCATTATCTGTATGTGAATTCCATTTAATGAGCAAACTGTACAGACGCACACTGGATATACCCCGTAAAGCTTAAGATTTTGATTATAATGGCGATCTCCTTCCTGTGACATGAATGTGTGAGTACTCTTTTTTAATGCCTTATGTTTCAGTTCACAGATAGCGTTATTTTTTCACATAGATTAATGCTACAATCACCAACGCGAAATATCATGACTGGCCAAATCAATTTATAAATTGTGTGTATTTACAACGATAGTAACAATCACATTAAAGTATGAAAATTGAAATTTAATTCTAATAATAAATATAGGCGCCACTTTTCTTTTAGATTACTTGTATCTGAAAGAAAGGAATATTGGATTAGAGGCGCGACTTTGGGATTCTGAAGTGGTTCTCAAGGACAAGTGTATACGCCGAAAATGCAAAAGCAGGTAGGCCTACAACAAAAAGTCATGATGATGCAAGCCATGGCGGCGACTCCTGGGCCCCGTGCCCCCATTATTTGTTAATTGCCATAATGTTAACTAATTGTGCCTCTTGTATTAATTCCTGTCTTCTGATTTATATCATCATAATAAAATGTTTATTTATTATTTATTTATTTATTTTTTGCTCAAATTCTTGTGACAGAATGCATGTTTTTAATCGTATCTTTATAATGTCTTCTAATATTTCAGATTTGACGTCTCTGACCAGTGGTGATTTTGTATAGTGAGTTGAATCAAAGTCTTGTCCAACAAGAAAAGCGAACTTGTTTGGACTGTTAGTCTTTTTCAGCCGTTCACATTGTAAATAGGAGGAGAGCAAAAGAACTATGCACTTGATTTTGTTGGAGATCTAATTGTTTCTGTTATGTTTAGCTTCTCTGTGTGTTGTATGTTGCTATTACATTATGTTTATTCCAGTTTTTTCAATTTTGATAGAGAGTAGATATATATGGCTGAAATAAATATCTTAAGCGTGAACAAAACTAATTCCCATGTTAAATTTGCGCATGATAATAATAAGAAGTCTCGTGGCGGTCAAGCATGGAAACAATCTCTCGGACGTAGACTTTACCTAGCTAATAGCTGGCAAGATATTGTTATTGTTCCCCTCTACGCTCATTGAAAGTTGAGAATTATTTACTGGACGTGTGTGTTGTCTCTCATTGTATGACATTCATCCAAAACATTGTAAAAGGATTAAAAACGACGAAACAGAGTTTAATGAAGGACCTTGGTATCCAAGTCAGATCCATCAAGAAACTGTCAGTAAATCTTTATTTTCCCCCAAAATAGATACATAGAGATGTTACTATTTATATGTGGTGAGGCCACCCGATAGTCCAGTCCGCTTGCGTGGGTTTATCTAGAATATAAGTAATCTGTGTCTCCCATGCCAGTTCCTTTGGCCCCCTAAAAAGGCCTAAATTTAGCGCCAGTCCAGGCTGCCTGGCCAGCCCCGCAAACAAAAAGCGAGGGTCATCAAGAGCGCGCCGAAGGCTGGGCGCTGCGATTGAATCATTCACGAACATGAACTGGACGCTGCAATATTGGATTCAAGCCAAAAGAAATGTTCCTCAAGATTTCATGCAAAATGTATCTAATGAGTATCAGCGTATAAATTGCTTTAATTTCTACATTTTAATCAAATACTTTTTAAATCCATATACCGTGATTTCATTGAATTCTGTTCTAAATGGGTAATTTTCAGTCACATCACTTACCTTCCTTCAGATTCAGGTCAAAAAGCGCTGATTGATACAACAATCAAGCTCAATATATCACGTTACGAGTCGCTCGATCTCTCGCTCAGAAAGATGAAGTCGCCCTTGGTATATCCATATCACCTAGCAGAAATATCGATCGTATATATTTTTAGGAGTTGAGCTTCAGAAGATTTTCAGGATGAGGGGGAGGTTGATACAATTGTTTATTTTGGAAAGTAGCATGCTCTTCTCTTTTTCTTTCTCCTTTTGCTCTCTCTCTCTCCACCTTCTCTCCTCTCCCCTCTTCCTCTCTCTCTCTCTCTCTCCTCCTCTCTCTTCTCTCCTCTTCTCTTCGTAAGGCACTACTTTTCCTTTTTGGTGGAATTCTATTTTATTCCTAGGATTGTTTGACTCTTTTTCCCCTATTCTACCCCCATTTATTATCATCGACGGGGTGGGGGGGGGGTCGCATCTCCTATGGAGCTCTCCGATCGCGGCTGACTGGCGATTGCATTCCTCAGTCTCGATCCATACCTCCCTCAATAAGTCTGGAAGCAGAAGAAAAAAAAACATAGAAAATATGTAAATAGATCAAAATATCAAGAGGTCAGGTCCGGATCCGAGGAACTTACTGCTCTCCTTTTAGTTTTTTTAATAACAAACAACGCACCAAAAGGTTGCTGCCAGCAACTCCCGCTAAAATTATTTAACATTCATACCCCTTTAAATTGAGGGCGAAAATTGCCTTAAACATGATTCACATGTTTCATCACAGAGTATGTAGAAATGACTGTGTGCTTATTCTTTACTCAAGGACAAAATGAGACTTACGGGGATAAAGAATATGTGACTGTTCTATTATTATTTTGATCTAAATAGTATTTGTCATGCACTATACAGGTACACGTGCTGTAGTAAAACCTTTATAGGGGACGGCCCCTAACTTTAACAGGCGTTCATCCAGGCCGTAATTAGGATTTTTACGGGGAGGGTTCGAAATCTGCAAAAAATTAACAAAAATTAGGTACATCAAAATTTTTCACATCACGCCGGGCAAGCAAAAAGGTAACAAATTTTTTTTTTTTTAAATTATCACGTCACGCTGGCTTGCGCGGATAAGCGAGAGGGGGGGGTAGCGTGTTTAACAATTTTCTGCCTTCGCCCCTCAAGAGATACCATATATTAAGCTATAGGGTAGGCTGAAGGTCGCTCAACTGATAGCAAAAAAAAAAAAAAAGCGGACCCTTGCTCGCCAGCGGGGGGGGTTCATTCGAACCCGACCCCCCCCCCCTAGTACGGGCCTGACATCACTGATAGGCCAGACAGAAATTCTAGGAGATATTTTTCGTCACACTTGTGTTAGACCTATTGGGGGGAACTTCCAGCACACTTCTCTGTATGTTTAACTAAATTTTAAGACCAATATTCCGTTTATATGAGTTTATATGTCTGATATCTTTAGGCAAATGGGAACCCAGCATGTAACTACCCATTAGACCCTTATATTCTCCTCATCAGCTTTCTGGAAAGAATTTTTCTTCAAACCCATTTGTTATTTTTTCAAGTGCAACAATAAAGTTTCCAGAAAGTTCCCTTGTGTGTTGTTTATTTTTAGGGGATGTTATACTTAATAAGGACGGCAGTTTTAATTATGTAACAACTCGGGAAAATCCGCTCTGTGATATGCACAGTAACACATACATTAAAAAATATATAAATATCGAAGTGAGCTATTCCAGTGTTCATAATGTAATTCCAAAGTGTAGATATATGATAATAAAACTACACCTGTAACATGAGTGATCAGGCGCGGATACAGGGGGGCGACGGCCCGGCCCCCCCCCTAGCAAAAAAAATAAAAAATAGAGGAAAAAAAAGAACGAGAGAGAGAAAAAAATGAAGTAAAATCGACGATCGGGCCGACTTCCCCCACCTACTCCTATGGCTGATACCTGATACCTCTTGTTGGCCGAGACCAAAACAGAAAAATTAAGTGTACCGTGTACCTTTTCGCTCTCCGGTGTCTGTACAGGAAAAAAATTGGGTTACCAAACTGAAATTTCGATTTTGCCCCACTTGTTTATGAAATCCTGGGTCCACACTGGTGTGATTCAGGGGGGGGAGGCTCCTGGGCCGGGCCCCCCGGCGCAGGGGGGCGCCAAAAAGAGGTAGGGAAAAAGAGAAAGGGAAGAGAGAAAGAAAAAAAGGAGTAAAAAAAAGAGAGAGAGAAAAAAGGGAAAGGGGACGGAGAGAGAAGAAGAAAAAAAAAAAAAAAAGGAGAGAGGACATAGAGAGAGAGAGAAGGGGAAAGGTAGAAAAAAAAAGGCACCGCATTTTGAATTTTAATTTAGGGCGCCGAATCGGACATAATTGAGCTTAAACTTGGGCGATAATCGACCTTAAATTAGGGGGCGCCAATCGAACTTAATTAGAGGCGCCAAAAATATCTTACGTAGGGGCGCCAACTTTAGTCAATGTAGGGCGCCAAAATGATCATTAAATTTAGGAGGCGCCGATGACTGAACTTAGGTCCAAATTTATCTTAACTTAGGGCTTCAAATGAGCTTACAAGAAGGGGCGCCAAATGACCTGAATAATTGGGGCGTCCCAAATGTTTATTTAGGGGCGCCAAATTGAGCGTAGGGGCGCAAATGATCTGAATATAACGGGCCCGAATTACCTAATTAAGGGGTACAACTTTGGGCTTTAAAATGTCTCTATCTATTGGGCAAATTATATCTTTATGGCCTTCTTGTTGTAGTATACATTAGCAAAAAGTTTCGCTTGTGCTTCGCGCTCGCATCATTGTTTCCCCAATGATTATCACATTATGTTCCTGAGCAACGCAAAAAGTCACCCTTGTTTTCTATCATTCGGTACAGTCAAAATTTCCGTTCGTGCTTCGAACCCACTCCGCATGTGTTTTCTTTTACCAGCATTTACATTATGGATTCTACCATCAAACTTTAAATTTATTGATAATCACGTTAATTATTTTTGATTTTCAAATTACTGAACTTAGGGGCACCGGAGATTGATGAAGTTAAGAGCGGCATTGATCTTTAAACTTAGGGGCGCCAAAATAGCTTAAAAGGGGCGCCAATTTGACCTGATAGTAGGGAGACCCAAATTTCATCTTAAACTTAGGGGCTCAAACTTAAGGAGGTGTATGCGAATTACCTGAAACTAAGTGGGCACAACTTTATTTAAAATATGGTCCTATCTAGTAAAAATTTAAAATTAAAAAATTAATTCCTTCCTGGTCTGTATTATATACGTAGCAATTTTCGCTCATCCCCAATGATTTATACATGTTCCTGAGCAACGCATAAATGTCATGTTCATTCGAATATAGTATGACC
Source organism: Paracentrotus lividus (assembly GCA_940671915.1). Lineage (NCBI taxonomy): Eukaryota > Metazoa > Echinodermata > Echinoidea > Camarodonta > Echinidae > Paracentrotus > Paracentrotus lividus. The sequence continues at coordinate 11,146,775 of CALNVZ010003014.1, read as the reverse complement.
ATCAAATTAATTCCTTCCGCCCGCTTCCGTGTCTGGCTCTTACCAGATTATATATAGGGATACCTCCATAAGAACATTTTAAATTGATTTGATATACACCCGTTACCTTTATTTTGGCCATTTCAATTACGAATACCAGCCTTCAACCTGTGCCGATTTTTAGCCGATAGTTGGATGGATGAAGGAAACGATGCAAACGATATTCGGAGCTAGCTGCGATGTCGTCTACTGGGATGGTGCCCATTTGCGCATGCCGTACTATATTGCATATATAGGCAGACGTAAAAAAATAATGATATTTAACTCTTTTTTTTTTTTTTTTGTCATTACTAATACCCTCAATATTAAAAAAAAAACAGTTTCTTTATTTACTTGGTTCTTATGTAGAAAATTACCTTTTTATATTCTTTCCTTTCTCTGTTATCACCTAGGTCTCCCTTAATTAAATCATACCTAATTTATTGTCATTATTATCATTTTTTTTTTTTTATATATTTCATCTGTATTATTCAGTCTTTTTGAGTTTAATTTTATTGAGTTAGTTTTAACGTTTATGACTATATATTAAATTTCTTTTATATTCTTGGTAACGGTATGTTTTTGATTATTCGTTTCATGTATAATGCTACATATTTAAATACAAATAAATTCTATTTCTTTAAACAACTTGATTACTTACGTAACCTTCTCTCTTAACTGAAAGTTATTTTATATGCCATGTGTTTCTTTTTTCTTGACTGTTTCATAGTATGTTATATTAGATAATAATTAGTATACCATTATCCTAGAATTTAGTCCTGTCGTGTGTGAGATTAGCCCATAGAATAACAGCTTGTGGTTTATGACTGCAACTTAAACGATATTTTATTAGTATACAATTTAAAACAAAGTTCTGATCTTGCCGTTCTTAATTAATTCCTTACTGAATTAGAGAGAATTTTTGTATGTTTATATTATTAGGTTAATACATATTATGACTGAACAACTAACAAATTGAAACAGAAGACCATCTCTTTCAATTTATCTAAGTAAGTTAAATTTAATCAAACCTGTTAAAATGACACAGGACAACAAGTAATAACCAAAGGGAGCAGCTGAAAATGAATTTAACATTCAGACAAGTATAAATATGGATGTGAGTGATATTAATATCAATGATATGTGATTGAAGATAGAGATGCTGAATCATACAATCCAACTAGAGATGGTAACAACCGAAAGGGGAATACGAGAGAAATGGGCAGTGAAGAACAAACAAACATAGGTAAAGAGAAAACAGCAATGAAAAGAGAAAAATGTGAGATGAATATATGTATGGAGAAATAACTGCAAGAAACATGGATGATGATAGGGAGTAACATTCTATGTAAATGGAAAAAATACTGTTACAAGATCAAAGGGAAAATAAGATGATGGGAGAGACATGGAAATAATGAAAGTAGAAACAGAAGAAAAAAGTGTACTTGATGAGAAGGAAAAAAAAGAGAAGGGAGTTATGGGGTGGCCTAAACAGAGGGGTGGGAACAAACAACCGAATGGTGACAGCACAGTGAAGGGGATTGACAGAGATAATATAATAAGGCATTAACATAGCATGATCGATGGTAAAGGACTGGATGTATGTGTGACTGCATCAAAGTAAGCCACATGCAAGGACAAGTGCGTAACACAGCCAAGGGGGGGGGGCGGAGGAAGTTGACAGAACAATAGAAATGTGGTTGTAGATTTATGAAGGGAAAATGAGTAACAGAAAAAGGACTAGATGGAGGTCTGTGGGAAGTAACGGGAAAAAGACAGAAATGTCTAAGACGGTAGATGAAAAGACTGAGCTCAAGGTGACAGAAGACAGATGAAAAAAGGGTGGAAGGGCAAGGAAAGAGACAGGGGAAAAAAGAGATGAAAAAAGTACTTAATTTGTGTCAACAAAATGAGAGGGCCGAACCTCAAACAGAAAATAACCTAATTATACATGGCTGCCATCATATAGAAGCACAATCAAGTATAGACAAATAATATACCTGAGGTAAATAGTAAGACATCAGCTATGAAAAAGCGGGAAACGATCTCCAACACAAATGTAGTACACTAAATCAAAAATTAAAGTTCAAAATGAAAGCACAAATAGTCGTAAGTTAATTGTGTAAAAACTACAAAGGAGTAACAATAATAGTTGTGTCGTACAATCAAGAGCACGAACAAGTACGAGTGTCGTAGAAAATATTATCAGATGGCAAATGAGGTATAAACAGACTAAAGTATGAAACCAGATAAATCAACGAAAAACAAAGGCGATACTGTGGACAGAAAGACTTCTAGAATGAACAAATCTAGAAGTAAAAGCGAAAAAAAACAAGACGGATAAAAGCGTGAAAACACGCGCGGATATTTAGCACTCAGCAGTAATGAAAGAGAATATGTATATAAGACGACATACAGTACTATTGAACCTAATAATTACCAGATTCCGACCGCTGGAAAATAAGAGTGGTATAACATATAAGGTAGGCACGAGACAGGAATGCTACAAACTTTACAAAAGAGCAAACTCACAAGATATGTAGCTTAATGTAAATAAGACAAGAGTAAAAAAAATTAATGACATAGAAATAACTAATGAAGACAATCCTTCGTGGTTGATAAATTAGATGAACGATACAAATGTAGATACCATGATGGGAGAGAGACATCATTGACAACTTATCAAGGGGCGAGGATACATAATGCGAATACTACCGTCTCAAATACATATGACTTAATATAAAACAGGTCCTTTGACGAATGATCGAAATAGTGTCCAATTAACTGCGACGTGCTCATAAAGACGAATCGTTATTCGAAAATGTTGGTATGTACCCGCAATTGAGGGGCCGAACAAGAAATGGATACCAAACATGAAGAACGATGAGAATAATCTCACAACATGCATGCCACGACTATTGCTTTAATCAGTTCAATTGTCATACTCCGTCTATCAAGAGTAACAGTGGAAAGGATCAAGTCTTACATGATAGATAATTATATAATACACTGTGAGCTCATAAGATAATACAGACACTTCCCGTGTTTGCGTATCGGATCTACAATGAGAATCATGAGCTTACTGTAATAAAAGTACTTTAATCCTGATAGGAGTTGTCAAGAATACATATTTCTTTCATTCTAGAGCGTCTCATATGACATAAATAACATGAATCAGGCCTACTGTACCTGAAACCTAACCTGCATTACGTCAACTAGACGACTACGCTTATAAGCTAGTGCTCATAGACAGGAGTAGTTAAAGCTAGTACTGCCGATGTTAGTCCGTCATAATCGACGAATAACGCATAATAGCGGAATATCTAACTATCTCTCAATCTATTACCGAATCGAAGGTCGTAATTAATGACTCGTGGCCGTTCAAGCTTAGATGCTATCCTATCTAACGGTTGACTCGACTAGGTCATATAACAGTAGGGGTAGTACAAGAATCATCAACCATTAGAATTCGACTGGTCTGAGTCTTGTTGAATACTATAGCCTATTGCATTGTCGTTATCAATGTAAACCTTCTCAATATTGTATCTATTCTGTTCATCGACGCATACACTCACCAGATACATATCTGCAAACAAAGAGTTGTAATTGTCCGCTTGACAATCTAGTAAGGCTTACGTATGACATAACTATCTTATGACAGACAAGTATGCAATTCACAGAGTACGTAGAATCCAAATTGTTCTACAATATACTCAAAATTACAAGCAATTGAATACTTGACTATAGAACTCACGAATCCGGTATATTCTTACAGATTGACTGGTAATATCCCGGCTCAGCACACAGTAGAAATAGTATAGATATAAGTGATACAATCATACTTCTCAAACAAAGGTTGTGTTTGCTATCAATGCTGAGAAGCATTTAACGATTAGCCGTATTATATAAAGGCAATAAATATAGACTTAATGTGTATATGGACTGTCGTTATTATAGTGCTTCAGCATGATTAGGTCGACCGTGGCACAAAAGTATAATTGACACACTCGTCATCAGCAAGAATATAGGTGAGATATATTATGGTAAAATTGATTGTACTATCATATATTACACTCCAGGTATATGGGAAGTAAAATATATACGGTCACCCTAGACGTGAGCAATATACATGCTGCCGAATATGAGTTGACAGTATACACGAAACTTCGTTCGAGTCCGCAACAAAAAACAGCAAAACAAACAATCCGCGCAATTTCATACGCATAATCATCCAAGATCCTATGTGGGACCGCCCTGCTATTAATCTGACAATGATAATTGGAAAATACTTCGTACTATAGACCCGATGCTGTAATCCGTGCGATAAAGTCATAATAATAGAAATTGTCTGAAATAGTTAAGATATTGCCTAATGGTTATATAATGCAACAGCAGATGTAAAGTAACTAAAGTGGATGACTAGTAATAATCGTATTTAGATATCACGAATGGTAATTGCAAGCACTTGCGATTAATGGACGATCCACTAATGATTACATGATATAGTGCACTAGGTCATGGATCATGTGCAACTCACGATAAGATGGCAAACTGTATCCAGACGCACACTGATCATATACCCCTTAAAGCTTAAGATTTGATCTATACATGGCGATTCTCCTTCCTGTGACATGAATGTGTGAGTACTCTTTTTTTAATGCCTTATGGTATTCTAGAATATCACAGATAGCATATTTATATCTCACATAGGATTAGATGCGTACAATCACCATACGCGAAATATCATGACTGGCCAAATCAATTTATAAATTGTGTGTATTTACAACGGATAGTACACCAATCACATTAAAGTAATGAAAATGAAATTTAATCTAATAATAAATATAGGCGCCACTTTTCTTTTAGATTACTTGTATCTGAAAGAAAGGAATATTTGGATTAGAGTGCGCGACTTTGTGATTCTGAAGTGGTTCTCAAGGACAAGTTGTATGACGCCCGAAAATGCAAAGCAGGTAGGCTACAAAAAAAGTCATGATGATGCAAGCCATGTGCGGCGACTCCTGCGGCCCTGTGCCCCATTATTTGTTAATTGCCATGAATGTTAACTAATTGTGACCTCTTGTATTAATTCCTGTCTTCTGATTTATGATCATCAGTTAAAAAATGTTGTAGTTTATTATTTATTTATTTATTTTTTGCTCAAATTCTTGTGACACAGAATGCATGTTCTTAATCGTATCTTTATAATTGTCATTTTCTAATAAATTTCAGATTTGACGTCTCTGACCAGTGGTGAAGCCCATATTAACCTCGTCCGTCATGCTAGTTCTGTCAAGACAGCAGCAAGAACATCGCGGCAAAAAGCGCGACGGACTACTTTTACACCATGACCCGACTAGCTGTAAAGCTAATAGTCTCTGCTCAAAAGCTTCGACAGTCTGAGCATCACTACGACTAGTTTTAGGCTTAGTCCGTCAAACTAGTCGGTCACGACGGAAACGAGCTTTAAAATTAGTTCCGGTCGTGAACCGACGAGCATTTAAAACTAGTCCGTCTTGACGCGAACTAACTTGACTTGTAGAGATGGACGAGTTTTTTAAAGCTAGTCCGTAAATAACCGCCGCGTTGTGTGAAGGCAAACTAGTCCGTTCGTTGACCGACTAGCTTTACAAGCTAGTCAGTCTGGGCATTCACTACGACTAGCTTTAAAGCTAGGTCGGTCTACCGTTTAGGCTTTTCAGTGTAATCATGTTTAGAAGATCCAGGGGAATGCAGAAGGGGGTAGTAACATTGGTATGAACATTTCTTATTGAAAATTATTGATAAGTATTTGTCTGTCATGTTTTTTTATCCCTTACTGCCGCTTTTCTTCCCCAATTCTCTTATTATTTTATATTTTCTTTTGGTCATTTAATGTAGGGGATTCGAGGATGATGCTGGTCTTATAGAAATGAATACAGCATTGGGTTTTCTATATAGTTAGTGAAAACATCTAGACGGTTAGGAAAATTAAAACGTACAATAGTTTAGTCTCGTGAATCATATCTCAAACAGATGCTGTATTTTTAAATGAAAAGTGTTAGGATAATGGTTACCAGTTTAGTACATCGTTGGATCGAGCACAAAGGTAAACGCTCGTGGTCAACTCTTCATGCTTCAGCACATACAACACTGACATTGAAGGCGGACCCCCGGTTCGAAACCCAGTAACGTTTTAATTGCGATGAGTGATTTTACAAGGTCGTCCCAGACATGAAATCAATAATATCTAAATTGGTTTTTAATAAATATAACATCTAATTTCAAACCCACCCCCTCCGCTCCACTGGTTAATTTAGTTACTGCTGAAAGTCGAAAATCAACACAAACCTCAAAATAGTAAAAAGGCAATTATCAATTAAATGTCTTTTGGAAAACTATCCAAATGACTACTCAAAGTAATAATATTGATGAGAGAAAAATTCGAAACCACTACCCGAAATTTTTAGCAAGCGAATGAAAAAAAAATGTATAACTAACAGTCCATATCACTACGATAGATCTAAGCCATGGAATTTAAGATCGTGATATCAATGACATCCAGCTGAAAATAACAAGAATTAGGATTTCGCTTTGTCCCTCATGTTACACAGTCTCACCACCATAATACATTAGCTGTCCTGATAATATTATTATACACCCCTACCCTCCCTACCCCTGAATACAACTATCTAACTCCCTAGATATGCCATTATTGATTCTATGCACTCATCTGTGCCCCCACTTCCATTTCCTTACACCACTCACCCTCACTATTTCTCTTTCTCTCTCTTTCCTTCTCTTTCATCTCTCTCTCTCTCTCTCTCTCTCTCTCACACACACACACACACACACAACACACACTCTCTCACCTATTATGCCATATCATTCCCATGCAATATTTTAGGCCCAACTATCCATTATCTATTCGGCCTACCCACTCCTCAATCTTTCTTCTCTCTCCCTTTCGCTACTTTTCTCCAATTCCCCCCCCCTCTCTCGTATCTCTCTCCCTTTCTCTTTTCTCTCCCTCATTCTCCCATCCCTCCTACTCTTTTTTTTTCC
>CALNVZ010003014.1:11117970-11136540 GCA_940671915.1 Paracentrotus lividus | reverse complement strand
CCACTCAGTTTACACACAGACTATGCCCGTTCGGCAAAATTTGCAAGGACGTAGTAGGAACGAGCTCAGTGTGACGGGGGTATTAAGGCCACCGCACACCTTACGATTGGTCTGTGACCTGATTGTGTAATTAAACGTCATAACATTGGTGTGGATATTTAGAAATAGAACATCATACTGTGCAGAGTTCTAAATTATCGCAGGAAAACTTATATATTCAAATCAGTGACTATGTAACCTCCTTATTAAAATAAAAGCGAATTCAATATCTAATCGTAAAGACGTCATAGCAATCGCACGATTGGCTACGATTTCAAACTAATTTGCCTTTTACTCCTAAACAAAGGCTTGCAATTTTCCGAAATTCGATATCAGTATTCTTACAGTTAATTTGAACCTCTGATTATAAGATTCTATTCATTCATACTTTCGGAAAATAAGCAAAATGCGATTTGTTCAAAAATCGGATCGTAGACCAGTCGTAAGGTGTGCGGTGGCCTTAACACTCGATTTAGGGTAAAAGTTTCTTCACCCCTTGTGTCACTTTTTTAAAATACAATTATAGAGGAAAATTTGTCGATCAATTGATTCAGTTCATTTTGACAATATCATAAAAGTGAGATGTTTACAGGATCTAGGCCGTGTCAATTCGGTGTCATATTTTATTCATCAATTTGAAAATAAATATAAATTATTAGTCCCGAGGAGACACTAGCGTTAAGCCGAGTTGAGATGTATAACATTCTGAGAATTATCAGTTGTATGGAATATATTTTTGAGCGACTCCAAAGGAACTAAGACATAATGAATTATTAATGACTTTCGAGTCAGTTTCGAGAAAGGCTTTGAATAAAAGAATATGATAAAATATTCATCATGAAGAGAGAAAAATAAAATAATTAGAATTTACGCGATAGAAATTCCTGAACAAAAGGCAATAGAAGCTAGCATTTGCAAAAATCAGATTGGTTTGTGATCTTTAAAATTTTAATCATTTCTTTTCATTTTTCCCTTTTGTCCCATATTACTTATCACACTCCCCATGCCCATGGTAATGCTTAGTTTTTATATTATAACATTTCCTTAACAACTTCTACATAATTAGACTGTAAATCACCGATGTTGTAATTTCCCAAACTTGTTGGGGATATGATTGAGCAATATTTATTACATATATGTAAATTTTGTAAATATATATACATGTATACAAATATCAAATAATTAATTAAAAAGAAAATAATCCACTTAAAATGTTGACGAACCGTTATCTATCATTAACAAGTCTTTCATTATTCTCTTGACAGGTTTAAGAAAATGCATAATGTGATCAACTACTCCTTCGCTAATCTTGCTCTGGCTGATCTTCTTGGGCTTCTTATTGATGCAGTTCCCGCCATTGTCCTTACACTAAAAAGCCACCCACTAACCGATCCAGGGTGTAGGATGCTGCTCTACCTACCATGGGTAAGTGTTTTGGCTACTTATACCTAATAGTTTGGCGCTTTCGACGTACTTGTAAAAGCCAAAACCTCTTTATTTCACCTCCATAGTAGGAAAGGTTTATATCTTGCTTACTTGAAAGAGAATGTGTGTTATGTGGATCACTTTTGCTATAGGTCTATCTTCTACATTATGTCTTCAGTGAACAAGAGGGATTATCACTTTATGATTTATTATTCAATATGAAGTGTAATTCGTAATTAGGAAGTTTACAGATACCGATAGGAGCTCTGTGACGTCATTGGGTCAGGGGTCACATGTACATGGTCTCCTCTATAGCAGGAATTCTTACGTGTGAAGTTTATGATCCCCTTTGATTTACATATGGTTTTCATACTTTTTTTGCGCTCATATTGTGAAAATATGGATAAGAATCGCATTTGTCTATTGATGAGATAGACAATGTATACTTATTCCCATCTTAATTTGGATACCATGTTTATTTGAGTCTCTTTTCTCAACTGAAAGCGAAATTGGTAAGTTACCTACTCGCGTACGGCAAACTGGCATTGAGTTCGCTGAAACCAACTGGGCTTGAAATCTCGATATTTGGACCGGTGTGCATTTAGTACACAGTCGGTGTTTTTGCAATTTTCTGGGAGGAAAACGTCAATTAAAGTCATGAAAATGTCTCATCATATTATTCAACATGGCAAAAGAGAAGGAAAAAACCGACAAAAAGAAATATACAGCTAGATTTTTGTCTGATAAAAATTTGTAGATATGCCGTTCGTTGGTTGACACATGGGTTGACTGTATACGGTCGCCGCATTTTATGCACAATTGGCCTGACCCCGAAAGTGGATATCGGAGACTCGCGCATGCGCAGATTGTATCTGTAAACTCCCTTATTGATCAGGATTATCATTTTTACAGTATTTCATAAATCATAGGACGTTTTTGTTCTCGTTGAACCCTTGTATCCAATGACATAGATAAGGGTATTCTCAATTTCATGTTATAGCTGCATTTGAAAAAGATTATATAATAAAAAAAGTTTTATTAAAAAGGAAAAAGGGGGGAGAAAAAAAGCAGGAAGATAGTTTTTAATCACGCGTGTCACTTCTATCTGACAGATTGTCGTCTTAAAAAGGATGTAAGTGCAATGTACATAAAGATATACAGGTTAATGACACGTTTTACCTGTCATGATTCTGATGAATGTAAACAAACAAAGAATCGATTTTAGTTTGCACAATTCTAGGTCCGTCTCTCTTCAAAAGAGGTTGCTTGAATAGAATGTATACTAGCATTGTCACGTGTTATATTCAACTCACATGTGCCTTCGTGGGGGCATTTTATCAAAGGATTTGTAGGATTTTTTTTTTTCGAGAAACTGTTATAAGCTACTAAAATGCTTGCATCTGAGTGGCTGAGAGCAAATTTGTCGGATAAAATGTCCGACAAGTCCTTTCATGAAATATGCCCCCCGTATCAACCGATACGAGATGACAAAATCTTAACGTGGTCAAGTTTTAAGAAATGGGGAAAAAATGGAAGAAAAAAGTCCATGTCCATGAATGGATAAACAAGGGGAGGGAGTTCCATATAACGACTCTGGTTAACTTGAATTGCTATGCTAGGCAAGCACAATAAAAGAAAAAAGAAACCATGTTGTTAACCAACTGTAACAATTTTTTTTTTTTTTACAATGGATGGATTTAAAAGTCGACATTGCATGAGCCTACATATTTCGTTTATAAAGTAGAATCTATGAGCATTATTTTTTCTTCAAATTTTGCTGCAATATTTAAAAACTCGACCCAATGTGAACGTTGCTCTGTACACAAGGAGGATAGAATCGGTTCTATATTAATTCGTTGATGATTTACAAAGCAAGAAATGCACAAATATTAGAATGGAAATAGAAATGAGGAGAAAACCAAACGATAAATCTCTCACCTCTTAATGTCATGGAATGATATTCATTTCAATTTCAAGTGATCGATGGATTAATCGCCCTGCTTGAGCGTACTTGCTTTACAGCATTCTACAGTTCGTCCCAGATAAAAGGAAACCCAACTTTAAGAGCCTCGTATTGAAATTGCATAAGGCGTCTTCTCCATTCAAAAGGTGTCAGTTTTCCGGCGTCTTTTGTCTCAAAAGACGATTAATCGGTTTTTGAATAGAATCCCGAAATCTTAATCCGGCTTAAACACGTTAAAAGTTAAAAGCCGAATGTTTCCCGCGGTCGATCAGGAGGCCGCGGGAAACTGACGCCTTTTGATTGGAGAAGACGCCTAACATGTTTCATTATTTTTTTCATTATGACAAAGAGTAACTCATATGCAGTGATATCAAAATTATACTTATTATTATATAGTCATTTATGTCTGAGCACTCGAGTTCTTAAAAACTTTGGTAAAAAATAAATTGTTCCAAGTTTCACCAGAAGCAACCCTATAGCTTTCTGATCATTCATTCTTTATGTGAGGTCAGCCTTCGTAAGTCAATTTATAAGGAACAATGGATTACTTGGACTATTGAAATGCAAGGGCTGCTTTTACCCAAATTTGGTACATGTCATTTTTAACGCTTTTTTAAAAGCTCTAGTGCTCCTTCATCCGTCACAACACAGCACTGGCGTAAATCCGTAAAGAATGCTTTTTATCTGGGGGGGGGGGGGGGGGGGGGGGGGGGGGGGGGGTATTACATAATAATACAAAGCGCCACCCCCCCCCTGATGAATAGAAATCGCAAATGGATTTACGCCAGTGCAACACAGGTATAAGTTTCGGTATCATTGAATAGAAAATGGGTTACTCTTTATCATAAAATAAATACCAAGGTCACATAAGTTAGGAAATCTTAATATGAGGCTCTCAAAGTTGGATTTACTCTTGTTAATGGGACGCCCTGTACAGACGTTTAAAGATGTAGTGGCAAAAGAGAGAAATAGAAAAAGAATGTGATAATATAAGATGGACAGTTTAAAAATTTAATTTTTTAGGGGAATGGGAGGTTGTCTTACTTTTTCATGTTTGTCAGAAAACGATATATTTTAACTTTGTAATTGTTTATCTGTGTTGTTATTGATTTTGAATTGAATTGAATTGAAATGAAATGAAACTTTCCCTTATAATCTGCATAAATTCTATTATATAAATCTCTTATTTACCCTCTTTTTCTTCTCCTCTCTTTCTCTTTATCTTATTTTTAACAATCTTTCTCCATCACTCTTCAGATCAACCCCTGTTCCTCTAACGTTGATAAATCCTACTCTCTCAACCTTTATATAATATTTTTAATTTGTTACAAATGAATATGAATTAATAAATACTAATAAACGTTTTTTCCTATATGAATTCGTTTGTTTAAATAAAAGTGAATTTCCTCCGAGTTTAAACATTATTAACCCCCTTACCATGAACTAAAAGAATATCATTATGAACATATAGCTCTGTTAAAGTCACATATCTATTTAAAAAAAAAAAATGGGGGCATTTCATCAAAAAACTTGTCGGACAATTTATCCGACAAATTTGCTCTCAGCCAATCAGATGCAAGTATTTTAGTAGCTTATAACAGATTGTTGGATAAAACGTCCGACAAGTTCTTTGATGTAATCCCCCCCCCCCTGAACGGGGAGTGATAGTGGGAAGGTTTATAAACATGAACAAGATGAATATAGTCAGAGACTGAGAGACAGATATCGGGGTTGGGGGGGGGGTAGGAGAGAATGATGCGGAGATGAGGATAACATTGCCTGGGGCTGCGTCCAAAGTGAGATGTAATCAAGTTTGAGTATATGAAGAGGCTATAGCCATTGTTTTCTCGAGCAACACAATTATGGAAGGAATATCTTGGGGCGACTCTCTACTATGTTAAATCAAGGTGCGCTCAACTAAAATTAAAGTGATGTTCACCAGCATAAGAATTTGAGTTCCTAACGAGACATTCATTACAATTTGATTTTGTCAACAATTAAGAATATAAATCATTGATATATTGTCAAATTGATTGACAATTATTATGAATGTGCTGGGAGACATCATATGAAAAGAATGATTGGTATTTCAAGACTCCTCTATGATATTTATACAATGTCACACTCACAAAAGAAGGTTCAACTACAAATGGGAGCAAGTTTGCAATATGCAGTTTCAAAGGTGCCCGCGGTGTGACATTGTTATGCACCTTTAATTTAAACAATGTGTGTGTGAGGTTCAAACCTGAACCTTTTTTTTATTTTATGCAGGTACACTAATAATTTCATGCACAGACATGTTTATAATTATGTTAGATATATTTTTCCAATGAATAACCTTATTTCCCCTAGCCTTCAACAGAGTTGGTTTATCTTTCTGAAAACATACAGTAGTTAATCCCCATTTGCCTCTAACATGAAAAGTGGAGGAAGTATTGTTTAAGTAGAAAGTGTACACAGGCTTAATTCAATAATTGAAAATAAATTAGGAATATCTCTGAAGTAAGAGATACATTTTCTGTGATTATATAAAAGATCGGCAATGGATTACAATGGCCCAGTGATGGCCCGGTACTATTTGTGAGGGAACAGTGGATGTAGATTTAATCAATCTGTTGCAGATTCAACACTCTGAATATGCTGCAAAAATGCCCCTGCAAAGAATGTTACATATGAAAGGAAATGGCCTCATTTGGAACATGAGGGATTCGTAGAAGAAGAAAAATGAATCCAAAATAAGAAACATAGGAATGTCGAGAGAAAAGGAGAGCTGAAGAAGTAGGCAACAGTGCAAATTACAGTGCTTATACTGATGTCAACATACATTCGTTTGTTTGCCCCAAATTACATTTGTTTTATCCAGAGAATTTGTAATTTAGTTATATGAGCCAAAGTAGATAAAAACTAGTATTCACATTCTCATTTGAAGCCCCACCCTGATAACTCAAAAGAAATAGAAAGAGAAAAGAAAAAGAAAAAGGGATTGATTTGGGTTATAATGGCGATCAGTCAATTATGACTATTATCATCAAGACGTTTAATGGTTTCCTTCTTTATATTGTGAATTGTTTTTTTCTTTTCATTTCCACTTTTTATTTCTTTGTGAAAACAGTCCTAAAATGAAAAATTCTTGTATCTTGCCAAGTTACCAAGTCCTTTCCTTTCTAAAACGGCACCGTTCTGACAAACAATTGACAATTAAATGATTTAATCCTCCTGTTGGTCTGCATGTATGCATTTTATCAGCCGCCCCTGTTTCGGTTCTTTTTCTGGATACGCCTTTTACTAAGATAACTAGCTCAGGTTCGATGTGGGCGAAGGAAGATTAGTTTCGATAATCATTACTGTCAAGATCACGTTAATCTTTGTGGGGTTGCTATTGACGAATGTGAATTAGATTGGCATAATATAGTTTCAAATAAAAACTACATTTTAGAATTAATGTTAGAGTTAAAGTATTTATACCTTATAAACAATCATCAAAATATAACTCTGTCAAAGTATAATTATGTTATCTTATTCTTTGTATTTTTTATAAGGCTCTAAAAGAATACTACCCCCTCTTTTGTATGTATGTATACTGTTTGCGTGCGCTACGTGCGAGGAATTCATTTATTCAAGTATATTTATTTAGGATTACAAGAATCAGAATACAATGAATCTTTTGCATGTTTACACTGAAACAATAAAAAAACAAAACAAACAAACAAACAAACGTTGAGCAGAAGTTACCAATCGCAAAATAATGCCAACTTCTGAACTTCATCATGGTAATCTAATATCAAATGATAAAACGTGATTTGGTTTAATTACAACAATATGAGGTATAATGCAGAATAATGCAGACAACATCAAAGTTGTATAATAAAACAAGTAGAACAGACAATAAGAACAACAACAACATCAACAACAACAACAACAACAGCAATAACAACACCAAATGAATAAGGAATGAAGTGTAACATAGAATATGAATATCATTTCCAACAAGCTTAGTTTACAATTATATAGAAATTTCATTGATTTCTTATTAGAAAATTCAGTAAAATATTAATGTTGAAGATCGTTGGCAGTATCCACCTATGAAATAATTTTAAATAATACAAACTAAAATATAAAGCCCAAGTAAAATAGTTTTAGAATCTTTTTATCGTTTAATTATACATAAGACATATTATCTTGATATGACTGTATATAATGAAAATGTAATGGTTTGAATGTGTGTCATACATGTATATAGCAGTGATTTTTATGGTGAATTAAAAGTACAAATGACCATACCAGAAAACATATGTCTGTCAAGTTCGGTGTGTAGCAACAATGCCAGTTCCGTTGAAGTCTGTCACACTCATATCCCAGGGTTCACTATGAATAGACGGAAACTAATAACCTGAAACACTTCCTTTTGGTAACAATCCAAATTAGTCTGAATAGACAATAACTCTCACCTGTATATGGCCTTTTTTCCCCCTTTCTTTCAACTCTCTCTCTCTCTCTCTCTCTCTCTCTCTCTCTCTCTCTCTCTCTCTCTCTCTCTCTCTCCCTCTTTCTCTCTCTCTCCCTCTCTCTCTCTCTCCCTCTCTATGTCTCTGTCTCTGTCTGTCTGTCTGTCTGTCTCTCTGTATGTCTCTCATTCTATCTCCCTCTCTATGTCTCTGTCTCTGTCTCTCTCTCTCTCTCTCCGTCTCCATGCATATGTCTGTCTGTCTGTCTCTCTCTCTCTCTCTGTCTCTGTCTATTTGTCTGTCTGTCTGTCTGTCTCCCCCCTCTCTCTCTCTCTCTCTCTCTCTCTCTATCAGCAACTACACCCCTCTCTTCTTATCTCTTTATCCCTTCTGCATGCCTTCTTTTAATTTCTCTATTTGCAACACCTTTTCTCTCCCTCTCATTGTCTATTTTCTCTTCCAAAATACCTTCATTATTTTTAATAGGCCAAGGTTTGCCATTTCCTGCTACTGTTGTATTTCCCATTTCATGTTATCTGTATTATCATCATTATACCGAGTGAGTCAAAATAAACTTTACACCTAGAAAAATTTCAATAAAAAGAAAACCAGTTTATAAAACCTAAATTATTTTACATATTCTGAAAGAGTAACTCCTCCCGCATCTTCTGGTACCATTTTTGTGTGGTATGCTTTTACGCTTGGATGAACACGACGCATTGTTTGCGAAAATGCAAATTTCGATTTGTGCCAGGGTGGGGACGAAATTGAAACAACAAAAGCTGACAAAAAAGCAACTCCATCATGAATAGAATAGCATAACTTTTTAACGAAAGAATAGCATAACTTTTTAACGAAAGTGTCTTCCGCTTAATAACTTGGCAGGGGTGTTGTTACACATATTGACTACATTTTGTATGAATATTAGATTGACTCGTCAAGTAATGCATGAATGAGTACACATCAAAGAGTAAATTACCACTGACAGACCTAAAAAGGCCTCCTTATACTTTTGAAAAGAGATTATTTTATCGTTGACGTGTGCTCACTCATGCCTCACTCTACGGATTTATCTCATTTCCATACAGAATGTAGTCAATATGTAAAAAATTTAGGGCTTATAAATTGGCTTTCTTTTTATTGACATTTTTGTAGGTGTAAAGTTTTTTTTGACTCACTCGGTAGACAGAATGCGAGAGGGAGAGTATTAAATTATCAGATAATTATATAGCTTTGACGAGGGATTCGTACCTTTTAGTTCTGGTTTTATTTTCTAGCACAGCATTTAATAGTATACTACATGTATGTACATATATTGTTTCCTAAAACAACTGGGGGTTAATTTGTTCCCATGTAACACAAAGGTTTGCAATGAATCAAATAGTGGCTATAGCCGATCACAACCATTGTTGTATGCGCTTTTTTTTTCTATCAAAAGAGTGAACAATTACAATTAATTCGCTCAAATTTGCAATTAATCACAAAGCGCTGTGTTACGAGACCCTGGTTGTGTTTTTTGAAAAACAAGAACACAGCAAAAGTGCTAAGAAGACCTTTTCATCTTTGTTTTATTGTCTTCCTTTGTTTGTCAATATTATTTCTTGGGCGTCATATTGATGCATGGTGTCTACGTACATCAAACCTGTGCATCCTGAAGATATTGTCTCTCTCTCTACCATCAGAGCCAACAACCTGACCCAGATAGAACTTCTATTCCTTGAGGAGATACTAGTGTTACACTCAGAAGAAATAAAATCAAAGGCATTAAAGAGATACATGACCCAGCGTGGAAGAAAGCATCCTGGATATTCTTATACTACAGTCACACAGATACATACGTTTAGTTACGTTTTTCTTGTTTTATCCTTATTTCATCTTATATTCTATCATTTCTTATGTATTTCTTTGTTTTATTGGATGAAAGAAATTATCACTATTTCCATGGATGACTGTGACGGGAAGGCATCCATGTTGATGTGTAGAAAAAAAAAAGGAATTTTTTGGACGCAACGCAGGACGTAACTCAACGTAAATGTCTGTGTGACTGTAGCAGTATAATATCCATTCGTAGATGATACAAAAAAATAAAAATAAAAATAAAAAAATGTAGCGTTGCGTATAAAAGTACATGATACCAACTTACACGTATGCAATCCAATCCAACTGTGATTCGATGTCGGTTGAAAGAGATTTAATTATCTATAGATATGATAATGTAATATTTTCTTGACATGAGGTTCTTAGTTGCCATAGGAATCGTATATTTACATTTGTTATGTATATGTGGGAGTTTTCGGAGAAGAAAAATACCTGATCAACTAAAAAAACAAAAGCGTCCTTATCATAACCGCCCACTTTTAGGCTATAGTTTCATAGATTCGCAACCGTTTTACCTGTTTACGATAGGTAGGGGAGACCGGGGATGGAAGTTACACTGGTCAGTTGTTACAGTTCTCAGTGTGCTAAGTTGGAACAAGAGAGTTCGTGCTAACTGGCATCTATATACAGCCTATACATAGCTGTGATGAACTGCCGGTCGTGAAGGTTCTCCGTTGTTTTATTAAAAAGTAAATCAACAAAAACCATTTTTTACCGTTCCAAGTGAATTTTTGAAAAAAAAATTAAAATTTGTAATAGTTCTTACAACTGAAGGCACATGATGATAGTCTGGTATTGTGAATATAGTACATGTATGTCACTAATATACCCCTGAGCCATGCCCTGTAATTCTGCCAAATGGCTGTGCTAGAGTTGATTTTATGTGTAAAATCACCCATGGGGTAGGTTGTTACAACAACCTATACCCCATGTCGATGTAACAACCTACCCCAATTACATTACACATGTAAAGTAATTTTGTTTCAATTTTCAGGTGCTAATATTTTGATATTTCTATTATTACTTTAGTCTATTCTAGAGCTTTACTTGATCTACTGTTATCGATACCAAGAAACCGGAAAGTTGAAACAAAAGTATGGTATAATAGATTTACACATTGTAACAAAAACCCCGTATGTTTACATTATAGTAACAATCTACCCCGTATGGTGTAACAACTTACCCCGTATACGGGGTAGGTTGTTGAAGACAAAAAAATGTCTTCATTAATTAAGCTGTAGTTAATTAGTGTTACATGTTTTCAAGTTTTATGTGCCTCAGGTTTTAGCCAACATAGACTCCAAAATGGAGTGTGTGAGTACTTTCATTAGAATTATATGGCCCAAAATGTGAATTTTGTAACGTCCATCCCCGGTCTCCCCTATGCTACAATTAGGACACCTAAATTCAGATTTATTATTTCAGAGGAGGGTCAAACATTACAACAGGGCCCTGTCTACGTTTTCTTTGGATATCGTTCTGAACGTATTATGCTAAATCTCCTCTAGCTTTATTATATGCCCCACCTTAAAACACATGCGCTTTTTTGATATCTAAAGTAGATATGAGTCTACACCTTATCAGATCGTATTTGAAGCTATTATGTGATTGATAGGTTCAATTTGCAAAATTATATAAATCAAAATGTAGAACTCCACCCCGAACTCCTAAAAACAGTAACATAATTGTTGGTCTTTATTTCTGTAAAACAATAATACATGTTATAATTTTGTATGAAATGCGGCGGAAAGTTTATTTTATCGGTATAATATCATAATACCACTGTTCTTTCAAAGGGACCGAACTGATGAAGAAGTTGGTAGATTGTGGTTAATAATAATGCGCCGTCTATGTAGTAAACTATTCAGAGGCGCAGCTAATATATAATATTATTACCCGGCTATAGCCATAGCTGCCCTAATAAAGGGCGCTTTAAGCATTCGATGAATTTCTTCCTACCGGTACCCATTTACCTTACTTGGGTCAAGTACGGCAAATTTGCAGGTTGACACCTTGCCGGAGGATGCTAGTGGTATGGACGGGATTCGAACCGCGTAAATTGTGATCGTAAGTCCGCTGACCTATCCGCTCGACCACACCACTCCCATATATAATATATATTTTTATATAAATAAATTTATTTATATTCATTATACATAAGTAGATGGGACATCGAATGATTTAGTGAGGTTTTTCTAGTTTCCATCA
Source organism: Paracentrotus lividus (assembly GCA_940671915.1). Taxonomy (NCBI): domain Eukaryota; kingdom Metazoa; phylum Echinodermata; class Echinoidea; order Camarodonta; family Echinidae; genus Paracentrotus; species Paracentrotus lividus. Next base: position 11,124,582 of record CALNVZ010003014.1, on the reverse strand, counting down.
AATATTATTTTACGTGGGAGTTAATATTTTAGTTACTTGACATCAACCCAATGCCTCTCTTTTAATGGTTAATTATTAATATAAATAATAGTTTATCAATACATTATTCATCTTGAAAAATAAAGACAACATTATACGAAGACAAATTAAGATAATAAAGTTTAGAGAATAAGTGGAATATAAATATATCACCAGTACTGTCTATTACTATATTTAACATGTTTAATATCAATATTCACACGCCTATTAAACTTACTCTCTAAATGTAAAACGAGTGGAAAGAGTGGAAAAGGAGTGAAGGGAGTAAAACGGAACACAACACATTTTCAAGTGATTAAATTTCAATCTAAAATGAGTGTAGAAGCGAATTGTTAGCTCTGTAAATGTTATCCAAATAACACGTTGCCCTTCATTTAACTCCTTGAACGAGTGGAAATTCACTCGTGTACATGTAAAGAGTATATACAGTTGAGGCCAAAAGTTTACATACACGTGGTAAGAAAACATATAAATACAATTTTTACTACCCTAAAAACATTGGCCATCATTTATTTTGATGAATATGGTTAGGTATCACATCTACTTTGTTTTCAGAGAGTATTGTTTTAATTCAAGATATTTAGAAACATGTATATATGGTTGATCTGACTTCAGTTTGGATAAATTCAATGGGTCAAAGGTTTACATACACTAACCTAAATTGGTGATGGTTCTGCCTGTATTTTGCTTTATTTTTCATTTTTTCACTTGTTGAAGCTATGAACAAGCTTTCTATATACTTCTCCTGAGATTATTGTCCATTCCTCTAGCGATATTGCAAACATTAAGTCCTATTTACAGGTTTCTTTGGGCGAATACCATTTTTGGGGTCTACCCATATGGTTTGTACAGGGACCTGGTCTAAACATGTGACAACCCCTCCTTAATCCACCTTTTCTCTGTTTACCCACTCTAAAAACTAATCTTAACGAATGTCAGGGTTATTGTGGCGAATAAAAACTCAATTTTAATATGGTTCGAACAGTCAGGCTGGTATATTGATATGATGCTACATACTCCAACATCATATTTTACAATAAATAGGGTTTATCAATGGGGTTAATACATTGTTCGTGTTGTGTGATGTTGGAGCATGTAGCATCATATCAATATGCTAGCCTGAAAGTTGGAACCATATTAGATTTGAGTCTTTAATCATCATAATAACCCAAACATTCATTTGAATTGTTTGGGAGTAGGAGAAAGAGAAAAAAGGGGAGATTACGGAGGGGTTGTCACATGTTTAGACCAGATCCCTGTACAAACCATATGGGAAGACCCCAAAAATGGTATTCGCCCAAGGAGAACTGTTGTAAATGGGAGTGAATTGTTGCAATCTTGCTGGAGGAATGGACAATAATCTCAGGAGAAGTATATAGAAAGCTCTTTGACAGCTTCAACAAGTGAAAATGAAAAATAAAGCAAAATACAGGCAGCATCATCACCAATTTTGGTTAGGGTATGTAAATTTTTGACCAATCAAATTTATCCAAACTAAAATAAGATCAAGCCTATATAATATATATTTACTTTGTTTTCAGAGAGTTTGTTTTCTTAAAAGATATTTAGGAACAAAAAAGATATTTAGAAACATATTATGTTTCTAAATATCTTTTATGAAAACATACTCTCTGAAAACAAAGTAAACACCATACCTAACCATCTTCATTGAAATAAATGATGCCCAATGTTCTTATGGTAGTAAATATATTAGTTATATGTTTTCGTACCAGGTGTATGTAAACTTTTGGCCTCAATCGTACATACTTCTTACAGTAGGCCTACAGCATCTACAATGAACATGTTCACAGATGCTGACAAAATACGAGAGATTACAGGCTAGGATCGGAATAATAAAATGGTGTCAGGTATTTTTAGACTTTGAAACTGAAAGAAAGGTTCACCACGTTTTCCTGCATGCCTTTAGATGTATGCCCTTGTCATGTGGTCTTGAATTAGGAAGAAATTCAACTCAAAATCGTTTCCAATTACTCCACACACAGCTCTAAAAGTATTTGCCCCTGACATCAGGCTACCCTAAAGGTCGGAAGAAGAAGATATTTATATCTAACAATTGGAAATGTCTAAACGTATTTTATCTAGGGACATGTAGTTAGTGGAGAGGGACTAGAGATGAGAAGACTGACGTAGAGGGGGGGAGAAAGAAACGGGAGAGAAAAGGGGGAAGGAAGAAAGAGAGAGAAAGAGAGGAGAGGAGAGATCTGAGAACATGAAGAGAAGAGATCGAGAGGGAGGGAAGGATGAGTAGAGATGAGAGAGAGAGAGAAGAGAACGAGAGAGAGAGAAGAGAGCTGAGGGAGAGATATAGCTTGAGTGGGGAAGAAATCGAGAGGGAGAGAGACACGAGAGAGAGAGACACAGAGAGAGAGAGAGACAAAGAGATAGAGAGAGGGATGAAGGGAGAGGATGGAGGAGCGAGAGAGGAGAGAATGAGAGAGAGGGGGAGGGGGGGAGATGGATGGTAAAGGACTAGTCTTGTTGAGAGCAGAAGGTCCTCTCCTGTGCGCACTTCTAACAATTTCTCTATTTTGTATGGAAATGGGGGAATTTCCCCCTCGTTATATTAAATCATAATAATACTAAAAATGATAATTCACTAACGTTATATATCATTCATCATGATTTGTACAGGTTCATTTGCTATAAAAGACAATCGCATGTTCATTGTTCGCTGATGTCCATTTGGATGAAAATGGCGCATAATTCCTTTTTTGTTTTGTGACTATTATTAAACGGACAATTTGGAACATCGACCGGTCGTCATATTTTTGGAGATGAATTCGATGTGGGGCCTAAAGCCTTTTGATATCAATTAGCAAGCCAATAGCCTCTAACCAATCCGTTCTCAATTTCATTAAGATGAGAAATGGTAAAGTGTGGCGAATCAAATTAGTGGAGAGCGCCCTGGTTCTTCGTGCATCTATTGTCGAACATTCTATGAAGTGAGATTTAGTTGCTAGGCGATGTATAGATAGGCGAAAAGGAACACATCGAAAAATGGAGAATTTAGGAAAAGAAATTGCAATGAAAAAGAAGTGACATTTTGGGGTGGGAGGGAGGAAAAAACAAAGATTGATTAGGATTTTTATAGCGATGATCTTTTCATGGAAACTTTAATTGCAGGTATGTTTTGAAATAAGCCTTTTAAAATTCGGAACCATATTCATACAACCCGAAGATAACTCATATTCTACGTGAAATTTGATTCAAATAATATTGAATAGCAAATCATAGCCATACTGATTATGAAATACCAAATAATATAGGCTCGGATAAAGAAAGTATATAACGGTGGGTGATTTAGTTGAAGTTGGGAATTAAGTTGATGTGCGCGTATTATGGAGAGGAGATCAGTGTAGGAAATAGGCTCTAATCTTTTCGCAAGATGATAAATTTAAAAAAGAAAAACAGGAAAGATGGAAATCGGTGGAATGATCAGAACTTGTGCCATGGCACGTAATTTCTGTAGACGAGATAGGGATTAATTTGTTGGTAACCATAGTAATATTATTATCATGCGATTAAGGTAATACGACTTAAACCAGGAACATCAATTATTTAGGATTTAAAATTCAAAATACTCTAATAAGCAGCCAAAGCTAATGCACCGACCAAATAATCTTCTTGTGTATATCTGCTAATAACTACCGATTTCAATATCTTTTTAGAATAGTATTTTTTAAATGTGTAGGTGTGTGTGTGTGTGAGGTAGGTGTGTGTGTGTGTGTGTGTGGTGTGGTGGTGGATAAGATTGGGACTTTGAGAAGCGAGGGGGGGGGGGAGAATGGGAAGAAGGGTCAAGCCGAATCGGGGCGAAGGATGCCGTGTTGCCCAGAATAAATCCCTACACGCATTAATAAAACAAATTAAAAAAAATAAAAAATCATGATTCATATCAGATGTGTCTTGTCTTGCTAGTACGGATATTGTGAAATATACTTGATAATCATGATAACAGAACAATCACATGGGAAAATCTACAACAGATCCATTTAACACGACCTATGTTGAAGCTTGATATTAAACATCATGTTTCTAGATAATGGACATCCTCTACGGAAATCATGTGTGTTATACTCTAAATATTCAGCCCAAGGTTTGGGGATAACTTAAACCACATGCCTTTATGTTTGATTTTTTAAACTTTTGAATGAGATAAGAAACCAACAATTATTGCAAGATCATTAATAGACAATCTTTGTCAGGAATGAATTTTATTGCTTGTCGTCGCATCCCCCTTCTCTGATACATCAACAACATATTGCCTTTTAAGTAATGAATACATGAAATTCATTAAATAGAAAAATAAAGAATGATAAAGATATGCAAATATACGAAAAAGGAAACTCATTTTAAAGCAAATCAATGGGGATCGACAAAATGTTTTTTCTTTATCTTCAAACCCCACTCTTTAAAATGTTATTGACCGATTATGTTCATGTTTAATCACAAGAGAGTGCTCGGGCTGTTACTTTTGTCTGGGAAAGCTGTTACCATGTTTACCCTTTCCAAACGCCCATTTTCCTTACAGGGTTAGAAATCGGACCCCGATGAAAACGTGTTTTTCCACACGTTCAATTAATTCACAGCGACCACCTTATGAATTATAAAATTCCCATTCTTTCATTAAACCTACCTCGCCGTCAACTAGCCCCGATTCATGTTGATAATGATAGATGAACTGAGAAAAGAAAAAATTAGCTGACGCAATTTCTGTAGAAAGAGTTTCATATTATACAGTGTCCTACAAAAATGGATTTAAATTAAAGAATAATTTCCTTCATGGAATTATGTTTGTGCATGAATAGATTTGCTACTCTTCGTTAATTTGATGATGCTAAACTTGTTATTCATAATTCATGTGTGATTGAATAAATATGCATTAGAAAATCATGAAACCAAAATTTATCTGCACGCACAAATGGCTACGGTGAGTGATTTTTCAAAACGAAAATAAACGTAAGTATTAGATAAAAGTACAGGGATTCACCAAAAAAAAAAAAAAAAAAAAATCACAATTTTGTATTTCGCTTGACACCTCACCTGTAGTGTGGCATAGAACATGTGAAATGAAAACAAGCTTCATATCATGAAACCCAAATGATCTATACAGTTTATTACATGTAGTTTTTTTTTTTTCTGGGACACACTGTAGAGGATTGCTCCGAAATGGAGATGTATTAGGTGTGACGTAACCAACATCAACGTATTTGGGACATGTGATGCATTCATAGGCAATTGAAATTGAGATTAAAGAAAACAATATAAATTCATATCTGGATTAAATCAGCTAATAGCAAAGGTGGAATAGCTTTTAACCTAATTATATTTTCCTTCCACCATTGTCCATTCAGTAGAGTTGATGACTTACGTGCAGCTATTTCAAACCCCATAAAAAATTGAACTTCTATAGAAGAAAATTGTTATCTATTTTTAGAAATGTTCACATTGTTAAAAGTAGTATTAAACCCGGCATTCACTATGGAAACATGCATGTATAATTATGGAAATATAATTACTCACATCCAATATCCTAAAGACATTTAACTTTGATCGATATGTTTTCTAAAATCTTCCCGTTTATGAGCAAAATTCTACCCAAAACAAAGTGACTTTGAGAGATAAAATTTTTGCTTTTTTCTCTGGAATTCCAGATGACATCCTTATAGTAACCATAGTAACGGAGAAACGGATCCGGTACATTAAGCGACTGACGATGATCAATTTATTTCACTTATTGTGTTTTTTAATTGTTTTTTTTTGTTTTTTGCAGACGATTCGACAAGCCGCCTGTTTGACACTTGCCTACTTAGCCTTTGATCGATATCGCCTCATCATACATCCAACATCATCGGTGCGATCGCGATCACCTCCTTATGTGCTCACAGTTTTAGTTGTTATATGGATAGGTAATTATCATTTCAACATTGATGAAGTGTTAATGAGGGAATAGGAAGGTCGGGGCTGTAATCGAGTACTTGGTTACCCGGGAGAGGCAAATTCTTGAAAGGGTGCTACATTTTATTTGGGTGAAAGTGACAAGTTTTAGGAGATTAATTACTTGCTGTTCTATGTTTTCTTCACAGATAAAAAATGATATCGATGTTGTCTATGTTGTGTTATATTGATTTTTACAAATTTTTCAAAGTTAAGTGATGTCAAAGCCTGTGGCGTGGTGTAATCGGGGGGGGGGGGGTACATTATTGTTGCATGCGTGTTTTTTTTTTTTTTTCTTCTTCTTCAAATGACCGATCAGTGAGCAATCAAAATATTATGGTACTTTCAATTTGCAATTAATCGCGAACCTATGTGTTATGAACAGCTGAATCATTAATTTTAATCGAGACCATCTTTTTAATTTCTCTCCTCTTTCTTCCGTTTAGTTGCTGGTATCGTGCAGTCTTCCTGCAGCTCTTGACCGGTCTTGATAAGGACGGGAGAATGTCGTGAGTATCGTCCTGTACGTGGAGGAGCGTGATAAATCATAGATTAATGATTGAACTCATTAAATTGAATGGTGATAGTTTAGATTAAGGGCGACGGGACTTATGT
>CALNVZ010003014.1:11055550-11109706 GCA_940671915.1 Paracentrotus lividus | reverse complement strand
GCATTATATATCACAGTTAATGATTCATAAACATATGGAGCTGCTATTCTTAAAAGCTTTGTGTCTAAGTCTAAGATATCCATATTACTGCATTACGCAGGCTACGTTGATTGCACGTGCCCCGTAGCATACGACAAGTTGTGACCGCCGCATTAGAAGTCTGAAACTTGCGCTTGATGCAAGATGAAGGCACTTGGGATGTGCATTGAAAGCAAAATGACTGTATGTCTTGCGTCTGTCTTGCTCACTTCGAAATGCACATTCCCTGTGCAATGAATGTGCATCCATCGTGCGTTGATTTTAACATCAAACCCCTACCAAAATCGCAAGATTGACCACTTGCCATGCAGGTGCGTTGAAGGTACGTGCGATGTGCCTGCATCGTAACATTATGCAGTCGATCGTAGAATCCAATCGCAATTTATTGGACATATTGAATAATCTTCGACATGCGTGTCTGAAAAATCGTGCAAACGCTGTACGAATGTTCTACGAAATCTGTCGTAGGGAGTTGCACATCGAAGGTACGACGAGTTGTAACCGCCGCATTCTGAATGAAACATCAGAGAGAAACACTGAGAACTTGCACAGACATAACAGAGACAAGGACCTCCAAAAGATAGCAGAGTAATAGAGAGTTATCTCGTGCAATATAACCGCGTGGCAGTTTGGTAAATACATATAAAACGATGCTGAAAGAAAGAACATTATTGGTATGATGTATGAGCGTGGGTGTACTGGTATAATTTCCTGAATGAACTGCTCATGCAATCTGTAAAATTTAACAAAATACAATGTATTATTAATGACAACATTGTTATGGAATCATGAATATATGTTCATAAACATGATTTTATCACTGGGGGTATAGACGTGGTGACTGACATAGAACATTCTTTTAAAAAACCAGGTGTTACATCCATGGCTTGATCTACCAAAGAACCCTTGCAATGCTTGCGGAAAACAAAGTGGAGAAAAATTAAGTCATCCAAACTTCAAAAGGATGGTGTTGGTGAAGGGATGTTGTTGATGATGGTGATGATAATGTTGATGATGATGGTGATGGTGATGATGATGATGATGATGATGATGGTGGTGATGATGATAATGATGATGATGATGATGGTGGTGATGATGATGGTGGTGATGGTGATGATGATGGTGGTGATGATGATGATGGTGATGATGATGATGGTGGTGATGATGATGTAGTGATGATGATGGTGGTGATGATAATGGTGATGATGATGATGATGTTGGTGGTGTTGTTGATGATGATAATGGGGACTGAGTGATGATGATGATGGAGATAGAGATGATTGAGCAGGATGGTGGCGGTTGTGGTAAAGCTAATTACGGTGAAGATGATGATTGTGGTATGACAATAATTATAATGGTGATGTTGATGATTGTGAAGATGATGACAACAATGATAATGTTGATGGTTAAGATGATGATGATGATGATGTGATGGCAGGACCCGTGCACCAGGCTTTTGTGTTCTAGGGTAGGTGGGCGTTTCGGAGTCAATATCCATTTTAGGGGGCGAAGCGACCAGGACCCGCGTGAGCCTATGCTAGCGAGCGAGCAGGGGGGGGGGTATTGGAGGGGGTGTCCTCACGGCACCTCTATATACACCATAGAGATTTTTTTGTTTTTCGCAATGAAAAAAAAGGTAATTCCTTTTATGATGTAGGCCTAAACATGTGAGCGCGGAAGCCCGAAAGGAGAGCTTTCTGTATATCGACTTTGAAGAAAAAGAATTTTGTTTAACCATTGTTTTGTGCCTGTTTGCGAGCGGCGAAGCGCGAGCCGAAAATTTTGGCTTATAACCACATGAGGCATTGTATTTTACACATTATTGTGCAACATAGCTTCTTAATTAACAGTCTGTTTATAATGTTCTAATAAATGTCTGTATATCATTTCTGACGAACGTGATGAAGTCATTGTATTATGTTTGATCATTGTCTTCTATTTGGCTTGCGAGCGCGAAGCGCGAGCCGGAAATTTTGCCTATAAGACTTTTTTTTTTTTTAAAGTCCCCCACGAGCTGATAATCACCGCCCTTAAACAAAATGCGAGAGCGCAAGCGAAATTAAATCCTATTTAAGAATGTTCATATAAGATGATTGTAGTCCCTTTCGGGAATGATAATTCCTTTTTTAAGCATACCAACACGAAGCGGGGCAAAAGCTTTCAAATAATATACCTATTTGAAATAAGAATATTTTGTTTATTAAATTGTCTTATTTTTGGGGGGTTGCGAGCGCGAAAGCCGGGCCGCAAATTTGCTTTATAAACAACATGAAGGCATTGTATTTCACACATATTTGCCCCTTACTTCTTTTAAATTCTTTAGGAGCTGATAACCCCCGCCCTTTGACAAAATGCGGAGCTGTCAAGCGCGAATGAAAATCACTTTGGTTAATAGTCTTATAAATTTAATGTTTGTAATCCTTCTGAATATGATGATAATTTTTGTAAACATTCGAGCGCGAAGCGGCGAGCGAAAAATCGTACGTATAGAGAACTGAAAACGAAGTATTAATCATTGGCTTTTGTTTGTTTTATTTCAAAGTTTATAGCATACATGCATGGCCAACATTTTTTTTATAATGACCTGAATGCAGGGCAGTTAAAACTTTTTTTTGCAACTAACTGACTAAAGCATCTCCTAAAATTGATGATAATTTTTGTAATAGAATAGACAAGCATAGGAGAGCGCGCTTGGAAAAATAAAAAATAATGCATTCTTTGCATTTAGGAGTCATCAAATTATTTGTAACTCTATCTTAAAAGAAGATGTAGGCCTAATCCTTAGAGAAAAAAGTTTCGAGGGCGAAGCGAGAGAAAAATTACGTAATTTGGGAGATAGTGGGTCGGCTGCTGCAGGGATATGATGTCCAAAGAAGGAGCGGGAGAGCAAAATACTACAACTTTATACTCTATCACATTTCGAATTTAGTGCGCCGCTTAGTCTTGATAGGTGCCGGTGTTCGAAACAAGCGGGACTGATTAGTACCCCCCCCCGCCGCACCCACCGCACCCCCTCCGCGTGGCGACGACCATATACATTTTTTGCTCCTCTTTGCATCCCTCTTTTTCCTCTCTTTCTTTCTCTTTTCTTTTTTTTTTTTTTTTTTTTGTTTGTTCTGAAGGGGTGCGTTGCGCACCCTCCGCACCCCTGCACGCAATGTTGATGATGGATGATGATGATTGTGATGACGATGGTTGAGCATAATGATTTTGACGATAATGATATTAATCGTTAATGGTGGAGATGATGGTGGTGATAGAGATAATTATGGTGATGATGATGATGATGATGATGGTGATGATGATGACGGTAATTAATGATAATGGTACTGATGTTGATGAAAGTGATGATGATGATGATGTTGATGAAGATGAGAGATGACGATAAAGTATTTTTGCATATGAGTGACTTGTAGTAATGTATGGAAGTATAAAGATACCACTCAATCAGCTTCTTCTCTAACATCACCGATAGCAGTTCATGAATGGGATGAAACATGAGATAGGTGAGTTCGGAATTGGAATGGCTCATCATTCATTGCTGTGATCACCAAAGATAAACCCAATTTTCAGGACCAAGCCGAGGGCTTTCCAAATATAGCTCTTAAATGTATTACAAGTTTAGATATTGTAAGGAAAATATTGTGATTTCATCAATGTTGTCGACATTATAAGTACTGTATGTTGCCTTAATAGTTTGCTTTGCACATGCCCGTATACAGAACGATACCTATAGGAAGTGATTATATATAATATTGCCGTATATGTCTGTAAGACACTATGTGTGAGTAAATAAATTATTATCCCAGTTTATGATATGAATCTAGACTTCTAATCAAAGTAAATCATGTGTCTTAACTTTATTATTTGAATCGCTTGAAAAAAAGTAATGCGTCCATCGTTTTAATGTTTAGACTGAGATGATACCACACTGTAGTTTAATAAAGCAATTACCAGTGCCCCTACATGTACTCTTACGACATCGGCTCCAAGCTTTTATCCATTTAAGGTGGTGTCATACTGTCACGAAGATGAGCAAAAATGAACACACGAAATGTGAAATGTAAGAAGTCGACCCCGAACTTGGTACGTAAACAGCCAAACTATAGCCAAAACGAGAAATGTCTACAGAAGGTTACATGATGGCACTCGAACAACACACGAAGGGTACACGATTGGACCGATGCTTTGGTGATCAGAATAGAATTTACAAATTTCCATGATCGTGTGACCATCCTTGCACAACTTCGGGACAGTGTGACGCGGGCTATCAAATATATTTAAAGGTTAGGATGAAGTTCGACAGGAGATATGACTGTGTAGACATTTTTGCAGGAGCATCATGAAGCACAACCTTACTCTCATATTTGATGATTTTGGCTGGAAACAAGTTATTAATTGCAAACTATAAACTAGGCGCCCCCCAGTGGCGTAATTACAGGGGGTAGTGCGAATACGGAGTGGAGGAGACCATGAGTCACTCCTACAATGCCCTCTTCTCCCCTGCTCCCAAGCTGATCTTACTTCTCTGCGTTCAGTACTTAATGGGTAGAGTCTAATTCAGTGTTGGATTCCCCTAAGAAACAATACAATGTAAACTATGATCTTTAAATAGGAGAAAGGACTCGGAAGAAGGGGTAGTGTACATGCCCAGCCCAAAATGTTTGGTGCCCAGCTTTTCCAGTTGTCCCCATGAAATTTCAGACACTACATTTACAACCCCAACAGTCTTGAAGCGCATCAGAACTCCTCATGGGTGTTTTAAAATAATAATAAAAAAAAATGAAAAAATGAAAAGGTATTGCTTGCTTTTCTATATTATGTCCTATACGTATATTATCACAAGTGTAAACCTACATGCCGCTGCACCCAAGGAAAGTCTGGCTACACCGATGGCTCCTCTCAAGCTTATGCCGTGTTCACACAATCAAGGTAATGAAGTAGGCCTACATGTAAGAGTGAGTGAAAAGTGTTTTCCACTTCAAGAAAGTTTTGAACAACATCGACATATCTTCGAAATAATGCTAATGAAAAGATATAATTTCCTTCTTTTTAGCAGACTAAATATAAATCTAAAAATGGCCCGTAAACATGGCAAGAATCTCTTAGATCTCTTAGAAAAAAAAAACGAATAAAAAGCGTAATAAGGTTATAAATAGTTTCTTCAATCAATTATTATTAGAGTCTGAATTGATAATTAAGAATTACAGATGCACTTTGTAAAGAATCTTAAAAATCCAATCAATTTCAAGGATCCTTTATTTTTCCTATCTGACTATCAAAAGAAGTTCACATTAGTTGGCCAGTGCGCTTGATCGTTATTTTAAACAATGATAAACTTAGTAGAAATGCATAATTGAATTTGATGTAAGCGTCTCTACGAAGCTAGCAGATTATATCACTGTAGGAAAAGATAATAATAAAACAAAATATCTCTGTATTATCACAGCAATTTGGTGTCAGCAGAGTCTCCGTAAATTTTGATGTAAGAATCAAAGTAGTTTTATTGTTAATTTCTCCTCTCAAAATCTATGAAAGAGATGAGAAAAAAAAAAAAAAAAAAAAAAAAAAAAAAAAAAAACGAAGAAGAAGAAGAAGAAGAAAAATGAATTACTGTACGATACGGTATAAAAAGGAACACATTCCGCCCTATATTTTTTTTTTAATTATCTCTCACGTAAATACTTGCTTGGAGGGAAAAAACAAAAAACAAAAACAAAAAACACTTGTTAACAATTTTCCAGCAGATATGGCAACTCTGTTGACATATTTGCTGCAAAAATAATAATAACAATCATTATTATTATATTTTTTTATTTTTTTAATTAATTTTTTTTACAGTTTATCAAGAGTTTGATTCATGTAGGCCTATGGGTATAGTGGGCGTCATGACCATTTTTGTAATAAATATGATAATCATTGAAAAGGCCATTTTCATATATGAACCATGTGTCAACTAGGCCTATATCAACATTCATGTAAGCGTTATCAATCATGTATATGTGTATCGTTTTATGATAATTTGGATATGGCATGAATGGTTGATTTGGTGGAATAGGCCGACATTCTTGCCATCGTAAACTATGATTTTATACATATTTTGACAATCAACATCAAATGAATAAAATACTTTATATACGAATCAAACCGATGTTTATTGTTTATTTTCTTTAATGTTTGACACCTCTTAGAGTTCAGTGTTCATTATTTTACTCGTGATCATGCTCTCTGGAATACCCTAGCTTCCTTCCAATGTGTGCAATACTAGAGGCTATAGAGTCATTCAAGATCATATAATAATAACACCAATAATAATAAGTATAACGATATTATTTTAATAGAGACCATTTATATAGCGCTTAATACATTTTGTTCTCACCCTATTTAAAATGATCCTCCTCTTTCATTGTACTATTTGCCTTTGAAACGGAAACTATACATATTATTATTAGGAATTAAAAAAAAACATACAAACAAACAAAAAATGAAATGTATTCTTGCAAATACGCACTTGTACTTGTATAAGGTATGTGTAGGATTAAAACTACACTGTAAAAAAATATTTGTGTTTTTACAGCAAATCTGCTGTCAGCAGAGTCGCCATAAAAAATGTAATTTAAGAAACAATTTTGTCGTAAATTTTGTTGATAAAATTTATCAGGGCCTAAAGTCGAGTTTCGGAATTCAATTTGATCAATAAAACTGCATTTTGCAACATTTGACTTTTTACTTTTCTCCATATTCTGACATTCTGTGCAATGAAGCATGACACAATTATTACAAATAGGATATCAATAAAAAGGGGAATAAATTATCTTTCCAATAGTCTGACTATGAGGAATAAGTAAAGCATACCTAAAAAGTTATCATAGCCCAAAGTCGATTTGCGGAACTTTTTGTGAAGGGTTTATAAAGTAGGAAAGAATCACAAATCAATATCATGGTGACCTTTTAGAAGTAATGATTATTACCTAAATTCAAGTTTCCATATTTTGTGGGATGACAATGGATTATGTGACTGTGTATATTGTGACATATTTACCTGTCATGCTTTTGAATACAATTATAATTTTTACAACAACCCCCAACCAACCAAACAACAATCGAATAAACATAGAAAATCAGAGTTCAAAGAAACTAAAAAATGGATGTGCACACAATTGTATTAACAATTCTGGAATATTCTTACCGCATATTAAAAAGTATCGTCTCCGCGACGGAAAAAAACTATCGAAGACATCTCCGCGACAAAAAAAAAAAGTATCGGAGACATCTCTGCAACAATTTTAATACCGTCTCAAAGTAGTCCCAAATCAGTCTCCGCGAAGTGAGATACCACCATAACAGAAGAAAACATGGGCTATTGATTATATTATTATTTACAATAAAGACCGTATTAAATAATTACGGCATTATGCATCTGATATTATTTGCTATTCCAAAACTGTTTGTTTACTGTTAAAGTTTTCGAAGGCACACGGGTGATTTTATGAATGATACTTTGCGCCATGGGGGAAGAAAGATATCCCACCGAATATATCTCCCTCGTCGTCTTCTCTTCATCGTAGCTTCTATTCCCTCTGGGTTCAAACAATCTCTCATCAATGGCTTTTCCTCAAGGTTCTCTTGGTATTTAATTCGATCGGGTCCAATTAGCCCAAATAAATAATCAACTCCTTAACTTTGGATGCAAGCCAAATTCTCAACGCAACCTCGAAATTTAGTGATGTCTTTTTTTTTTAGCTTTTTCTTTTTTGCTTCCATAACGACATTCACCTTGCTATTTTTATAAAAACACGTGTAATCATATTGTTATCATTTAATTCTTATTTTAATTGGAATCTTTAGAAAGGTAGAAGCTATATACTCATTTTTACATCGTTGACCTTTATTTATAAGTCTGTAAGAATTACTGTTATCATCTTGAATTAATTTGGTTTACATTTATGATTATCTTTTTTTAAAATTTATTAATTAATTAATTTATTTTGTTTCTTTAACTATATAGGGCAAGTCCACGCTATTTGTTCCCGAGATGGTGATTTTTCGACTTTTGATTTTTGTGTCAAGTGTGTCCGTGGGTTTGTAAAGGTATACATAATGTGTCATATATCACCATAAAGGCATGGATACTACTAGTAGTATCCATGATAAAGGGTATGAAATGAACTTAATGCAAATGAGGTCAAAAAGCCTTTTCAAGGTCATATGACGTCACAAGGCTCATTAATATTCATGAAAAAAAATATAAAATGCATTAAAAATGCTATTTTCAACCATTTAAAAAAGAGATTTGTCATAGGAGTACAACCAAGAAGTATGTATTTTCTGTTTTTATATTTTCTTGGCTAACTCTGGTGAAAATATCACGAACCTAGCACATAGCTTTATACATTTTTAGACTTAAAATATTCAGGTCTCAGAAATAGTCTCACAAAAGTTACTAAGCTGATGTAAAATCATACATTTTTATTACCCATCCTCCCATGCACCTTATAGAAATGAAACAAAATAAGTTTTTCTTACATTTTTGTTTTGTATTATGTTTCTTTTGTTTTATCAGAGAGATTTTTTAACAAAAGATGTTGCTACGCCTTGGCTACATCAATTGTTTAATAAAAAATATTACAGGGAATGATTGTCCCGTGTTACTGTCCCGTTTGTTACCTGACATAGTTTTTAAAACTTGAACTTTGCCAGAAAACTCGAAGTTGTATTAACGTTAAAATATGTCCTTACAATGGTTATTACATGTTTAAGAGGATATGACTGCAAATTTAGATTTACTTTTTAAATTCAGAGTTATATGTGAACAAAGTCAAAATTTGAAAACACCATTTTTTTGCGGTCCCATTTGTTACCGACGAATAAATGATCATAAGTTAATTATGAATTGAGTTATTACAACTATTTTTTTATGTTTTTGTTGAACATTCTTAGTACCTTCAGGAATATACCAAAGGATTGAGATTTCATTTAAGATTTTTCAAACAAGCCCTATTTTTGGCTCTGAATGTCCCGTTTGTTACCGCGCAAAATAGCTTGGACTTGCCCTATATCCAATAAAAATCATAAATCTTGTTTATTGTGATTACAGAGAGAGAGGATGGGGGAGAGAGAGAGAGAGAGAGAGAGAGAGTTGCTTTAGAATGGGGAATATAGTAAATGAGTCTTCTTTATTTAAAAGTGATGAACAAATCTGATTTCCCTAGCTAACAAGACAAAGTAATAATAAATAATTTACATCTGAGTAATTCACAGAAGAAAAAAAATAATAAAAGAAATAAGGAAACAAAAAGGAGTATGCCATTCTTAATGGGTGCACTCAAAACACGGAACGTATTATTTTATTTATTTTTCTTTTCTTCTTTCATTTTTTCTTTCTTTTTCAGCCCGCTTTTCCCCTTATGAAAGTGGTGGTTATGGAATATGGATTAATGAATATATTAATGAATCGGATTTAAATAGTCCCCGTAGTGCCAATTGCGTTGTTTTGAACAACGCGACCTAGTTCTTGGATTAAAGGAATACACAATTCTCTCTCTCTCTCTCTCTTTTTTAACGATATCATGCATAATGAATTTAAAGTGCTCCGACATCATTATGTTACCCGCCTGAAAGAGTGGTGAGGCACTATTTCACTTTACGGATTAGACGTAAAATATATTCAAAGATTTATATGGGCAAAACAAAATCATAAAAGCAATAGTGCTTATAGACAACTGCGAATGTTTTTGCCAATTTACTTATTGATTAGGCTATAGTCAGACTTGTTCAGTTTCGATAAACTTTTATAAACACACTTTGATATTATAATCAAAGTAAATCTAATTAAAATGTTATAAACACAAAGTGAGCGAATAGATTTGTATATTGATAGGTAAACTTTCTCTTTAATAGACTACATTACAATGATTTATTAACTGATAACGACCATCAGTTACGTAGGCAGATATCCCTAGGGATATATACGATAAGTAAACAACACAATAATCACATCTTTATTGTAAGATAACATCTGTTATTTTTCACACCGAATATGTTACAATTTAGTCACACATTGATAAATATCAATTAGAAAAATATGGAGGGGAAAGTCTTTAATATGATTTGAAAAGTAAATATATAATCATATTAAAATATCGTTGTTATCGCATACTTGACATGTCATCATGATAATGCATTGAATGAATTCAAGGAATGTTTTGCCCCGAAGGAAAAGGCACTACGGTAGAAATGATGAAGTAAATCCTAAGTGAATTGCAACTGTGTACCGATCATAGTACTCAATGAAGTTTACGAGGCCTATATACTTTTCTTAACGATGCTTCAAAACGAAGACAAGTAATCTTTAGAAGATGGTGATAATTTTTCATAAAAACAATATGCAATTTCTCTTAAACTTTTCAAACCAACTATTAAGATATAATAATAATGATAATTAAGATAAAAAGAACACAGAATTTTCTTATTTAATCTATTTTCTAGATTATAATTTGTTTAACTCTCTCCTGAAATGAAGAATCTGTTAAATTTGCCTTCAAACATAATCAAGTTTGATCTTTTATCTTACAAGGCATCAAGATTACCATTGACATCACCACAAACATTGCCTCTACAGTCTGTGTCAAATAAAACGGTACAATTGGAAAACAATTTTAATAGTATGAAGATAAATTACAACATGGTATTGTTTGGTATTTTCATAAAGCAGGAAATTCAGACTTTCTTCTGCAATTTTTCATCACATTTGGTGTTGTAGTTTTTGAGATATGACTATTTTTTACAATCAAGAAAAATGAATTTTTGGCACGCCTTTGTGTATGATTTCGCATCATGACCGTGAATTCTGCGCTTCAGAACAATGGAAGTGCGTAATTTTGATTTGTTCCTCGTCGCACAAAACTTAGCATAGCTTTTGTTTTAAGAAAGGAAATTATACAGGATAAAGTGCATCAGCAAGAAAAAAATCTTTTGGTACCACAAAACACACATTATATTAAAATATTTCACACCTAAATAATTTTCCCCGACTGTACCTTTTTTTTTTTTGACACAGACTGTATAATCATCACCACCACCAATATTACCATCACTACCATGACTATTACAATCCTAACTACCACCATCACAACCACGACCATGCACAACCACCATCACATCCACCACTATTGGCATCATCACCACCGCCCACCGTATGATGGAATAATTATTAGGCTACTACCTTGGAAGAAGAAGTCTTCGTCCTCGAAATTAGTACTATCAACACCATCATCATTCACCATCATCTTTTATCATCACCATCACTACTCCTGTAATTTCATTTTGGAATTAGACTAAAGAACTTTTAGACCAAAAGGTAATTAGATGAATTGTCAATTTGACCAAATGTTCATTAGGCCAAGTGATAATTAGACCAAGTATGTATTAGGCCAGCGGGGAAATAACCATATTTTTAGTAGACGAAATTGGTTTGGCCCATGTGGTATTAGACAATCATAGAATTGGACCAACTGCTGGTAGACCAAGTGGATATATACCAATGAATTGTGGAAGGAAATAAGTAGGTAGATTTATGTATGACAGTCAGTATAATCATAAATCATTCTCCGGGCAAAATGTCATCTGATCTACAAAAATCAATTAGCCCAGATGATAATTGAAGCGGAATACATAGAGTAGGGCGACTGTTTTAACTGACTAGGTTTATATAAAATATATATTTTTGTGGTTGCAATTTGCTTGTGGTATCAATAATGCTATAAACATAATAAAAACAAAAATAAAATTGTGAACATCAAGTGGTCTGCAGCCATTGGTACATGGGTAACCATTGTATTTGAACCTTACTTGTTGAAAAGTTAAGAAAACAAGAATACAAATAAAACATATTGTGGATAGAAATTGTAGCATGTAAAAAAAAAATAATCATATTTATTGCCAAATAAGGAAAGAAATCATTCAGTTTATCTTTTAGTACAAATAATAAATCAAATAATCTTTCAAAAAAAATCACCTCCATGCCACTCACAATCCCTGATAGTATACAAAGAATTTAAAACTGCCATTTATTATCATTTCTTATCCTCAAAAAATACATCGCAACAAAACAGCTCTATCAAAAGAAAATATTATTTTAGATCTTTGAGATCTGTATTTATCATATTCAGACACTTCTATCCCGTACATGTCTTTACATTTCTGTTCTTCCACATATCTCTAAAAAACAGGTCTATCAAAATAAAATATCATTTTGGATCTTTGAGATCGGTATGTATTATATACTGACACTTCTATCTAAAAAAAACAATAACAACAACAACATCAAACAGCTATATCTACCAAAAAAATTGTTTTTGCTTACACAATTTTTTAGATTATTATCTATCATAATACTGACATTCATATCACTCTACATATCTAAATAAAATAACCCTCTCTACATATCTTTAAAATAACCCTACGAAAAGAAAACAATCTTTCTATATTACATGATCTTTGAGATCATTATTTATCATACACTGGCACTTATATCCCTTACACATCTTAATAATACAACTTTATCAAATGAAGATTTTACATACATGTATGCGATCTTTGAGATCTAAAGAAAACCTCTATACAAAGACAAATAAATACAATGCAGTTCACCATTCATATGATTTTGGGATAATAATAAGGGTAGCTTGAGTCGATCGGAAACATCTTCAAAGCTGAAGCTTATGGTATGTATTCAACATGGCCTACATTGAGACCAGGTTCAATCCTAAGATAATTGTATCAACTTTAGTCAATTAATTTATGAAGTGCCTTTTGTTAGGAGTGACAGTGACCACAAATAAAAAGCGCTGAAAAAAGCTGAAAAGAGCTGGAAAAAGCTGAAATTAAAAGTAGAGCTCCCATTCTTTTTGTACAGAGGAAAGCTAAAAATAAGCTGAAAAAGCTGAAATCAGCTAAAAAGCTAAACTCTCACACCCCTGTTTTGTATACCTCTTCATCCCTATAATTACAATGTAAACAATGATCTCTACATGTAATCAGGTATAATTACAAAATAATCAAACATAAGAATAGGAGAAAGGACTTGAGAAGAAGAAGATCCCTATAATTTACCATGTTTCTGTATTCATATGAAACTTCAATCTGAAGGCAAATTATCTTCTTCCAATAGAAATCATCATGGTTCTTTATATGAAACTACAATACTGACGATGCTGCCATGTATATATTACATGCCTGCAACTAATTAAATCCTTGTTGTTTATACAAGTATGGCTCTTCATGTCAAATTAAAAGAAGCTCTTAGATTTATTAAGTTCCTGAAAACAATAAGTATCTTCTTCCCTTGAAAATTATCTTCTTCCATGGTTCTGTTTATCTGAAACTACAATACTGACGATGTTGCCATGTAAATATTACATGCGTGCAACAAATTTATTTCTACTTGTTTATTCAAGTGGCTTTTCAAACCAAATTAAAAGAAGCTCTTAGATTTATTAAGTTCCTGAAAACAATAAGTATCTTCTTCCCTTATATATTGTCATGGTTCTGAATTTAGATGTACAAAAAAAAAATTAAAAAATAAATAAAAGGAAAAGAAAAACCAAATGAACCAAACTGACATCACCAAATAGATATCATATGCCTGCAACAATTTAAATTTTACTCGTTAATACCAGTGGCTTTTCCTGTTCTTTACTAAACTCAAATAGAAACCAATAAATCAAAGGGTTGTCAAGTGATTCAGTAAATAATACAGTCCGCAACTATTGATCACATGCAAAGCTTTTAAAAGATAAATCCTCATTTCAATTCTGAAGTTATGATCACTTACTAATAGTAGATTGATTCTAAGTAAAACAAGCAACTTAAAATATCAGCAAAATAATCATGACTCCAATATAGAAATTGACATTTATCCCAAATCCCTTAAAGTCCCAGACCGGACAGACAAATGAAATAGCCAAAAACGAAAGCTAATATGCTATATAATACAACAATTCCAAATTAAGGCGTTTTTATTGTCCATCTAGAAAGTATTTAATTAAAAAGATTACCGAACCTCAACCAGGCCACCCCTCCCGAATACTTGTAAAATTACCCCTAATTTAATAGTGCGAGTGATGACGTCAAAGAATGTTAATGGAATGCTACAGCAGTCCTGCGGCTAAGCATGATTGCGTTTGGCCTTTAGAAAACACGTTTGTATTGCTATGTCAGGACAATAGATGCCCTGTGAGCTAGAATTCTATTGTTATGAAATGAAAGGGCAAATTCAATCATGCCTGGCAACATGACTGCTGTAACATTCTATTAACATCCTTTGACGTCATCACTCGCACTATTGAATTAGGGGTAATTTTACAAGTATTTGGGAGGGGTGGCCTGGTTGAGGTTCGGTCATCTTTTTAATTAAATACTTTCTAGATGGACAATAAAAACGCCTTAATTTGGAATTGTTGTATTATAAAGCATATTAGCTTTCGTTTTTGGCTATTTCATTTGT
Organism: Paracentrotus lividus; assembly: GCA_940671915.1. NCBI lineage: Eukaryota > Metazoa > Echinodermata > Echinoidea > Camarodonta > Echinidae > Paracentrotus > Paracentrotus lividus. Next base: position 11,095,161 of record CALNVZ010003014.1, on the reverse strand, counting down.
CGGTCCGGTCTAGGACTTTAAATCAACAATTTAGTGTCCTATGACAGGTTTAATCACCTGGTCCATGTAATTTCGCTCCAAGTGTATTAGGCCAACAGTTTCACCTGGCAATAACCAAGGAGATCTCCTTGCCATAACAATGTCTTCTTCACAATTATGATACAGAGTTCCAGATAATGAGTCCAAAAAAACACATTTTTACATTCTTATCAGGTTTAAAATGAACAAATTATTCTAATGTTGATTGAAACATCTTTGTTGGCTTTAAAAAAAAATCTTCTTTTCTTACCATGACCAAAATTCAGTATTTAACTAAACCCTATGGAGACCTTTTCTTTTCTCTAATTTTCATCTGCCATATCATTGCCGCACTGATAAAAGCTCGTATCTCAAATTTTGGTGAAAACCACATTCTAGGATTAATCTCCCGGTAATTAGTCCAGTCCTGTCCAAACCCCATCTCTCTTAACCCCTAAATAAAGCAACAACAGCTTATCAAGATAAAGACAATTTCATATGTTATAGCCTTATATGGCCACCAAATTTTTTACGCTCCTGAGCATACCGCATATTTTAGATACAAGGGTTTTACGATATAATATTTCCCATGCGTCTTACCCTGAGTTACCTAGTCCTGAACATGTTAAACCTTTATCACTAAGCCGCCCAAAACCGCCCGTTTTATGAATGCAATAGTCATGATAATATCAAAAATATGTGATGACACATGCCCATAATTGTTGTGCATTACTCATTGGATGTATGCTGTCCGATTATGCACAAAAAGGTATGTTTTACAAGTATTTCTCATTGAAAAAATCTTATTCCAAACCCTGTCTGTTAGGGAGTAAGTTGGCACTTTTCACGCAGTCTCTAGGTGCTAAAGGGTTAACTTCTGAAATATTAAGGTTTAAAGCTGAATACTCACACAATACATATACCTAACCCTCTTATGGGATTCCGAACTTAAGCTGCACCTAACACCTCCAATTCACTCACCATTATAAAACACTTTTTTCCAGTATGCTCACATAACTTTGAGACATGTTCTCATATTATGCATCATAGGATAGAAAAGTATATACATATATTTCCTTATCTATCGCCACTGACATATGACTGCAATCCATCAGATCCTATAAAAAGACATTACCTCATCCTTTTCTGGAGAAGTTCCCTTGTTCTTGTTTCACAGATCAGGACAACAGAGAAAATTCATTAACGTTCAACTAGATCACAGGGTATGTTTTGTACGAAGACCGATTTAGGAGTTCATTTGTCTTTTGATTTCTCTTTATCCTGAGCGTCTCGTTCTTCTTTACATTTCCTGATAATCCTGTCAAAGCTACCAAGATAGAGATGAGATACGACTCGGAAAATCCCCATGAAACAAACCTGAAACAAAACCAAAAAAAAATTCATATAAAACTCCATTTTAGAAGTAATAATAATGGTTAATAATATTAATGTTGGCGTCTTATATAGCGCTCAGGCAGTGTCATTGGAAAGCTTGAACCTTGAAGAAGTACTCTCCCAAAAAGCATAGATGCTATCCTGGAGAGAGAAGAGACATTGTTAACACCCAATTTCTTGCCCATCAGATCTTTTTTCTCCTTAGCGCTTTCCAACACCACTCCTCTCGGGTGCGTCAGACAATGACGCTGATGGCGATTTACAAAGATTGTTTAACATATTATTAACATGTCTGGACTAGAGATAGAGAAATGAATTCTTGATAAACTGACCTGTTGCATACCAACCATCATTGACGTGACTGGTGACATACCACAAGTCAAGATAGATAACATGTAACCATCCATACCAACATAGCTCAGGAACACTGCATTCTACAGAGAAAGAAATGATAACAATCTGTCATAATCAGGCAATCAATATAAGTTTGTGGTCTGGGCATCAATGACTTTACAAAAGACGGGTGATCACTTAATGACCTATATGATAGAGAATGTAGTAAGTATAGCACCCAGAACAGCTCCAGTCGCTTGTAAAGTCATTTGTAACTTTACAAAGACTTTGGTCAAACACCAGCCACAATGAGTAGGAAAGGTCTTGGAGTATTAATATGCATGATTTTCTATTGCTTTGAGGCAACAGGTATGATCTACCAGTATTCATTACCCTTCCCACTTACGTATTGTCCAAGATACTGAAAAGAGATTTCTTCTCAAGTCCTTTCTCCCAATTTTTGTTTATTTATGCTTATGATTTTTAGATAAATTAGAATTTGAATCAGACTCTGCCTATTAACCCTAACTAGGCCAAGGTATTTTGGGAGTTAATATGGCCGGGGGGGGGGGGCCTCCCAGGCCCCCCTCGAGATCTCGGCCGTCGACCGCGCGATTGCGCCGAAAATTGGCATGCATGTCGAACGTGACCTAATCTACACAATTGTATAGTTATTTTTTCAGGAAAATTGTTTTTAAATTAATTATGCTACCAGTAATTTATGCATAATTAATATTGGAAATCCTACTTTTTGCTCTAACTTCCTAAATACAGCTTTTTTGTGTGAATACTCTTTATAGCCTTCCTATCAATTGTACATGTACTTGAAAAAAATTCCGGTATCACAATTAATTTCTTATGTATTTTATTGTTTTTTAAATTTCTTATGTACATGTATTTCTTTGTTTTTCGACCTTTTTATTTTCATTTGTTTTTTAATGAAATTTGATGGGGACAATTCAACAATCATAAAAAGCATATAATCAAGTAATTTGAATCAGTAAAAGCGAAAATAATCACTCATTTATGAATTTTAGCTGCAAACACATTTTGAATTGACTTTGTACATGAAATCACGTTTTTGAGCAATTTTGGGTCTGACGCACGTGTACAAAATTATGCGTAACTCGCGAACCGGGTACCCGGACATCGCAAATTTGGTCTTAAAAGATGCAAGAGACTTGGAGGAAAAAAGTCATGCCACATCGTGGCGAGAGCTTTTCGCGTTGCGAACATATTGCGCGAAACGTTGAAGGGGGGCCTGGGAGGCCACCCCCCCCCCCCAAGGCCTAGTTAGGGTTAAATACTGAACGCAGGCTATCCCATTAGGTGAAAGAGCAGTAAGAACAGCTGGGGAAGAGGGGTCAAGCAGGAGAGGGCATCGTAGGAGGTGACTCATGGTCTCTTCCACTGAAAAGGGATTTTGAAACTTACTAGAGAGTCTTGCACAATGATTCTTGCTACGTCTTGTGCCGCATACAGACCCGATGTCTCTGATATTAATCTGGTTTCTTCTGGCTGCAAACGAAATAAAGTATTACAGAAATCATCAAAGGCAATAATTCAACCACTCAGAAATCATGATGATGCAATTATTAAATAATATCAGTCAATATTATTACAAATCAGAGAAATAGCAAAAGAAGCAAAATAAAAAAAAAATCAATATCACCAATAATAACTTTGGAGTGGAAACTACAATGGAAACTCATTTAAACAAGGTCTCTGGGACCATGGAAATTATCTTGTTTATATCAGAAATCTTTTTACATCAGGGTAAAATAAACAAAAGAATAAAAAGACTTGTGGGGCATTTCATTAAAGGACTTGTCAGACATATTATCAGTTTTTCAGATAAAATGTCTGACAAGTCCCTTGATGAAATGCCCCCCTAGTACCATTAAAGTTATCTTGTTAAAACAGATCTTTATATAATGTGTTTCTACTGTATAGTTCTTACATTTGCTGCTTACTTGTGCAAAAAAAAAAAAAATAATACTAATAATACACACATATACTTGCATAATTCGCCCCAAAACTGCTACACTGCTTGTGAATAATTTTTAGAACTAATATATTGTCTTTAACCTGCTATTTGTGTTTTACAATTAATCCAAGTTTAGTGTATTTATAATTCTGCTGCTGAGAACTAATCATTGTTTGCTATCATTGCTTCTTTCAAATTAAAAAAACATAACAAAACAAAACCCTGAACAAATGTTTCTCTTTAACACTTCAAGACTATATCATGACACTGTAACTTTTGAAAAGTCAATTATCCAATTGCACAACAATGGTTAAAGACCGTGGACGGAGTAAATACAACCTTACATCGATTGAAAGCTAAGTAGGCGTATAACATAAATACCCCAAAAATAAATTCAATTTTCATAACAATATTCATAAAAAGGTGATCGAACCTCAACCAGGCCATCCCTCCCAAATACTCGAAAAGTTACCCCTATTTTAATGGCGCGGTTGATGACGTCAAAGAATGTTAAAGGAATGCTACGGCCAGGCATGATTTGGTTTAGCCTTTAGAAAACACGTTTGTATTGCTATGTCAGAACAATAGACCCCATGTTTACTAGAATTCTTAGCTTTCGTTTTAAATGTAATCTGGGTTTTCATTTCTCGGCCCAGTCTGGGACTTTAATTACTTGCGAACATCAAAGTGACAATATCAAAACACTTCAAAATGTATTGTTCTAAATAGCTTTTTGTTAATCTCGCTTTCATGAAACAAGTCATGATGAAAGGGAGTTTTAATAGGCGTGGGAATCAATTGATTCAACTTTAGCTTCCTTTTTATTTATCGCTTTCAAAATTAGCTGATTCACAAATACAAAAAGGATTATAGGGTATTTCTTCTCCTGAACATAGTTCTAATTTTATTAATTAAAACTCTCACTTTTGAAACAAGAGTTCATTTCCTCATTTCAACTTTTAGTTTCATTAGTGCATAGTGATCGAATAATGTAAACTGTCATCAAATGTCAAAAACCAACAAGAAAAATTAAAATGAAGACTCATTCAAAAGTAGGTCATATTCTAAAGTTGTACAATCAGGAACGCTTAGTATGAAATAGCAAATGGTCATATTCAAACATGAGTGACACGACATTTGGACTGATAGAAGCGCGCATATCTTTGCACTTGTAGGTTATGAATGGATCATGACTACCATATTATGTATAATGTAGGAGTGGCATGTGTCATTACCAGTTGGCTTTGAATTTTACAATTGGTCCTGGAAATTATGATTAAAAAACAGTGCGTGAGTGACATGACATAAAAAAGACATGGGTTTCTGACCATCATTGGTGATGGTTGGATTTGTGCCCATGTAGATCTCTAAGGGTACCATAAGTGCTGGTATATCTATATGAATAGTATAACCTCTCTGACATTTATTGTGTTTATCAATCATTCCCTCTCTGTGGAAAATGGTCAACCTCTATGTGTCGTGAGTGACACAACATCCAAAATGTGAGTGACACGACCAGTGCCTTAAACTCAACATTTCAAGTAAATAACTAAATTCAAATTACCTGTATTTACATGCCATGTTAGAGTAGTCCATGAAAATTACTTTAAGCAAAAAAAATCTGACAAAAGTGATTGGTATTAACAATAAGAGGCATTTAAAGCACCATAGTCCCATACTTGCAAATTCCTGTTTGCTCAATTATTCAGCGTAAGAAATCTGGATCACATAATGTTTGAACTTAAATAATTATTTGTATTGTAAAGAAGCCTTTGTGTTGATTTCAGATCCTAATTTGCATTTTCAAAGGCATAGCGGCACATTAAAATTTCAGCTAAATGTCCCACTTAGTTTGAATATGACCAAATGTTTTTTGATCGTGGCGGAGGCAGGTGAATAATTTAAGAGAGCATAATGTGAAGGCATTGTCACATTTTTACTGAAAACAAGGTTGTTCACGAACCAGAGTTTCGCCTGATTTTGCAATAAATAAAACATGCAGTATGACCTTTTGACCTCTAAATGTGTTGCCAACTCTGAAATTTTGACTGAAATGAATGCATAATTTGGTTTCATTGACTTTAAAACATATTATGAAGCCAAGCTTCATTTAAGCCCCATTTAATTGCTTCTTATCTTTATTTTAAATGTTATACAGAGCAGTAGATAAATTTGAAATCATTCAAGCTGGCATGTTTCATTACATTAAATGATCAGAATGTTTCATCCTTGAAAAGGAACACAGGAATGATTAAACTGCCTTTAGCCCTCTGGCACCTAAACACCATATATATAATAAATATTCAGTTAAATGGAAAGTGTTTTGCACCAGAGTGTTTCAATGGGAAATTCATTTTTAACCATCTATCATGGAAACTATCATTACTATAGTGTGCAGAGAAAAATAAAGGGCAGTTTGGGGTGGTTTAGTGAGTTTAGTGGTAAAGGGTTGATACATAAAGTACCAGTATAATTGGTCCACTTTAAGTTGGTGAAATATATGTTGTGAACAGTCACAATAATAGTAATAATAATTTATGCTTGTATAGCGCATAATACCAGGGTCTCTATGCCTTCCCTACTCTTTCACATATAGCCTGCAAATGATATCCATGCCATGTACCAAATAAACCCAACATAGCATTCGCTACACTACAAGCTCCACTATTGCAAACCTGTGTTTCATAAATAATTACAATTGATTGTAAACTTCATTCATTCTAATTGGTTCACAAAAAAACTTCTGTTCAAGAAGTCTATGCAACAAGTATCCCAATTGGTATTTGCAATTGATCGTAACTGTTTATGTTACAGGCTCCCGGGGGGTGTTTGATGAAAGGACTTGTCGGAAGTTTTATCCAACAAATTTGCTCTCAGCCAATCAGATGCAAGCATTTCAGTAGCTCATAACAGTTGTCAGTGAGAATCAGTGAATATTTGTTCTCAGCCAATCAGATGCAAGCATTTCAGTAGCTTATAACAGTTATCAATGAGAATCAGTGAATATTTGTTCTCAGCCAATCTGATGCAAGCATTTCAGCAGCTCATAACTGTTGTCAGTGAGAATCAGTGAATATTTGTTCTCAGCCAATCAGATGCAAGCATTTCAGTAGCTCATAACAGTTGTCCGTGAGAATCAGTGAATATTTGTTCTCAGCCAGTCAGATGCAAGCATTTCAGTAGCTTATAACAGTTATCAGTGAGAATCAGTGAATACTTGCTCTCAACCAATCTGATGCAAGCATTTCAGTAGCTTATGACAGTTGTCAGTGAGAATCAGTGAATATTTGTTCTCAGCCAATCAGATGCAAGCATTTCAGTAGCTTATAACAGTTGTCAGTGAGAATCAGTGAATATTTGTTCTCAACCAATCTGATGCAAGCATTTCAGTAGCTTGTAACAGTTATCAGTGAGAATCAGTGAATATTTGTTCTCAGCCAATCAGATGCAAGCATTTCAGTAGCTTGTAACAGTAATCAGTGAGAATCAGTGAATATTTGTTCTCAACCAATCTGATGCAAGCATTTTAGTAGCTCATAACAGTTGTCAGTGAGAATCAGTGAATATTTGTTCTCAGCCAATCAGATGCAAGCATTTCAGTAGCTTGTAACAGTTATCAGTGAGAATCAGTGAATATTTGTTCTCAACCAATCTGATGCAAGCATTTCAGTAGCTCATAACAGTTGTCAGTGAGAATCAGTGAGTATTTGTTCTCAGCCAATCAGATGCAAGCATTTCAGTAGCTTGTAACAGTTATCAGTGAGAATCAGTGAATATTTGTTCTCAACCAATCTGATGCAAGCATTACAGTAGCTCATAACAGTTGTCAGTGAGAAATGCTCCCCTGGTCTTACCTGTGTTTCTATTTCAGCTTGGAGCATAGGTGTATCAGTATCAGGAGGAAAGTTGAGTGTCACATAGATGTCATATGGCTTGACCTAATGAAAAAAAAGAACAATTAAAATTAAAACGCTCCAAATTTTATTGTCCGAAATCCGAAACAATGGTGAAATGGAAATTCTTTGTGCCTATTCGATCGTGAGCAAGGCAGCCACAGTGCAGCACCAGATCGACGTTGCTACATCCCTTTATTATTGAACGCCAAACAGGGTAGCAGCACCTCCCATCTTTTAAGGTCTTTTGGTATGACGTGGCCGGGTATGAAACCCACGACCTCAAGATTATGAGGCAGACAGTCTATCCACTGAGCCAACACATCTGTATTATTACAAATATCTTATTTCTATGCAGAAAACCTACCTCAAATCTGTTTTTTTTTTCTCTTTTTTTTTTTTTTTTTGGGTTGCATTTATGGATTTAAAATTATAAGAAAGTAGAAAATATGATCCATGTAGACTCTACAAAAAAAGAAAACAAAAAAAGTGCATTGACCTCCATTTGAAGTGCTTCTGCAAATCCTCTTAGTGCAAACTTAGATCCACTATAAGAGGAGTAACCATAGAGACCAAGTTGACCCGCCTGTGATGAGATGAAGACAATACGACCTTGAGATTGTTTCTTCATGTATGGCAGCACAGCTCTGGTTGCATATACTGAACCTAGGTAGTTCACTTCCATGTCTTTCTGTGGAAAGAAATTGAACATTTATGTTATAAAATACCAGTATTTCACTTAGAATTACAAGAGTATTACTTCTTCTGTGATTATCTCAGAATATATTCCTTCAAGAAATATCTGCTCTACAGAGTACTAAATTTAAGTCTGTTGCTATGGTTTTAGCATAATGAGCCCACAGTTTTGAATTAATGAGTCCATTGTTGAACCAATTGTTCATTTACATTAATTTAAATAAGCAGTAGACTTGACCATAGAAACAAGCATGAATTTAGCATGCTTTGATGAAGGTGCGCATTCATATTGGACCTTTCTTCAGTGTCTGCGCTGCATTCAGCATAATTATTATTAAAAACAATCTGCATGGTTTCAGTCCATGGTTTTGAAGACTACTTTTAAAAGTACTGGGCCGGTATTCTGAAAATTGTCTTATCTTTTATCTTATCTTTTATCTTATCTCAAAAGATAATAGACCGCTAATATATGGCTTAAGACGTATTCCGAAAATTATCTTATCTGTCTAAGGACCACCCTTATATTATCTCTGTCACGCCCCGTTCACGCCCAATTTTTTACCATCAACGAATCATTAAAGGTTTTAAATACTTAGGTCAACCAATCGAAGTGCCCCTTCTTTAAAAACGTTAAGATGCGCTTCGCGCACCATTAACATTAGGCGTAGTTTAATCTTGCGCAATTTGTGGGCTTTCGTCTGTAAGCTAAATTTTCTTTATGACGTAAAAGTGATTCTCTTGTGACGTTTCTTCTGGGTTTTCTCAACAAAAAAGTCCATAAAATGAAAATGTGTATCATTTCGAATGAGGTCATAAATTGCAACAAATAAGCAAAATCTACTCTAATTTCTTCGGGATGCTTCTTATGTAGGCCTGTTGACCCTGCATACTCATTATCTTCCCCTTACTAAAAGATTAATAAGGGCAAATTCGCAGTTATCATTGAGATACAATAGCCCCCTACCTCTTGTAAATTTTCTTGTTGTTGCCAAGGTAGTTAAGATAAAAAATAGATAAGATAATTTTCAGAATACCCATTATCTCAAGATTTTATCTTGCGCACAGAAATATTTGTGCGCCGGTGTCTAACTTTACGCAAAACAGCTCTGACATCATGCGCGCTCGGCGAACTTACAAGAAAAGATAAGAGAAAAGATAAGATAATTTTCGGAATACCAATTTTGTCTTAACTCTGAGATACAAGAATATTTGTCTTAAGATATGTTTCGGAATACGGCCCCAGGTTATTACCTTAAATTCTGAGATCTCCAGCTCCTCAAAGGCTAATGCACTGGACTTCCCTGCACTGTTCACCAACATGTCACAAGGACCAATAACTTCAACAGACTGTGAGAAATAAAACAAAGGAAATATCATATCAAAATGAGACACGAGTCGCAAAGCAAAGAGACGAGGAAATCAACAAAACAATCAACTTTAAAACACTTTCCAAATACAGAGCACACATGAAACATTAAGGATTAAGAAAATCAAACATATTTTCCCCAAAAAAATTGTCATTTTGTATATTTTACCCAGTAGATGGTTTTCATTTGACTTTTTCTTCTACCAAGGATGGTTTAAATAAATTAGGATTGAAATAAAAGGATAAATACAATTAATTTTGAAATGATCTTTAATCGTTGTAGTGGAACAAAATTTAAAGAACTTGCTTTTCAAGTTGAGTGGGTTTATTTCCTATCACTTACATTGTAATGGGCGCTCAGGACCACTAAGTAACAGCACAATATTGAAGTTAAATCTGTTGGGATTGAAAAATTACCTGTGACCTAACCAACTTACGAAGGGTTAAAAAACAAAAACAAAACAAAAAACCCCCCAAAACATTATCTATATGGCACTAGAGATGCATGCAACTCAAGTAAGGTAACAGACCATGAAGAGAAATGATCAAGAAAAGTAATATGTTACTCATCATATCAAAATGAGACACAAGTTGCCAAGAAAAAAGTCAAAACAAGCTAATGAAATCGGCAAGATAATAAGAAATATCAATTTTTATGGAAAAATATTTTAATTCTTTTAACAATGTTTTGTGTGTGCTCCGTAAAAAGAAAGAGTGAAAATGACAATGGGAAAGTGTTCTATTTTTTTTTTTTTGCCAATTTCCTTGACTCTTTGCTTGGTGACTTGTGTCTAATTTTGATATGATGTATCATATTAGCAAAGTAGAATAGAATGTAACACATTACCTGTTTAATAGCTTCTTCTACGGATCCATAATCTTTTGCCAAATCCACAGATATGCAGAGAATTTTCTGTCAAAAACCAATGATATAATAGAATTAAAGATAAATAAATACATATTACTCACAATGAAACTCCAGAATAGACCTTTATCTATTCAGTATCCAGTGCATTATTCCCCTTTACAACAGCAGAAGTCCATGAAGTTCTTGTTAATAGAAGAAATACCCCAAATTAAATAGAAACACATCTATCCCTCTTCTTAATTGAAATTTAAAAACTGTAGTTTGCTCATTTACCGACTGCAAAAACACAATACTTCTAATATTCAAAGTAAAAAGAATTAAAAAGTACATCAACAAATAAAAATGCTGTGAAGGACATAACCCCAAACTCTCAACAATGACGTTCCATTAATAATAATAATGATAATTTCATTATTCATATTTTTCCATAGCAGCCTAAAGTATACAGTATAATATTACCCCACTCATTGGATTCTATATCAATATGTGTGTCGGCCATCACTGTCAAATGTAAGGAATTGTCCTCCCAAGTACCCATTTACACCTGGGTGGATTGAAGCAAATGTGGATAAAATGCCTTGCTTTAGGACATATTGTCAGTGACGGGAATTGAACCCATGACCTTGGCATCCCAAGTCAAGTAATACGACCACTAGGCCACAACACTTCATTGATTCCAATGAGAAGTATTTTGTTCTTTCCTAACAGGAAATGGCACCAAGGCAAAACATAACTCCCTCCTATACAAAATAAAAATATGGATTGCACAGTATACTTCTTGGGGCCTCCTTCCTAGGACTACAGTCAACTTGCTTACATTGACCTCGCCAAAGTTGAATTTCGCTTATCTCGATGGCGGCAAAAAAGTCCTGATTTTTCTCCTTAGACATTAATACGTGTGTTAATTCCTTGCATAAGTCGATATTCGCCTAAGTCGACGCGATTGTTTGGGTCCCAACAAGGTTGACCTAGGCGAGGTTGACTGTATTTGGAGTTTAAGAATTGAGAGAAATGTTACCTGATGTCCTTTGTCAATGATGTATTTCTCAAGGTCGAGCTTGGCCTGCTTTAGTTTCTCCTATAGAGGGCAGTAAACAAAAACACATTATTAGAAACAATAAATTTTTTATTGAAACTCATGTCACATCAAATATTGATGCTTCTTTATTAACATCTGCAAGAACCTTCAGCTCAGTTAAGGAGGCAGGTTATTTTGAAGAAAAAGAAGTAGTGCTTTAGCACGTAATATCCACGATATGTCACTAATATCCATTAATCCACAATATGCAAATGCCCAAACATCAAAGATATATAGATCTACAATGTACAATGTATGTGTAATATATCATTACTCTAAAATGTCACAATCATGAAGAGAAATATGGAATGATGAACGGAGATATAATTTTATGGCAAGAAGGAGGGAAAGAATTGTCTTTCAAGAGAAGCTAGTATAGTGAGAAAAGTGAACAAATTATTGCTAGCTTTCAAACTATTTTCATGGTATTTGGGAAGAATATTTTAGTAGAAAGGTTCACTTCAAAGGATTGCACTTCAAATGCCCTCATAGTCATATGACCCCCCCCCCAAAAAAAACAAAAAAAAAACAAAACAAAACAAACACATAAAATGTTGGGGCCGAACATTTGTATGTAGTCCCATAAGTGCAGTGCACGTTACTCTTAGAAGAATTGGGTTAATTTCTTATTATTAAAACAATTCTTAGCTAGGTGACTTGTTATTAAACTTTCCCAAATCACTTTGAGACAGTTTCTTCAACAAATCAATCTCATGACCAAAACACTAATTTAGCTTATGAACCATCTAGGCCTACCCATTTGAAAGTCATTTTATGTCAGCCTATTGTTTAATACAAAAACATAAAACTGGTATTATATACCTGATTTCTTGCCAAAAGTGTAACGCTAGCACCTTCCCTAAGGACCTCCATAGCAACAGCCTTCCCAATACCACTTGAACCTCCTGTGATCTGCAAAACAAAGAAATGATGACGATGACGATGATAAACATTTATATATTGTGCCATATATCTGTTGAAAATATCCAGACCAAAGGCCTAGGCCCAACCAAAAATAAGTTAATTACTACACATCTGCCAAAATAAGTAAGGTTTGAGGCGTGACTTGAAGTGCTCAGTGCTGTCAATTTCACATAGCAAAGAAAAGAAGGAGTTCCGAATAGTCGGAATGCCGAAACTAAACAGTACATTTTTAGGCTCTACATTTACACATTACAAAATTTGCTTGCATAAGTCACATGCCCCCCTCACCTTAGGCAGGAAGGCTGGTTCTTCCAATTTGAATTTGTCTCCTCTCTTTTAGCTCACTATGTACAAGTCAATGGGAGTGGAACGCTGTCTCCGCCACACGTACTTACTATGCGTACACATTTACGGGCGCAGCCATTTTGATTCGCGCGTTGTCCATAAAATTCAAATTTATTAAAATAACAGAACAAAAAAGTACCCCCTTACAAAATATTGACCAATGAAAGAACTAGACGGGGCCCTGGCTCATGGTTATTTCATAAACAATCGTATGAATATGCACTAGCCTCAGTCATTTTCCCTTTTAATTCAATAAAATATTTTTCAAATATCCAAAATTTAATCAACGGTTGTTATGGCAATAATTTGATTAAAATACGCAAATTTTTAAAGGTTTTTTAATATTTTTGTAAAAAATGGAAAAGATTTTAAATCCTTATATCTTAGGGGATCAGTATTTTAGGGGTCCTCTTTCAAACGGCACCAATCTTACAGCTGTTAGATTTTTTTCTTGACTGCTTTACAAATCACCAAAGTCGACGAAAATAAAGGTAAAATTTCACTTTTTCGACCGTTAGACGTATATCGATCCTTTGGCCTGGCATAAGAAAAAAAGTGTTACCATGTGCGATAAAATATATGTGTATATTTATCGATTTGTATTTTTAAAGTCTAGTTTTCATGGTTTTAATTGTTGTTTTTTTCGTCGATTGAAAGTGAAGAGAAACAAATTGATGCAGCCAGCCGCAGATTTTTGTCTTTAGCGGAGATTGAGCCGCTTGACCGCCGCGCGTGGCGGGGATCAAGGTGTGGACCCACACTGTTCACATATTCGTTATGTGTAGGGCTTTTGCCAATGAAAACACAGTCTGCAGTGCATTTCTTGATATGACGAGTGATTTTAGTTAAATGATAATTGTTTTAGTTTGTATTTTGAAGTACTTGCATTTATTTAGCTGTTTAATTTTTTCATGGCCATGTTTTCAAATAATATATTAAATGATGGAATTATGTAATTTTTTTTAGTCATATTCACTTTCAGTCTGAGCTTAGCTTAGTTCGATGTCGGTTGGTGTAAAACAAAGGCAAAATGTAAACTGTCTGTTGCATTAATAATTAGAATATTGTAGCTTTTGGTTTAATTTGTTGTTTATTGTGGTCTTTTTCTTTTCTTTTCTTATCAATTGCAGGTGTAGGATCCATGCAGTGCTGTAGATCTATGCCACAATTCTGGACATGGAGCCGAGCCGAGCAGAAAAAAAAGGGGGGGGGAAATAAAATAAATAAATAGAATATGAACCAATATTTTAGACTATCATTTATACAATATGTAGACCAATGTAATATAAAACTGTGAGTTAAAATTATTTTATGTAGAAAGTTTCTTTTTTCTTTTTAAATTAGTTAATTAATCTTGTATAGTTCTAGATCTATATTCAATTATTTAATTTAATTTGATTCATTTAAAGTATTATTTGGCAGGCAGGAGAGAAGAGGTGGGTAAGGGAAACAGTCCGAGTAGGCCTTATTGGAAAATAATTGGGGACGCAGCTTAAAATTTTCTGATTGTAGGGGGGGGGTGGGTGGGAGGGGACGCATAACTTAGGGGGGAGGGAGGCTATAAATGTGGTCATTTTCCAGTGATTTTTATACCCCTTTCCAGTTCTCATTTTTCATATAAATGTTTGGCACCTTTTATTGACCCAGCTGCCCCCTCCCTCCTGCATTTATGTATATATTTTTGAACATTTAAATTTGGTTCCCAAGAGTAGATTTTCTTGTAAGTTTAAAAAGATACATACATTAGGCCTAGGCTAATTGTTTAATGATGGAGGTAGCCCTTTTAATTCATTGCTATTTTTTAAAATCAAGTTATTGTAATTGTTATTTATTTTATTTTGCTTGGAATGATTTAATAAAATATATGTACCATAAATGTTATTCAATATATGCTTCATGTTGTGAATTTTCATCTCCTTTACAAATTCATTGGGTGTAAGATTATTCCCTGGTGGACAGGTGTAAGAGTGGAGGGGGGGGAGGCTATCAGAATAATTGAAAGATTAAGAGTTCATTATTTGATGTGTATCTGTGTGTTTTGGACTAGGATGACTTTGATTCCTTGTCTGATGAATGTTTTGAATATTTTTTTCAAGTGGAGGATGAGATTGTGGGATGTGAATTGAAATGAAGGGGAAAATGAGAGGGATGTTTTTTTTTTTTTAAAGTTTTTTTGTGTAATAGCTCTTTTTTTTTTTGGGGGGGGGGAAAGGTTGGGGGTAGGTTGATAGAGTAAATTGATTTATAGCATTGCATTTTATAATGTTCATTTAATTATGATAGGCCTATTTAACATGATTTTGAGGCTTTCTTGAACAGGGCCGCTGAATGTTTTAAAGGGGATTGAACATGCAAGAAAATGTAAAAATAAATCACAAAATACACCGAGTCATTTTGCATTGTACACATTTATTACTGAAGAACGTGAGGGGGGGGGGGAGGGGCTTAATCATCCTTCCTTCGCTCGGCAGCTCCTGTCCAAAGAGAAATAAATTATAATAAGGAATAGGCATTATAATCTCGTGCTGTTCATCATATTAAACCACAAACAGATGGTGAATTTTTGTTCATTAAAAAAGATAATACATGAAATAAAATCAATATAAAAAAATATATTTAAAAATCCCAGTGAGGACAAGGCCAAATATTAATTAAAAGCCGCCCCATAGAAAACACCTGCCTATAAAAATAATATGTAGGTCTACAAAAATAAATAAGCTTAAACTTGCTATTCAAACCAATACAAGACATAGAATGATAATATAATTGATAATTATACTCGTTAATATGTGTTCTAAAATATATGTTAATTTGCACAGCATTATACAAAAACAAGACATAGGAAACTGCCGAGATGTAGTTATCTGATTAGTTTAAATTTGCCCTCTAAGTTCCACAATTAACATAAAAAGGCATAAAGTTAACATTTAATAAGTTAACACAAACACAAATGCCCCTAAACAAAAATTCAGACCCCTCCCTGCTACGAGGCCACCCTCCACCCTCGACAGCACCGAAACACTGTACGCCCCACATATATAACATTCACGTAAGTAAACTTTATGACACGCTCAAGCCTAGATTAAGCACCCCAAAACCTCTTCAAAAAATCTAACAGCTTCGGCAAACGTTTGAGAAAATCAAAACTAATCATATTTTCGAAATATTTTCATGAAAAAACTAGAATAAATATATTCTTCCATAGTAATTTTTTTTCAAATTAATTTTATAATGAATTAAATGTGATGCACATGGGACCGTTCAATACTCGGCCTGTCAAGTTCAGGAATTCGGCATTAATGATCGTTGTAAGATTTTTATAAGTATGTATGACTAGAGATACGTTCAGTCATATTTTATTAACACAATCGAGTAAATTGATCAGTTTCATGAATACGACTTTCTTATAAAACCCAACTAAAGTGACCAAAATCTCTATCGGGAATTCTCGTAAAACACGCATGACAACGCGCATAGCAACCTTTCAGTGCTTTCAGCGCGCTCTCTAAGTTGAAAAAATGCAAGATGTCGCTCCACGTAAATGTGTTTCGGGCCGGAGTCGCGTAAGTACGTGGCCACTGACGAAATGAATGGGAGTGAATGGACTGGCGACTTATTCAGGATAATGAGGCAGAAAATACCACCGTTCTCGGCATAATCGTGATTGGGAAACCACCATAACTTTGTACAGCAGCACTTCATTCACTCAGTCATACGCACTGGTTTCCTCTTTCCACCCCATTCACTTGTGTAGTAAGCAGGCCCGTTCATTTGAGCGAGTGGTTTCCAAACGATGATAAGGCCCCGTTCTCAATATAATTTTTTTATATTTGGCAATTTTCTGCATATTATTTTTTTGTTAACCCATTGTATCTAAGTTGAAGAAACATAGAACATCCCTCTTGTCAACCGTTTATTTCACTCATGATTGCATAAAATATAGGCTAGATCTAGTTAAAGACCTTCAGACCTTCTAGATTCTAACGTTAGACCTAAATTATCTGACATTGATCTAAACGTTAGATCTATGCAAAGCTGTCTTAGTGTCACCTTTAAATGAAATGAATTTCTTGCAAGAAATTGAGGAATGCTTGACAACCACTATTCATTCGGCTTTGTAAAAAGTTCTCAGTATACAACGGGTTAATAAAAATCTTTTTAAAAAGAGCTCCGCTCTCGCGCAGCTAGCTCTGCAGATTGCAGGTGATGGGTGGGGCTCGCCTTGCCTTGCGCATCCTGACGGCACAGCAAGTCAGCACAGCCAGGCACACACGAAGTCGACTCAAATGCAAAAATATAAATGAATCTTACCACGACATGTGCCTTATTCAGCTTCATTCGTTTGGGTGTGATAAGTGGTGACAGTATGTATATTAAAAATACAAGCCCTACAATCAGAGAAATCGTCACGATCAAGAATAAAGACGCCTCCATTTTGAGCTAAATTGTCGTCTCGTCGATGTTGTGATCGCGTTATGTTATCAAAGTAGGGCAACAAACTTTCCTATCGTAAAAAGTTTGTTGACCGGCAAAGGTGCCAATTTGAAAATGATTTGTAAAAGAAAACCACGTTTTTATAGCATTTTTGTCATAGTTTTCTCTATAAGTAGGGTTCATAACTTGCTTAATATTATTTTATGTCATAAAATAGGTGTTGAATAAATACAAGGGATACATAAGTTTTATTCTAAATAAAACAACGCGAACAGCGAAAAGGGAATTCCCCTTTTCTATTCATCAGGCAAGCGCCAGGCATTGCCATTATTGCATCAATCAAGCGAGCGAGTGCGCCTTTTTAGACTTTGCTTACATGATTCTGGGTGTTTGAGGTGGTTTAAACTTTAACAGCCTTCCTGAGTCCTTACCGGTGAGTTAACAGAAATAAGGAGCAATCAAATGTTTATTCATTTTAAAAAAAAAATTAATAAATTGTTAATAAAACTGATTTTATTTTGTGCAGATGATAGAGAATTCAGATGCAATATTTTAAAATAAAATTGGACTCTAACCAAATTAAAATTTATTGAAATTAAATAAGCCTTATAAGCCCTACTACTATTATTAATATTGGTTTATTATAATTAGATTACAAAAAAAAGTACTGAATAATTGTAAAAAACAATTTTCTTAGATAATACATGCTAAATAAATATATCTTATTTTGTCTACAGGACTGGAGTGGAGTCTTAGCAGGAATTCTAGCAGGATACTTATTCCTGTCAGGTAAAAGGCACCTACATCACAGATTTCCAATGTTGCGTCGGGGTTGTACTCGTGCCCTTGGTGTAGTGCTGTGGAGCTCCTCAAGTCGTTTCATACATGTCACATCCGCCCAGCAGAACCTCACCCGGACAATCGTCAAACAGCCTTTCTATTTGACAGCCGCTTTCCTCCTTAAAAAGGCCTTCTGGAGAATCAAGATGGCCGTGCCTCCGTACGATCATGTGACACAGGTTGGCGACCCTGTCCTTCGTGGTAAGAGCGCCCCCGTAGACCCTCGGGATATCAGGACTAAAGAATTCCAGGATCTTGTGAAGAAGATGGTGGATGTGATGAGGAAGACAGGAGGGGTGGGGCTAGCTGCTCCGCAGATAGGCGTGGCCAGACAGGTTTTTGTCATGGAGTTCACAGAGAATCATTTCAAGGGTTTTCCGGAGGAGATCCAAAAGGCAAGAGAGATGGAAGTGGTACCCCTGAAGGTGTTTGTCAATCCCTCTCTGAAGATCTTATCAGATAAGCAGGTAATCCTAACAGAAGGATGTCTCAGTCTTACAGGCTTCACAGCAGCTACGCCAAGGGCTCATGAGGTTGAAATCACAGGTAATGAATTCAATTTGTCAATCATGGACAGAATAAAAGTAAAGAAACAGCTTTTATTTATCATGCTGTTGTTTGTTTCTATTTTGGAATAAATTCAATGATTGAAAATATTAGTTTGCCTACCAATTGTGCTTTCAAAAAGCCGGCACAGATCCTTAATATAGAGGGGTCTCAAAAAAAATTGTTTGATTATTTAGGGAATAAATGCACTTTGCAACTCTGAAGGCTCCTGGATTATTGTTCTTGCTTGTCTTGTTTCATCATTAAACTCGTCTCTACTCAGAGCACTTTCAATCAGCTGGTTTAGAAAAAAATAAATATGAAACCATTCCCAAATCTTCCTGGTAATGCCCATGTATACTAATCTGTTTAACTGCTGAAGTAATGAATGAATGCTTTGTATTGACAAACCAAAGAGTATACTATTGAACCCTCCCAAAAGGGATCTTTGTCGATTAAGTTTGTTAATTTGTCTAATCTTTTTTATTCTAAGAAAATAAAAGCTGACTATTGATCCATGAACCTTTAAGAAATATTCCACCAATGGCAATCTTTAAGTTTGTCAAATTTTCTTGTCTTTATTATATAATCCAAATTATTAATTATTCTAACTTCCAGGTCTAAATGAGAAGGGAGAAGCAGTGACATGGCGAGTTAAAGGCTACCCCTCAAGGATCTTACAACACGAATATGACCATTTAGAAGGAACTCTTTACATTGATCGCATGGACACCCGAACATTTGCTGATTTGCAATGGCCCAAATGGAATGAAAAGTGAATCCAAGAAGAACAAGCTGCAACATGCTGTAAATCCTTGCATGCCTGACATGGCATAGTTTAATGGTATTGTGGAGTTTGTGCAAAAAGACCTCCTTAGTGCACAGGGAGGTTGACTTCTTTAGACATGAAACACCTAAACACCTGTAATAACTGCCTGTTTGTTTCATAGCATGATTTAGTTTCTACTGTGTGATGATAGTCTAAATAAATGAAATATGAAGGTGGCTTTGATGAGTGAACTAGACTGTTTACACACAGCTTCTGAATGCTAAACTTTAACATCGATCATGACTAGACATTGTGTTTGTGCTTTGTGTATATCTACTGGGTTGAAATGAGAGAATTCAGTTGCAAGCAGGTTAACCCAGAGACATACAAGATTCCCCAAGGATCTTAATGAATGTCCTTATGATTTTCAAATTAATGCCGATTTTATCTTGATTTTACTCATGAAAATAATGATTATTTTTCTTTGGTTTTCCAAATTAGAGATTTGGATAAATATTTTCATTAAATTGTTATAGTTCGAGAACTACTAAATTTTCCACACGAAATTTGTCAGTGATTTTTTTTATATCTCTGGTGATGTGTAATGCCAAAGTGTTGCTCTTATGAGACGTTATACTGCTATTGGTTAACAGAATTAGCAACGTCAACCTTAACCGTTACTGTGTGCTTCCCAAATCTCTCTTTCTTCTGTTTTGCAAGAAATGTGTCTTAATTGCTTTTCAAATAAAAATCTCCTCCCCCAATAAAAAATCAGTATTACCGCCAGCACTAGCTGGGAATTGCAATATACAATTTAAGCAAATACGTGTACTAGTACCTATTTTGCTAATTATTAGAGGTAGCTGAATTTATATAGCCCCATTTATATAGCCCCTAATTTATAGTTAGTCTACAACGCTAAGTGCTTTACAGTCATATTTTTACCCCAGCCAGTCATGGGATTTAGGTTTGCCTGCAGACAATGTGTGCACATTCTCCACTCCCTGAAGAGCATTCCATCTAGGCACCATTAAGAATTGATGTGCAAAGTGCTTTATCACTAAATGAAGCTCTTAGAATGGTAATGTTGAGGGGGCTTCAAAAGCCCAACCTCCAATACTTTTTCAGAGATATTCATTAAATCATGGTAATATGGTAACAGTTGTGATTTTATATCCTCATTTAATTTTCATATTTATGATCCAAACTGTTATCTTCAAACATGAAATTGTCACATAAAGATTAATAATTCTGTTATTACCTAATAGTTAGCAGCTTACTACTATTTTATTTCATTTTTAAATTTTCCACTGTTATAAAGATTCACATAATACTGCCATACTTCACTGTAGTACAGTGGATACTTGTTATACAGTCTGTGTCAAATGAAATGGTACAAGTGGGAAACATTTTTTTATAGTATGAAGATTAATCACAGCCTGCTATTGTTTGGTATTTTCATAAAGCAGGAAGATCAGACTTTCACCTGAATTTTGTTTCGTCACATTTGGTGTTGTTATTTTTTAAATATGACTAGTTTTATACAATCGAGAAAAACCCAATTTTCGCACGCTGTCCCATGCCTTTGTGTATAGGTTTCGCATAATGGCCATGAAGTGCTCAATTTCGATTTGTTTCTCGTCGCACAAAATTTAGCATAACTTTTGTTTTACAAAAGCAATTATACAGAAAAAAGCGCATCAGCAAGGAAAATCTTTTGGCTTTATTTTGGTACCACATACACACATTATTTGAAAACATTTCACGCCTAAATAATTGTTTTCCGACTGTACCATTTTTTTTTACACAGACTGTATAACGAGATCGGATAACAAGTTTCCTGATACAACGAGGCAACTTTCCTGGTCCCAGCTCTTTGAAATCCTTTGTATTTTACCCTGATATAACGAGATTCCTGATATAACAAGGTAACTTCTATGGTTCCAAGGACCTCGTTATAACAAGTTTCCACTGTAATCACCTTCTCAAAGGAATCGAGCATTATGAATCATTTGTGTGCAATGTGTTAAAATGCTTTTACAGTTTTAAACTCCTCTATGATGCTGATGTCTCAGCTTATTGTGTATGAATATGCCAAGGCATAAATTATACTAATTTCAAACATGCATGCATATATGGGGTGCACAAGTGTTGGATATGTTCAGCAGCATAACAAGATTTTGTTATAACAAAGTTATTGGCTTGATCTGAAACACCTCGAGGTGTTGTAAATTATGAAATTTGATTGTATATCTATTATATGTTTGCAATTATTGGCTTTTCTTGGAAACTGGAATACTATAATATGCATGAGTATATTTAAAGCCTATAACTTTTTATGTTCAGAAGGGACAGTTCAGGCCACATAATGTACAGGCATTCAATATCTTGAAAATAAATGACACATTATTTTATAAAACAATCTTGTACCCGATTTATATTTGATTTTTTTTTTTAAATTAAAATTTTTTTTAAAATATATTTTTTCCATAACAAACCATAGAGAGCGAATTGAGAGTAAGAAAACTTGGAATATATGATGAATGAATTTATATGTTGGCAGAGTTTTTCATAGAATAGGAGAAGAACTATAAGAGAAAATAAAATCAGAATGAGAGATGAGCTAAGAGAAAATAAAATCATAAAATTGCTGTTGCTTCTCAACCTTGAATTTCCTTTAATTTTTAACAGTCTAGCCATCTCCCCATGTCATTTGCATATGAGACTTTTTTTTCTTGATAATAGTTACACTTAATCAATTCTTTATTATACAATATTGCATGATAATTCTCAATGCTCTACATATTCTCTCTGCACTTCACTTCCTCTCCTCTTTTGTTTTCCCTTCTCACTTCAACCTTTTCCTACCACCTATCTCTCACTATACATGTAGCCGTTTATCATCCTTTATGTCTGTATTTATATTATGTTAATGTGTAAGTTAATAAATCTTGAATTTGTAAAAAACATTGTACAATTCAGCCTCCGGGCTTCGATGCATATTTTATTTTCCAATAAAACATACCATTGTTATTATAAAATGCGAGTCAGAAAATGTAGTAAAGTGGTGGCGGACCCAGGATTTTACAATGTGTGTATATGTTTGTGTGTGTGTGTGTGGGGGGGGGGGGGTGGGGGGTGGTAGGCCTACTAGTGGGGACATCCATTAATTTTTTTTTTTTTTTTTGTAGATCTAACATAAGTTACAATCAATGAGTTTTTTCCTTCAAATTAAAGGGGGTGGGGGTCGCGTCCCTGTCTAGATACGCCACTGGTACCATGCATATGCATGGTACAAAAGTTCTTCCAGGCCAATACATGTGTACATGTATCAAGGTGGACCCCTTGCCCTGCGCCAACACCAGAGATCGATATACTACTAGTATTTACGTATACGAACGAACCCGCGCGCCCGCCGCGCCGCGCGCGCATTCCTTGGATACATGAAGCTTTAATAGAAATGTCGTCAGGAAGATATTTTGCCCTCTATTTTCTGGCTGTCCTCTCGATTACAGAAGTGAAATCAACCAGTACATTCTCATATGCCACCGTAGAACAATGTAGACAAAATGATGAATACTACAATGTGGCAGAATTGCAATGCAAGCCCTGTGGAGAAAATCAAGTACCAACGGGAGATGGTAAGATTTTATTTCTAGTTACGATTTAGTCCCACATGCCTGCTTTTCTGCTGGAGTGGGGATACTTCGTATTGACACCGCAAGATCGCATTATTTATAATTAGATCTATATTATATTAGTGGATTTACATGAATCTGTCAATAGTATCATACGTGAAGGTTATTTAAACTGATTTATTTGTCACAAAAGTAGAAGTTCACTTTCTAAGCATGCTTAGAAATGATATCAGAGAAAAAATGTCAAATTACATGTTTGATATAATGACCTTCTCTGAAACCCATTTGGACGAGAGCATTAGTGATGTGGAATTGCACATTGAGGGTTACTCTTTTGAAAGAAGGGACCGTAATCGTCAAGGGGGAGGTGTTGCTATTTACATAAGGAACACTCTAATGTACAAACGTAAATTAGATTTCGAATGCAATGACACGGAAAATATATGTGTAGAAGCACTCATTACTACGAGGTCGATACGTAGTATCGACCTCGTTAACCAAGTCCTTTGAAAAAAGTAGATTTTTTTTTTGGACCGCTTTTTTCTTCAGTTTCTATGCCTATGGTAAAAAAGAACCACACCTAACATTGCTTTATATATTTGTTCCTCACTTGGTCCATATTTCAAATTACTTCCAACTAAATAAATGTAGAAAAAAGGGAGAAAACTCACCGCATTGGCTCCCATGTAGTGGCCGTAGTCCAACCTTCTTGTAAATGGCGCCCGTGCACGTAATATACTATATTGTTAAAAGAGTCGTCCCAAATCGAACCAATCAACTCGGCCTATTCCAAAAGTCGGGTATCGCCATAGAGCAGGCTCAAATTACATTCCTCGGTGGTACAAGGTGGGCGAGCTTGTGTTTCCTCAGATCATCGTACCTCAGCAAATGAAATAAATATATAGGTGGAGTTGACTCGAAGCTTCGCGTAATGCTGATCTTGTTGAAAGATAAAGTGAATCTCGATTGAAGTCAGCCTAGAATCGATAACTCTTGTTTGGACTGTCAGCCTTTATTTTGAAAACAGCTTGTTGGTCCTTAAATTATTTAATTAGACTTGTGTGTAGTATCTTTAAATTCGAAAGATAACTTAAATCTTGATTGATGTTAGCCTAGCTAGTATATCGCTTAACTTCTTCTTGCGTTGATTTATTATGGCAAGGATTTGGATACAACTATTTTTGCCATTGCTTTTTTTTATATTTATAATATTTATCTTTTTTTTTTTTTAAATCACTATGTCTATTTTTTTGTTTCTTGTCCTTTCTCCCCCCCCCTTTCTCTCTCTTCTTTTTTTTTTATATATTTTTTTTTCCTCCATCCTTCTCTTCTTTTTCTCTCTCTCTTCTTTTTTTTTTTCTCCATACTTTTCTCTTCTTTTTCTCCCTCTCTCTCTTCCTTTTTCCCCTCCTCACTTTTGTTTTCGTCTTTTGTTTGTTGTCTCTCCTCTCTTCTTTTTCTCATCATACTTTTCTTCTTTTTCTTTTTCATTTTTTCTCTCTCTCTCTTCTGTATTTTTTTTAACCTTTTTTTTTTTGTCTCCGTACTTTTTTTTCTTTTTTTCTTCCTTTTTTTCCTCTCTCTCTCTCTCTTCTTTTTCCTCCATGCTTTTCTTACTTTTTTTTTTCTCTCTCTCTCTTTCCGTCCTTTCCCGTTTTATTCTCCTTTTTTTCCCGCTCTTCTTTTTTTCTCTCTTCTTTCCCTCCATGCTTTCTTCTTTTTTCCTCTATTTTTTTTCTCTCTCTCTCTCTTTCTGTCTCTTCCTTTTTTTCTCCCTCTTTTCTTTCTCCGTCTACTCCTTTCTTTTCCTATACTTCTCTCTCTCTCTCTCTCTTTCTTCCCTTTTCCCCTTTTCTCTCTGTTTTATTTCTTTCTTTCCTTTCTTGTTTTTTTTTTTCTTGTTCTTTTTTATTAAATCATTTCTTTGACCTCAGTTGATATATCGTCAGCGATATAATCAGAATGGAATGCAAAAGTATACTCTCGGAAGTAGTACCTTTACCCTATTTAGTACCGCAAGGCTATTTGTGTTTCGCCCTCTACGTTCTTTTGAAAATATGTTAGTCCTCACTGAGTTTACCGAGACGTGTGTGTAGAATCTACAAAAATTTCAATTTAAATGGCGGATTACAGAACTGTTGAAGAACAACATATGACAGAGACAGCAAAGCCTTAACTTGGATATCCAAGACGGCACCCATCGAGAAACGTACGTATAAATCTTTATTTTTTGAAATATAAAGCATTTCATTATGCCACTCACGATTTTGAGTCGTCTGACATAGCTCATAATGTAAGGTAGGTAGCGTGTGTAGAAGTGAAATTAGAACATAGAAGTCCATTGATGTGTTAATGTTTTATCGCCCCCTAAATCTGGGTACTTCATATCGTGAATTCGATTGATGTTTGTTATCTCAGGTTTTAGTGAATGTTGGCTTTAGAATGTTATATTCTAGGTGACTTTATTATGATATGAATATTAGTCGCTGAATCTAGAATTGTCAAAAATTGGTGTTCGTCAGTACAGCCTCACACAATTAATTGATGAACCCGACTAGTAGTAACTGAAACTAGTTCCACATTGATAGACTTAATCCTAAAAATCGAACCAAATAATGTGAGTGAAAGGTGTAGTCATTCATGCTTATGTGATCATAGGCTGGTGTATGTTGTGAGCAAACACTTTAAACCTAGAGCTCCCGCAAGAATTATCCATACGAGAAGCATACCGACGGTTAAACGTTACATTATTTTGTGAAGCGTTATTAGCTGCTTAAATGGAAAGTAATGACGGAAATGATGTTGAATTGAGTGGAATAAATGAAGACTCAATTTGTTGATATTTGTGATGAACACTGTCCTAAAATTAGACTAAGGGTAAGGGCATGAAGATAAGTGGGTTACGCCCGAGTACACTCGATCTTGCCATGATAGAGATGCACTCAGAACAAAAGCTGAGAATACAAAAGACCCACAGGACTGGAAACTCTTTTCGGTCTTGTCGATCATGTAAACAATATTAAGTGACTTTGAAAAAGTCATTTTGCCATGAACAGATCATTCAAAACAAAAAGAACCCTTCAGAACTCTGGAAACTACTTAAAAACATCTCCCTACTTCAACAAAAAGTGTTTCCAATACCATGAATCTAGATGTTAATAGTGTCAACGAGTATTCACGTCTATTGTAGTCAGCTTGCGCTAGCTATACCTCTGTTGAACCCATAACCTTATCATTATCTCAGGTATTAGTTCACCCCGATCTTGTACTCGAAACAATCTCAGAGGACTATGTACGTAGAGAACTGGAATTACTTCTGATTAATAAGGCAACCGGCCTAGAGATATTAATGCTAGACTCTTGAAGTTAGCCACTCAGTCATTAGTGCACCTATCACTTCTCTATTTAACCTTTCAGTAAAAACGTCTGAAATTCCGCTGAATGGAACACGCTCAAGTAACCCTATTCACAAGGGCGGGGACAGAGACAATGTTAGTAACTATCGTCCCATATGGGTCAAAAGCCAAAATTATTGTTCACTTAGGTCAAATTTTCAAATTGGTAGTCATATCTAGAATATATATATATGAAAGCTGAGATTCCATAGATTTCGGAATGTATATTGTCAATATATAACATTGCCGATTTGTTGTAAAATGCATTTGAATGTGGAATAGCGCCCTCTCTGCGCGACGACGGAAAATTTATATTTTATCAATTTACATTAAAACCTAAAAAGTTAAGACAATATCAAGTTTTATTATGGAATACCCTATCTGCAAGCTTTACATTCCTGAAAAAAAAAACAAAATCATTTTGTATTAGTGGTCAAAATTCACATTTTTAGGGCAAAAAATTGTGTTTTTTTCGGTTTTTGTACTTCGACACATAATTGTATTTCTTCTATGAAAAACAAATGGGTTACCATGTTCTAGAATGTATCAATTTATAAGTGGGGCTTCACTTCCTCGCCACTAATATGAAAGGATACTCCACTCATAAGAAAAATATGACGTTTCAATGTTTTCCGTCCCGTCGCGCTTTCAGGTCTCTACCTTGTCACAACACAATATTTATGTATGGGACTGTAATATCATTTTTTGCATTAAGCCAATTTTGAGGGCTAGAAACAAACAAATACTAAATTGTAACATCCAAATTGTTAATTATCATGTAAAATAGTATCTTGGGATTCAGAATTTCAAAATTATTGGCACAAGATCGCGCAGGATACAGAAGGTCAAATTCAAAGTTCAAATACAAAAAGGTCAAAAGGTCATAACACGTTATAGTGCCGCTACATTAAAAATAACAACTGTTCAGAAAGTCTTATTTAATTCCCTTTCCAATGATACCATTTGTACTTAATTTGGTCATTAGTTCTATCGCTATGGTGATTTGAAAATGTTGTAGTAAAAAAGTTCATTTTTTTCCCTTCCCTCAGTTCCCATTCATTTGTACATTGGAACAGTATTTTCCCGTCCCGTCGCGCGACGGGACGGAATTGACATGCCTTTGGGAAAACGGTCGATAATCGTTAATTTATAAGATTTCATTGCTAGCTCTTTTTACTAGCAATCTATTGGGACGTACCAAACAGACACCACCTGACAGTGGTCAGCCTTCTTATTAACTTGATAGAATTCTGTTTTGAATCTTCTTTTAAAAAACAGTGACATTTTCATTGCGTCCGTCGGCAGCGACCATAATTCGAGGTTGCCATGAAAACGAAATCATATTTCAAAAAAATTTTTTTTTGCAGATTGATACTTTCAAGTAAGCTTGACATAATAGTGAGGGGTAAAGACAGCTAAAATTTTTTTTCTTTTCGTGAAGCAATAAAACTCTGTATAATTCCCGTCCCGTCGCGCTCCCTTATTTTTGCTTTGACCCATATCTGTTATCCAACCATCATGAAGATTTTAGAAAAAAGCAGTTACCAGCAACTTCATGATTATTTATCAGAAAATAACCTTCTCACCCCTCACCAATCTGGGTTTTAGGAAAGGTATATTCAACCAATACTGTTCTTGCTTATTTAAGCAATTAATTGTTTAGAACATGGATAAGGGAAAGATGACTGGAATGGTCTTCTTAGATATAAGAAGGCCTTCGACTCAGTAGACCATAGGATCTATTCGATAAGTTGCGATTGTATGGAATTAAGGAACAGCCTTAACGTGGTTTTAAATCGTACATGCTAACCGTACTCAATGCAACCTACTTACATGGGAAAAACATCTGATGTTTAAGGCTGGAAGTCAGGGGTCCCTCAGGGATCGATACTGGGCCTCTCCTTTTTACTCTTTTCAGAATGACCTGCCATCAGTAATCGAACATGGTAGGATTATCATGTACGGCGCGATGACACGCCCTCATGTATAGTGCCTCTGACTCCAAATGAAATTGAACAATGTCTCAATCACGATCTGAATTCTTGTGCAGGTTATGGCTTGAAAGAAATAAGCTCACCTTAAACATACGAACAACATGTTATATGGTTTTCGGAACACCTCATAAATTGTGAATTTCAACAGACACCAATTACAATCAAGGTTTTGAATGTACCAATCAAACATGTTCAGAGTGTAAAGTATCTGGGGGTTTGGCTCGACCAACACTATCTTGGCAGGACATGTCAAGTACACTTCAATAAGATGCCTCTCGGTTAGCTTTATGCCGCAGAATGAAATATCTCACATTGGATGTTGCAAATTGCTTGCCAACTGCCCTAATTCTTCCATATTTTGATTATTTTAGTAGCTCATGGAGCAATTGCAGTAAAGGAACAAAAGATATTTTGATTAAACAGCATAAACAGATGCAAGGATTGTCCTAAAGCAAACACTTACACTCCAACCTTCTGAATTGCTTGTACACTCAAATGGATATAAAGAAGGAAGATGGCGTTTCCAAAAATTAAACTGATGTGATCCTTGGAAATACGGACCACGTATTTATATGAAATTGTTCACATTATCACATAAACACACAGGTAAGAACAAGAAATTCTGAAAATCATGGAGTTGTCGTCCCAAAAGTTAGAACAGAGTGTGGCAAACTGCCTTTTCAGTAGACGTGCTCTACTGGAATAGCCTACCCTCTCGGTGCGTATGCCCAGAGCCGGAATGTATTTTTTCATGTATTTGACACAGTTTGTCAAAGATAGGATTTCTATTTCATTTTATGATAAGATCTCAGTTTTATTTTTGTTTCTCTTCATACGATTTTATTTTTTAGTCTGTCTGAATTTCTCATAGTCATGTATATATGTGATACGTCTTGTCGAATATGAGAGAGAAGTCGCAGATCAAAGATCCGAGTAAATCGACAAACTATAAAAAACTCAAAATTTTGAGGAAATTTTTTTAAATTATTTCTGTTCTACCATGCTTCATCTTTGCTCTAAAAAAAAATGAGTGAAAATGATAACGGGAAAGTGGTAAAAAAGCAGTTTTTCGGCGAGTGTTTTTTTCGGTCATAATTTTTTTTTCCGGACATACAAGCGCACGTCCACGCTCATTTCCCCTCTCCGTTTAGCTCCGCCTTAGCAACGCATGCTTTGTTTGTTGGACGTTCACGGTCATGTGTTGTGTGATTTCTATTGGCTTTTTGTTTCGTTTTTGTGAGCGAAATAGCGAACTAAACTCTCTTTAGCTGCACTCAGCTGTGCGATGCCACACACCTGCTGTGAATAAAGCTGTTTCATCCGGGATAGCGGAGCACGCAAACGAATGTCAATCTAACAATCGGGTGGGGGGGGGGGGGGTTTATGTGGGAAAAGCTACTTATGCTTGACTTAGCTATCTGGATCCAAATGAATGTTAATTTCAGCATTTTATTTTAGGGGCGCGATATCTGTTGTCCTGATGGAAATTAAAACCTCCCTATAAACAAATTTGGTTCCATCAGGGAAAAATAGAGCACACAAAAGAGGTGACGGATCATAATACTTCTGATACAAGTATTAGGTTAAAGTCTTAAGCAGCGTAAGAGATGCTAATTTAAAATTGAAAAAAAATAAGGTTTTAAAATTGGTTGATATTGCATTAGTGGAAACCATGAGCTAAGGGGGGGGGGGGGGGTGGCAAATCAATCTAGTTTATAACTGCGGCTGGTATCTCACTTTTTGGGAACTACTTTGAAACAACTTTAACTTTTGGGGATGTTTAAACAAGTGAATTATGTCATTCTACGCCTTCTCTCACTTTAAACTTTATTTCTTATTCTCTACTCTTTTACTTCGATTTCATTTGAAACTCTATTAATTGGAATTTACACGGGAGTGATGTATTGAGTATGAATGTCGAAAGAGAATAGTAAGAAATGTGAATATGTAAAGTAAAAGATTATAATGATAACAAGAAAGTGAGCTTTTTAAAAGACGGTGAAAGGGCCATGTATGGAGTCAATATACAGAGATACTGTAAAGGTGCGAAAAATGATCTGAGAAAAAAGAATCTTATAAAAGGATTAAAAGTTTAAATTACATTGAGGGGTCAAACTCGAGAAAAAAGCTTTCAAAAGATAAAGTGTTCCATGAGTCGCGGAGACGTCTCCGCAAAAAAGAATAGAAGTTTTGTTTCCGCGAAGAATAAATAGTATTAGAGACCCTCCTGAATTACGGAGACGGATTCTCTTCATAAATTGCCGTGAAGCGTCTCGGAGACGTCTCTAATACTATTATCCGTCGCGGAGACGAAATTTGTATTCTGTCGCGGAGACGTCTCCGCGAGGTGAGATAGCACCATAGCTACTAGCAAATTTCTGCAGTTTATTTTACAAAGTAATGTGTTTAAGAAAGTAGCGTTTTACTAAACACGACGAAACAAAATACGATTTACTCTTAAAATAATTCATTTCTAAAATATTAATATCTTCTTATTACTGGTAACAAGTTTGATCAATAAAGACGAGATCGAGCAAATCATTTACGTTTTTTTCATTGTCTTAAGCTAACCTAGCCACTCATAAAACGTGATCAGAGAATTCTAAATACATTCGTGAGCGCAAATAATTTATAAAACATTTTTTGGAGGCTTATCTCTATCATATACTTATTCAAAGAATATAAACAAAATGCATAAGCCCCTGTACAAGAATAATTTAGTCTATAGACAATTATTATGTTTAAATTTCCAACAGAGTTCAGATCAAAATGACTCGCTTTATTATGAGTAAGAGTACGCGATTGACATTCAAAGAACGCACGCAAACATCGGAATAAAACCCAAAAAAAAGGTTTTAAAATAGTTTGTTTCTAACTAATTTACGCCAGATTGGTAAACACTTTCTTAAAAGAGCGGACTTTTCTTAAACAATTAGAAAGAGCATGACGTTTTCATTTATTTGACGAAGATATAAAACAACTAACCAAATTCAGCTTCTTTTTTTTGGAGAAGATTGAACATCGCCGTTATTTCCGCTTGCTGCGCTAGCTTGCCTCGATCATGCGTGACGGACGAGTATTGTTCTCTGTATACCTGAATGCAGCCTCCTCATTGGTCAATCGTTTCACCTTTGTAACAAGTGGTTGCTAGGGCATTTCGTGAGTACAGCGGTGACAGAGTGTTCTTATTTTCTGGCCGGCGGTACAAAGGAAGTTAAACTTCGCAGACGTTTTTTCTCTTGATTTTGATTTCCAAGAGCACATTCTCCTCGCGTTCAGAGGCTAATATCTCCACTTCTATTTACTCTTTACAGTCGGGTTATATATCAAATTAAGGCAATGAATCAGGGCGAATAATATCAAATAAAATGGATTTCAAAAATTGCGAATAGTCTTCTTTCGACGTGACGCATCACATATATCTTAATTTCAGCACACATCTCTAGTAGCTATAGAGTTTTTTCTATAGTATAAGGAATTAGTTAAGTGACTGCATTATTGGATTTTTGTAACAGAAAGACAGCAATACATGTATTATATAATTTACAATACTGCAATATTTTCATTTTACCTTTTTTCTTCATCCGAAAGAAGACACAAGTTAATATCTGTTATCATAATTATCTTACCTAATTTAATTGGAACTCTACTTTGTATTTGATCATAATCATTTTATTCGCAATTTTGTCTGATACCACATTTGCAACCCTTGACCTCTATATGTACGCTATAAGATGTTCAATTACTTGTTCATGTTTTGTGTTAATTTAATGTTTATTTTGTATGTATATGTATGTGTTTAACAGGGCCCCCTGAAAAACAATGTTATACCACTGATGGGGCTACCCTGTATAAATAAAACGGAATAAATAAATAAATAAATAAATGCTTTAGACCATAATTGATTAACGTTAGACCTCTAACTTTACTCTAGTCTCTAGAAATATCCGTGATTGAAGAAATGTTGATGTGTTAACTTTAATTTTAATAAAGTTTTGGGCAGGATCACCGCAGATCGAAAGGCCTACAAGTTTGTTCGTACAGAGCCAGAGGACAATGCATTTTGATTGTTGGGCACTCTGATGAGCTATCGCGTGGAGCTCCGCCTCCTGGTTGCGATGACTGAAGTGTGTTGGACGTAATTGAACAACACGATTCAGCTGTTCCCGAAAGACCGCTTTTATCGTGCCCGCTGTCAATTAAAGTGGACCAATTTCGCTAGAAAAACTGCAAGTGCAAGACTTGACTTCACAAAACGTGCGGCAGAAAGCCACTCTTTCAATACTTTTTAGAATAAAGAACAGAAATATAAATAAAAACTTCAACGAATCCACCGTCGGACTCCGCCCGACAGTTGAAAACATATAAGGAAATGAGGACGTACCAAAAAAATAAATGACGAATCTAAATTTCATCGTGACTATTGTTCATTGGAAGGCACAATTCTAGTGTATTTCATATGTTAACATGATCATTCGAGCGTCGTGCATAAATTATGGAGTAAAAATTTCTACGTGCACCGATCAGTATTAACACAGTCTTTATAAAATTTAGCCTAGTGATGATTGAAATTGGAAGCAATTTACACAGTATGGTAAGAGTGCCTAAATCTGCGCACCCACGTAAATATGAAAATTTGATAGAAAAAAAAACCAAACCAATCAATCTTCAATCCTAACCTCAACAATCCATTTTCAAACAAAAAACTGTGAAAATAATGATAACATTGGTCTTCCGAAAGTTTTATTTGCTACCCTGAAAATTTCAGCCATTCTCTAAAAGTGAAAGTCGAAAACTTGCGTGCGCTTGATTTGCGTGCAAATTGAGTTTGTGCGCAGACATGGGCAATATCCAATCTTGTTACACAAAATGACAGGCCTGTCGAAAAATCGTTAAAAACAACATTGTTCTTGTAAAGGATTTCTTGAATTTTTTTGCTCCTTTGATCATTAGAATATGAAGAATGGAATAGCATTGATGTATCTTGAAATAATAATTTACTTTTTATTGAAATTGAGGTCAAATTTTAGGTGCGCAGACTTAAACCTGGTGTATAGTTTTGGTAACTAAAAAGGAATTGGCACAAAATCAATCAAATGTAGTTACATGTTGTCCACATTGCACTAAAAGATACATGTGAGAGATCTTGTGACATTCCTTTCATTATTTCCATGAATTTCATTGAAAATGTTTGAATGATAGGTAATTTAACTGCCGTTTAGACCTCTGCTGAGAGGTTCGCACGCCGGAGGTTCCGTCGTGAAATAGTGCGAACGATTTGTTTGTAATTCCCACACAAGAGAATTCCCATTGGTTTTCCACGTAAGCACTAACATAAGTTGGTTCCACGTCTTATCTTTTTTATAAGTTTGTATTATGAAATAAAGACACTAAAACGAGATTTCAAGTACTGGGTAATTCCATGAAAAATGAAACCCAAGGGTGAAAAAATGAAAATAGAGAAACAAATTTGTTTTAATCAGGAAAGTATTCAGGAAGGGTTATATCAACAACATATAATAAAACAAATTGTTTCCCAAGTCGGAAAACATATTTTTTCAGCTGTTGAAAAAAGGTCTTTCTTCCAAAAAATTGCCATAAAATTCAGTGCGTTTTGCATATAATTGTTCTCAAGTCAAAATCTCACCATAAAATGACTTTCAGGTGATTATTTTTATGTTATAATAAAGCTCAGGACCCATTTATAAATCATCCAACAGGATTTTGGAAGGAATGAAATATTTTCTGAAAAATAGCCTTTTCAAACTTTTTGATTTCTACCGCGCTTGAAATGTAATGTCCGTAACGTTTTAGATACATTTGTAAGTTTTTATAGCACCCTGTGTTTTGGTCCATTTTTGTTGCAAATTCAAATGCAAAGCTAAAATATGTTATCTCACAACATATCAAGAGGTTTTTTATAAATTTTTCATAATTCATGGAAAAAAAGCGTTACGGACATTACATCATCATTGCGTTACGGACATTACACATTTGTAGCAAAGATGAGAATGCATACGATTACAGGATATTGTTTTGATTTTATACTTCAATATGGAAATCTTTCATGCTGGCCATTAGTTTTTGACATTACAGGTGATTTTGAACATTTTTTTAGTCAATTAATTAAAATCTGTAAACACTGCATGCATTCACTACAAGCTGTACTCTGAAGCAAAATAGAGCAAGCTTGGTGGACACATTTAAAGTGACACTGGAGGACAAGAGGAGGATGGGGAAAAGGTGTAACCACATGCATACTTCTTTGACAACTGCTCCTATAGGATATTTTGTTCATGTGGGGTTTCAGACAAAACAAAATTTGCAAAGTACTTTGTTGCACAAATAAGAAGGATCCATACTGATGGGTACACATTGAAGTTTTTGAAAATACAAAGATTCACAAATTTCTTTTTATACAGTGAAGAAGAGGAGTCATTTGTGGAACAGGGAAAATCATAGTATTGCTACATACTTCTGCTGTGGGTAGAATTAACCATATCTACCTCCAAACTGACATGAAAGCAGAATGAATGAATGATATGTCTGAAAAGACTTTTTTGACACTTGTGAAGACTACATTAACATTTACAAGACTTTGTAAATATAACAAATGGAGAATTTAAAAGCATCCTTCAAGATCCAAAAAATCATATTGAATGTTAGATGAACAATATATATTATTTTCAATAAGAATAAAAGTTGTTTATTCGCATAGAGTTAGGCTCAGCTTTGGGTACATTCAAGTGTATGAAAAGTGTAATGTCCGTATCACTTCTTTAATATTACATTTTAAGATGTTATGAGTTAAAATATTATTATACAAAGTCAAAAGGTAAACTACATGTCATTTTATGGATCATGTATCCATTGTAGACATATAATAATTCTTTTTGATTCCCGGGCCATAAAATAGCAAAAATCAACAAGCTAATAAAGTTCCAGATTAAACCAAACAAATAGTCCTCAAATTGGCAACCAATGAAATAAAAAATTCATGAAAATGCTTTTGCAACATTTTAGAATGTGTATTAATTACCATCCAGGTGAAAAGAATACAAAATATTACTACTAACATGTGACCCCCTCTACTTAATGAAAGTGGACAAATCTGTAATGTCCGTAACGCTTAAAATGTAATGTCCGTAACGCCACAATTGTGGCTCTAGCGGGTACATGCCTCATCTGTTTCATTAAATTCAACTTTAATCCAATGAAACATTTCATTACCTTTAAATTTATGTGGAGATTGGACTTACTGTGTACCTAAACTCACAGACTTTTCAATGAATGTAAAGGTATGTAAAAAGTCATGTCCAAAAAATTTAATGTCCGAACGGTTACGATATATGGCGTAACTACCACAACATGTACGGAAATGGATTGAAACTTGCACAGTTTATAGTCTAGTTTTTGGTTTATGATTCCATGTTATGAGTTCAGAATAGAAGAGTTATGTTATCTTAATGACCTTTTGAAGTAGCAAAAATTGGTCTGAAATGTAATGTCCGTAACGCTGGAACTGCCCTACTATTATTTGCTTTATTATTGTTATTCGAGTCAATCTTTCATAATTTGTGTAAATGTGAATCCAAATTAATTTTTCTTTCTCCCGAAACTATACTCCAGCTTTAAGCACTTTCTTCATACAATGAAGATGCTAGCAATGTCAATACTTCGGTATTGACCTCGTAGTGGAAGTGGGATGGGTGGCAGGTTTTGCATCTTGGTCCATTGGATTTGCCCCAAGGGCCAATGTTTTTCTACTTTAAATATTCCAAATATTCAAAATTCTAAATTGAAGCCCACGACCTCTATCCCTGAGTAGGGTAGTGCGCCCTCATTGGTTATCAACTACATGTACATCAACAGCTGTCACAAACACATGAGCCTCCAAACATTTAAAAAACAATAATCATATAATTTACTCTGCATTTGCTGTCGTCACAGAGGTAAGTTCTAGTTTTGCTTTCCCTTAGTGAATGCACTAACGTGTTAGCAGTTCTTCCTGGTCCCATTGTGATGTAACAGTGTGTGCTGCTACCATGAATTCCGTATGAGAATGACATGTAACATCAGGTGTTCATTGGTCGCAGCAAATTTTTTCGTGTTGCAAGACACGTTTTGCAATATTCATAACATAACACCCCTGACATGAGGCTGGCGATGGCTACTATCCTTTTGTACCGAGATCGCGTGTGTGGCGTGTACACAATATGGATGATTTTTTTTTGCCATTATGCTTAGCTCAATAAGTTGGATTTCACCATCATGAAAAAAAAAAACACTCCTCATTTTTTTCCAGGTGACGTAAAAACCCTTTGGAACTCGTTAGTTTTCACACTAAAATAATGTTTCTTTTAGTGACAACACTTGATTTTTTTATTTCTTTCTTGATTTTTAAATCAAATTTACTCATGCCATTGCAAGTGTACTGCCAAACTTTGAATGGTAAAGGGAAAATTTGCAGCTGTCAATCTAACATATGATGTAAGAAAGAAAGACAATGTTCAGCATAGCCATAGACTCCTAACCAGCAAAATATCTCCTTTTTCTTTTATTACATGTAGGTCTTATTAAACACTTACCAACATTACTTTGTGAGGTTGAATTCATGATGAATGCGAGTACCATGAGGTAATCAATGAACATTCTCTCTCTTCTTCCTAGGTTTATCATGCAAGTGCACATCGTATTTCAAAATGACTCAGAATCAAGGAGGTCCTGTAGTAGGTGATGAATATGGTGTACAGTGCACAGCCTGTCCAGTTGGTCAGGTAAGAAAAAAGGGTCCTACATCATGTAGTCCATGCAGTCCACCCACCTCTCATGTGTACTGAATATTTTGAACAGTTAAGAAACCAACAAGCTTATTGTTGATATTTCAAAAAACTTTGGGGGATAATCATTGGTTTCTTTTATTTTTGTGATTTTAAATCACAGAGAATACACATTATTGATACTGGGAATAGAAACTTTACATTTATTTATTGTATGCGCATGTATTAATGTACTGTTAAGTTTTGTGGAAGAAAATTGACCTGGTCCCTAAATGGAATGCAGCTTGCGCATGCACCAAATATTTCTGTCGTAATTTCCTCTATACATGTACATGTTCCTCAAAATATATTACATTTAATAATGGACAAAAAATTGAAATAATGAATTATTTTACATTTTAGCAGTTGAAGCGTAGACTAAAGGCCACCGCACAACATACGACTTGCGACTGGCCGACTTTGGATCTGATATAACAAAGTGCATTGCAAAGTATATATCCATATATCCAAAGTCGGTCAGTCGCAAGTTTTAAGTTAAAGTCGTATGGTATGCGGTGGCCTTAAGGTATCTCCATCATACATGCAAAACCGAAAGCAACCTAATGACAGGGCCAATGTAGATTGTAAAGCGCAGTTAAATGTCCAATGTATTTCACTAAAAAGGCACATTATAGAAAAACAGATAATTATAGTGTATTCAGATACTATAATGCAAAATCCAAAATTTGGAAAGCACTTTACAAAATAAACTTTAATCACATAAACAAGTAATAACAAGAAGTCAATCAAATCATAGTACAACCTAAAATTATTATCATTGAGTATTATTCTCAATTTGGAGCAAGGCACTACTAGCACATGTGCTACCTTCTGGTTCCTATTAACAACTGTATTCTTTTACCTATTTTATATCTACAACACTTTGTATTGTAATGATTGTATCCATACCATTGTATTCTGTACCTGTATTCGCCTTGTAAATAAAATCAATTCAAATTCAATTCAAGTCAATTCAAATACATGTATATAGACCATTGTTTGTAAAGTGTGACAGTTGTTTGAGCTATGATCAATTGTAAATTAGTTTTTTTTTTTTTTTTTTTTTTTTTTTTTTTTTTTTTTTTTTTTTTATTTTACCATTGTATTATCTTTCAGATAGCAACGATAGACGGTTGGGATTGTATAGAATGTGACATCAATCTATTAACAGAGGAATGCCAAGCTTGCCCTGAAGGACAGATAGGTGGTAAGTTATGGTATAAGCCAATATTTTTGCAATTTTGGACCAGTTTGGGAAATTCTCAAATGGATAATTTCGTGATTTGTGTGACGTTTTCATTACTCTAAATAACCTTAGGCCCCCCCCCCAAAAAAAAATAATTGTTTGTTTGAATTTGAAATTAATCCTCTACTTGAAACCTCCCATACAGATATATCTGTTTTTATTGTGAGACAGGACTCCATCTAGATAAGGCACATCAAATGGTTTGCTTTGCAAATTTGTATTGTTTAAATACATATCATATTTAGAATCAGTTAAAATATTATCAGTAGGAATATTGCAGAATTTCTTTGATGTTACTCCTGTCATACTTTGATTAGGATTGTTTCATTGAGGAAAGAGTACTTTGTAGAATCCCTATTTAAAGATGTCGCTGGCAGCACTATATATTAATTGTCAAAATCATATGTGAAGTTCAGGATAGTAAAAATATCTAGGGTATGTTATTTTTAAATGTGCCAAATGACTTGAAAATCTATATTCCTATCATTCCTTCTTTTGATAAAATAGTTGAGTACTCCATCACCAGGGAGTTGCTAGGCAACCGGACCTGTTTACCATGTTCCAGCACATCACAGCCTGACGGTACAGCTCTTACGTGAGTAGAACATGTCAGGTGACAAATTTCACTTATATGCAGTCAAACCCTTAATTTCTCAATGGCATACCATTGGATATGCAAATGAGATTTCCCATTATTTATTCATTTAGTTTGAATGGTGTTTCAATAATATTTCAATGGTCCACCATTGACACACCTTTGAAACTAATCAAAATAATTGGAACCCTCATTTGCATATCCAATGGTATTTCAATGGTATACCAATGAAATACCACTGGGGATTTCTCTAAGGGAAATAATGAACAAATAAATTGATTAATAAATTTGTGTTGTTGAAAAAAAATATAACTATTCGACAGGCTGATTCACACCCACTTTGAAAATGGAAATGTGTTCATCTTTTCTCATTGGCAAAATTTGTGAATATTAAAGGAACTGTGTGTAAATTGCATTTCGAACTTTAGCTTG
>CALNVZ010003014.1:11021478-11054994 GCA_940671915.1 Paracentrotus lividus | reverse complement strand
CACATAAATTGCAACACTGAATTCACTTGGCCGGAGTATAGGTTAGGGTGGTCCACGGACTATAGTTATTTCTTTGCCCAATGCCTGGCAGCCCAGCCAGCTGCATTCAGTGTGTAAATGTTTTTGTGCTACTGCAGCAATTTATTTTTTGTATGTTATTGATTGTATCTGTATGTTTTTTGCCAAATGAAATAATAATACAATAATAATAATAAATTTCTGTTCTCTTTACCCCCTTGTAGATGTGAAAGATGTCCTCAGAGTTACATTGCAGAGAGTGGGAGCTGTGAATGTCCCAGGCTCTTTCCAGCGGTATAACACTATTCTTTTTTAATCAAAATTTCAAATTATTACAAATGTCTGCTTTGATATATATTTTTTATTTATTGTATATCTTATTTTGGTGTTATTTAAATGTGAAATGGTTAAAAAGTTAAAAAACATATAACATACCAGGTATATAAATAATACAGCGCATTTACATATATCTGTATATTTTGTGTCAAATTCATCAATATAAATTTATATAAATAGTAGAAAAACTAAATTCCATAAATATAAATGGTATGCAAATCACATATCTAATTTCTTTTCATTTTTCCTTATACTTAATACCTTTTTACATTACACATTTTAATCACCATTTTCTCTCTCCCTTTGTCTCCCCCTTTCTTTCTCCATCTCTCTCCCCATCTCTCTCTCTATCTCTCGCTTTTATCTCCTATTATTTTCCATGCCTTGCAGAATGTTGATGTATGCTTCCCAGATGGGATCTCTCTACAGACCCCAAGCTCAGGAGCCTTCACTGTTCCTTATAGTGTAAGTAAACAGAAATATGGAACGATATAAAAGCTTTGTTATCTACATTCGTTTTTAGAAGAATTCAGTAAATTCTCATTTTTATTGATTTTTCAATTCTATTACATTTATTGAAAATAATAACCTGTGTATTGAAAAAAAGTACTACATTATTATGTTATTATTACGGTTTTGAAATGACACTTAACTTGAAAAAAAGAAAAAAGATTAGGATATGCATGTTCTTTATAAGATTTTATTCTCTTTATTTATTTACTTCAGTAAGTGATGCAACACTATCCAAAAGTGTAACTCTTTATAAGCCAAGATATGCCCAGGCGCGTATCCAGCAATAGCTCTTTCAATGCATTTTGTGGGCCCAATTGTCTGGGGACAATAGTGATTGTATTATGCTTGTGCATGGGCCCATGGTTGATGCATATGTCCCTTAACGTGCCACAGACACATTTATGTGGATGTGCTGGTGTGCTACACTCACATAATCAAGTCTCTGCCCATGTACAAGTACATGTTTTCCTTTCAGAATACACACGCAATATAGGATAAAAACCAGGACGTTGTGTTATTCTGTGTCATATTTCATTTTTTAAGCTACTTCTTGATAATTCATAATTATTGAATTATAATGCTACCCTTACACTATGATCCTGGCAAGCATGGTAGCCCATTGTGCCTGTACATCATGTAGGGCCAAATGCAGGCCACTATGGACTGAACATGACAGGATGGAAGGGAACGTACAGGCAACCACAGTAGACCGCTGGCTGATCAAGACAAACAACATTTTGTGCATATGGGCATGTCAT
Source organism: Paracentrotus lividus (assembly GCA_940671915.1). Classification (NCBI taxonomy): domain Eukaryota; kingdom Metazoa; phylum Echinodermata; class Echinoidea; order Camarodonta; family Echinidae; genus Paracentrotus; species Paracentrotus lividus. The sequence continues at coordinate 11,053,369 of CALNVZ010003014.1, read as the reverse complement.
TGTTGCTAGGGACATAGTGTAAACATTGCATAATGAACTTATTCAAATCTGTTCCTACACCTCTTATGGTTTTGCTCCTGGATAGGTTCTTGAAACAGATCAGCTAACATCCTGGTTCTTTCAAGAGAATTATGTGGAAGTTCTTGGCACATGTCAAGTGAGTATCCCAGTCTAACTCATTATCATTGAACTTGTTTGATTGACTTTAACCCTTTAGCACCTAAACCGCCTGAGACCGCCTGTCAGCTTATGCACTAAACCGCCCGTTTTACGCATGCTATAGTCATGATAATATCAAAAATATGTAATCAAGCATGCCCATACTTGTTGTGCATTACCCATGGGATGTGTCCTGTCTGATTCTGCACAAAAAATATGTCTTACAAGTATTTCTTATTGAAACACCCTGATGCAAACACTGCAAAACCCTTTCCGTTTAATAGGGAGTAAGCTGACATTTTTTACGCAGTCTCTAGGTGCTAAAGGGTTAATTATCATTGAACTTGTTTGATTGACTTTAATTAACATTGTACTCGTACAATGTATATAATCCTAATAATTTTTTCCCCTCTTTATTTGTTTATTTATTTATTTATTACTTCTTGTTTTACCAGGGGGACTCTGTCAGTGGCTTTAACACTTATACATCGAGGCCCTTGAATACAATAAAGAAAATACTCTTTAACTGTAATATTACATTAATCATTATTCAGTCATTTCTTTTCAATTATTCCATATAAAGTTTGAAAGAACTTCACCATGCAAATCGCCAAGACATTTTGCAATCTTTAACACTTATACATCGAGGCCCTTGAATACAATAAAGAAAATACTCTTTAACTGTAATATTGCATTAATCATTATTCAGTCATTTCTCTGCAATTATTCCATATAAAGTTTGAAAGAAATTCACCATGCAAATCGCCAAGACATTTTGCAATCTATTAAAGTTTTATATATTACCAGCTTTTATTGTAAAATACATTGTAGTTCAAACAAGAATCCAAGCAAATGTGCTTCCTCACATCTTATGACAAATCGACAAACATTGCCATCCCGATAATCTTTAAATGGCTTTAACCCGTTGCATACTAAGCCCGCATATATGCGGGCTGAAGAAACATAAAACACCCCTCTTGTCAACAGTGTATTTCACTCATGATTGCATAAGCATAATTATATAGACTTTATATAATCTAAATTAACTGACATTGATCTATCTAAAGATGTCTTTGTTTCACCTTTAAATGAAAAGAATTTCTTGCAAGCATGCTTGACGATCACGATTCATTCGGCTTTGTAAAAAGTTCTCAGTATACAACGGGTTAAGTGTTTGCATATACACAAAGACATGCAAACAGTTTGATACTCAAGTCTAATAGCCAAAAGTTTTGATTTCATTCTGATCTCATAATTACAATAAATATTACTTTATCTAAAGTATGATTAAATTATGATAAATAATTGGTTTCATCTCATTACCACAAAAAAAATGTTTATTTTTGTATTGAATGAAAATTTGCAGAATTTTCGTAATTTTACCGGATGCCAAATATGGGGAAATCTGTGTACGATGGTTCTCAGTCGGACGGATCAACCTGCCTGCCTGGAGTACAGGAACTTTGTTAATACTGTCCCGGAAACAGCGAATGGTATCGATGAATGGTAGGTTATACAATTACAAACTAGATTTAACCAATCAGGATCCTTGTTGTATAGACTTCTTGGATAAAAGTCTCACTGTGAACCAATCAGAATGGTCGTTTCAAATTCACTTTATAAATCTTTATGTTCAAGGCTCCATTTGACTTAATTTTGACACTAGCTCTCCTTTATTAAGCAGTTTTAGCAGTTCTCTTATTTTGCATTAACTATGTTTTTGGAACTTTATAAATCCAGAATATTATATTACTATCATTCAGGCCCGCTAATATGCCTTGGTTGTACTATGAGAGTGGTATGGCAGATATTGATCTTTCTGATGGAAGAGACATTGGAACGGTCTACACTTTCAACAGGTCTTCAGTTGTAAGTTCATTCTCCTGTTATGATGATATTTACTAGTAATATTTATAATATATTGGATGGCTCAGAATGGGATACCAGAAATATTCCAAGAGTTAGGGTCGATAATTGCACAAAACGAAGATGAGTGCAATTTGACCCTAAAGAATGGAATATTCTGGTATCCCATGAAGTAAAGAGTGGGGGGGGGGGGAGGAGTATATTTGTGATGTTCCTCAGGTGTATGTGGCAGATAAGGTCTGTAAATCTATGAGAGGGAGAGGGGGATTTGATTTTCTAAATATCAGTACTATTTCTAGTTTATTCCATCTATTTTCAAATGATGAGGTGTTGCAGCAAATCATGAACACACCAATTCTTTGGACAAATGAATAAATGAAACAAGGGCATTTTTCTGCTCAATTGAGGCTAGTCGTAGCACAGTATACACCGGGAGGAGAGTTTCTTGGAGTATTATTATTATTATTATTATTATTATTAATTCATTCCTCTGCTCTACAGGATAGTCAGTTGAGGCTAGTCGTAGCACAGTATACCCCAGGAGGAGAGTTTCTTGGAGTATTATTATTATTATTATTATTATTAATTCATTCCTCTGCTCTACAGGATAGTTAGTTGAGGCTCGTCGTAGCACAGTATACTCCAGGAGGAGAGTTTCTTGGAGTATTATTTTTATTATGCCTCCGCCACCGAAGGTGGTGCCGGAGGCATTATGTTTTCGGGTTGTCCGTCCGTCCGTCCCGTTTTCGTTCTCGCGATAACTTAAGAACCGTTTGACGGATCACTTTCAAACTTGGATCATGTATGCATATGGTAGGGACAATGTTGTATAGATTTTAGGGTCATGAGGTCAAAGGTCAAAGGTCACAGAAGTCATTGTATACATGAAAATGGTTCGTTCTCGCAATAACTTAAGAACTGTGTGACGGGTCAACTTCAAACTTGAGTAATGTGTGATATGGGAGGGCAATGAACTGATTAGATTTAGGGGTCATTAGGTCAAAGGTCAAGGTCACAGAGGTCATTGTATGCATGAAAATGGCTCGTTCTCGCCATAACTTAAAACCGTTTGAGGGTCAACTTCAACTTGGGTAATGTGTGCCTATGGAGGGGCAATGAACTGATTAGATTTTGGGTCATGAGGTCAAAGGTAAAGGTCACAGATGTCATTGTATACATGAAATGGATCGTTCTTGCGATAACTTAAGAACCTTTGAGGGATAAACTTGAAACTTGGGGTCATATGTGCATATATGAGGTCAATAAACTTATTAGATTTTGGGTCATGAGGTCAAAGGTCACAGTCATGTGTACGTGAAAATGGCTCTCGTTCTTGCGATAACTTAAGAACTTGAGGGATCAACTTCAACTTGGATCATATTTACAGATGGGAGGGACAATGAACTTATCAGATTGTGGGTCATGAGGTCAAAGGTCACAGAGGTCATTGTGTACATGAAAATGGCTTTGTTCTCGCAATAAACTTAAAAACCGTTGATGGATCAATTTCAAACTTGGGTCATATGTGCATATGGGACGGACAATAAACATGATAGAATTTAGAGTCTGAGGTCAAAGTTCAAAGCCACAGAGGACATTGTGTACGTTGAAAATGGCTTGTTCTTTGCGATAACTTAAGAACAGTTTGATGGATGAACATCAAACTTGGGTCATGTGTGCATATGGTAGGGACAATATTTTGAGGTCATGAAGTCAAAGGTCAAGGGTCACAGACATCATTGTATACATGAAAATGCACATTCTTGCTGTAACTTCTGAACCGTTTTATGGATCAACTTCAAACTTGGGTCATGTGGAGGAAAGATGAATTGATCAGATTTTTGAGGTCAGGACATCAAAGGTCACTGGTTATTTATGTAAATGACTCGTTGTGCAATTTCTGAAGGACCTTTGACAGATACTTAAACATGTTTATCCTTTTTATTACATCAGTAGCCATCCTTCCTGAGTTGGAAATAATTCTGATGATACAACTTTAATAGATTTGGGTCAATATCTCAAACATGTCATGGTATAAATGGATGTAAAATACTCAACATGCGCTGCCTTTTTTTTCCGATGTGGCAATACGGAGGCATGCCTTCCGACCGTGCGCGGTCGAAGATTCATCTAGTTTATATTTATTATTATTAATTCATTCCTCTGCTCTACAGGATAGTCAGTTGAGGCTAGTTGTAGCACAGTATACCTCAGGAGGAGAGTTTCTTGGAGTATTATTATTATATTATTAATTCATTTCCTCTGCTCTACAGGATAGTCAGTTGAGGCTCGTCGTAGCACAGTATACCCTGGAGGAGAGTTTCTGGAGTATTATTACTATTATAATTCATTCCTCTGCTCTACAGGATAGTCAGTTGAGGCTCGTCGTAGCACAGTATACCCCAGGAGGAGAGTTTCTTGGAGTATTATTATTATATTATATTATTAATTCATTCCTCTGCTCTACAGGATAGTCAGTTGAGGCTAGTTGTAGCACAGTATACCTCAGGAGGAGAGTTTCTTGGAGTATTTTATTATTATATTAATTCATTCCTCTGCTCTACAGGATAGTCAGTTGAGGCTCGTCGTAGCACAGTATACCCCTGGAGGAGAGTTTCTTGGAGTATTATTATTATTATTATTAATTCATTCCTCTGCTCTACAGGATAGTCAGTTGAGGCTCGTCGTAGCACAGTATATACCCAGGAGGAGAGTTTCTTTGAGTATTATTATATTATTATTATTAATTCATTCCTCTGCTCTACAGGTAAGTCAGTTGAGGCCGTCGTAGCACAGTATACCCCTGGAGGAGAGTTTCTTGGAGTATTATTATTATTATTATTAATTCATTCCTCTGCTCTACAGGATAGTCAGTTGAGGCTCGTCGTAGCACAGTATACCCCAGGAGGAGGAGTTTCTTGGAGTATTATTATTATTATTATTATTATTAATTCATTCCTCTGCTCTACAGGATAGTCAGTTGAGGCTAATAGTAGCACAGTATACCCCAGGAGGGGAGTTTCTTGGAGTATTATTATCATTATTATTAATTCATTCCTGTGATCTACAGGATAGTCAGTTGAGGCTAGTCGTAGCACAGTATACCCCAGGAGGAGAGTTTCTTGGAGTAGTCCCTGTTACAGGAGGTAAACTACAGGTAAACCATCTACTCTTTTTAATTGTTATACATTTTTTTTCTTTTATCCTTTCTGCTTTTTCTCTCTTTGTTTCTTTCTCATGAGTGCAACATGATTGCACCGAAACTTGTTTGTGTTTGTGCCGGAATCTAGCCTGTACGTTGCTGGGTAAACCTCATGCACAGGCTTTTTGTTTAGAACCAGTAACTGGGTTGAAGGGCGATTATGATGTCAACACTTTGGTACTCTAATACTCATACAGACATCATCTTCCTTCATTATGTATACAGTCTGTATCAAATAAAATGGTACAAGTGGGAAACATTTTTTTTTATTGTATGAAGATAAGCCGCAACCAGGTAATGTTTGGTATTTTCATAAAGCAGAAAAAAAAAGAAGCTTTCTTCTGCAATTTTTTTCATCACATTTGGTGCTGTAGATCTTGAGATATGAATAGTTTTCTACAATCAATAAAATCCATTTTGTACATGCTGTCCCATGCCTTTTTGTAGGGGTCTAACATAAGCTGCTGAAAAGAATGTGAAAGAACAATGGCCCGAATTCACAAAGGTGGATTCTGCAATATCCATGGATTCAACCCTGGGTTTAACCTAGGGTTGGGCCTAGGATTTTCAATTTGATGGACTTTACTGAATCCACAGATCTATAGCGTCATAATACGTCATAATTTGGGTCAACTGTTGGTGAATCATAAACTGGTGGATTTTGTGATGGGTTTTGCAGAATCCTCCTTTGTGAATTCGGGCCAATGAGTTTGTGTAAACTTTAATGATTCTCTTGTTATGACACAAAAATTAGCATAACTTTTACTTTTTCAAAAGCAAATTATTTGATGTACATTGCATCAGGAAGGAAAATATATTGGCTTTAATTTGATACCCATACACTTGAAAAGACACTTTCCCCAGCTGTAGAATGACTCCTGCGGCTAACTCTTGTTATTTATATTTGTATTTTTCATTTTGAAGGGAAGACATACTTTTCTTTCATTGTTTTTTTTTTCTATAAACTTAATCATCAAATTCCAGTCATTCTTACATGTAGGTTCTGTCCTCTTAGAAAAAGTAAATGTTGTAATTTGAAACAATGTTTCAGATTTTCACAGTGCAGCATTAACTTGCAAAGAAGTTAAAGAGTATAATCTAAGTCTGATCATATTCCCCCCTGTTCATTTCAGTTTTGCAAGGATACTGAAGAGAAGATGGATGCTGCCTGGACGTTTGCTACAACATACAGCAGTAGTGTGAGTAAATCATTTAATGTACTCATTCAAATATTCGTGGTACATTATTTTTCGCTGATTTTTTGCAAAGATCGGGAGTCGCGAATTAAAAAACCTGCAAATATATTTGCATGATTTTTTTATGTATATATTGGGAAGGTTCGCAACATGTAATACAAATTCAAGAACCTGTGAACATGATCTGAGGCTGCTCACCGCGAAAAATTATTCACGTGAAATTAACAGTGAATACAATATATATTTGTATTCTGTCTTGCACAACCCAATCTTTTATTCTTCTGCTCGAACCAGATTTTATGTGCCAACAAAGTGGAATAATTGCACAGCCGCAAAATTTACCTTGTTGTCGTAACCTTCACTAAGGAATATCATTTTTAAATCTCAGGTACCAGGCCAATAATAAATTGACTTGAATAGGACATATTCATATTCATTCATTAGATGCTCATATCTTGGGGCCCTGTTGAACCGAAGCCTACCCAATTTTGGCTGCTGATATTTTTCATTATGCAGCTCTTCCAACATATAAAAGAATAAACGATAAAATACAATAATGATGATGATGGTGGATGTCACAGTGTATTTGACGAAGACCGTTCGCAAATCAATGTTAATTCTGCTGATGACATTGGAAGTCAAATTAAGTAAAAACGGAACCTGAGCTTTCGATCCTAGCAGATTGTCATTTTTTCTGTGATGAAGATTCTGCTAGGATCAAAAGCTCAGGCTCCTTTTGACTTTAGAGACAAAATGACCTTGTACCTTGTAGATTTAATCCCGATGGCAGCTTATCATACAGCTAAACTGGGATGTATGTGCAATGTGTTGGCAAGGTGGCAGTAAACAAAATAATGTTATTATTTACAATAAAACGGTGGATGTGCAAGTAAAAACCAACGTGGAAACTACAGTAGCTTGGATCCAACAGGAGGACGCAATGCTCTGATGATGGGAAGAGTAGCCTCCTGGAAGGTGGTAACTGATGGAGATGCTACTGTGGCAGCTGACAGGTGGTTCCACGTCCAGATGGTGCGAGGGTAGAAAGAATACTTGTAACTATCAATGGAAGCGGCGGGTACTGTGTACTTTAGAGGGTGATCATTCCTGCCAAGGTAAGGAGCAGGGGTGATGTATGCAGGAAAAGACATGTTGATTTGGTGGTGATGAATCTTATAAAACAAGGTGCACTGCGCAAGGAGCTTGCGGTTGTGAAGGATGTCCCCATCCCAGATTATTGACAAGTGCTGTGACTGACGATTCCCTCCGGTAGTCTTGATGTACGAAACGGGCGGCAGCTCGCTGTACCTTTTCAAGACGCTGTGTTGTGGTCGAGGTCTGGGGGTTCCAAGCCTGGCTGCCATACTCGATCTGAGGACGAACAAGCGCTGTGTAGTCTTTATTTTTGATGTTCTTGCTACATGATGATAGAATTCCATGTTAGAGGCCAAGTATTCTGTTTGCTTTTTGGGTTGTGAGTTGGCATTGAGTGTTTCATTTCAGGTCATTTGTAATTGTGACACCAAGATACCTGTACTGCTGTACTCAAGGAATTGTCTCATTGAGTAGGGTGTATTCCTCTGAGATGGGGCGTTATCGATAATGTAGCGCACTTCTTGATATTGAATCCCATCAGCTATTTTGTTGACCAGTTTGCAAGGGTATGGAGATCTTCTTGCAAGACAGCGGTGTCAGAAGGGGAGTTAATCCATCGGTAGATGACACTATCATCAGCAAATAGACGCATTGTTGATTTGATATTTAGTTTGATTTCATTGATGTAAAGCAGGAACGCCTTCCGCATTTTCCACAAAAGTAATTTGTTGGTCAGTGGGGGGGGGGGGGGGGGGGGGGATGGGGGTTGAGGGGTTGATTCACTAAGATTTGAAATCAATCCCAAAAGGAACTATATCATTTCTTTTGATCCTAAAAATTGATTTGCCCCAGTTGGATTTGACTTTAGCTGGTAGTGAATCACACCCCACTTTATGATTATTACTCTAACAATGATTTTCTTTTTCTTTTATATTTGTACAGTGTGTGATACCATCAAGAGACTTTTGGGATGAATATTCAACTGTGTTTTATGACATGTGTATCCTTTGCATAAAATGTATACTTCATTGATATTATTATTTACATTTATTTAAACCTAAAGGACATGACCAGCTTACAAGACAGAAGGATAACATTGACCAGAAATGGGACCAGCATGTGCACATGTATGCAGTGTCTGCAAAATGCTTTACAGATACTAACATTGATTTGAACAGAAAAAGTGAACTGATTGTATTGCATTGAATTAAAAATAATAAAATAGAATTTGAACATTGAATTTGAAAATTGAATTGGAAAAAAATGAATATTATTTCATAGCATTGAATTGAAAGGAATGGAATGTTTATTGAATTTATAGTATTAATTAATTAAATTAAGATTATTTTTATTCGATTAATCATAAAGCAATTTGAATTAATGTAATCAAATTACATTTCAATCAAATTTAGTATGACTTGAGTCTTCTCTATCTAAAAGACTTTGAATGTATAGACCTTATGCATTGATGTAATAGCGCTGCCATCTTAGAGGCTGAGGCCATTGACTTGCATTGGTTTGTGATCTACAGCTGGCACATCTCTGACAATTCCATTTATTCCTATATCCTCTGAGGGAGGGGGCTATCAGATTATGACATCATATGCATAAGGTCTATTGATATTAAGATGCCAGTGTAATTAGGTCTGTGTTCTTCAGGTATAATTATATTCTTAACATAGCCCATCGTTAGATTTGATAACAGAGGATGAATTTGGAGTTACTAAGTTGTATCCTGTCCCTGTTCTTCTATCAAACTTTGGGGCTGAGAATCAGGGTGAGTGGAATGGACATTTGAGATAATAATTAATTGAAAAAAATATTTATAGTTCAGGAAAAAATTATTTGTTCCAAGCAATGTCCTTTCTCGTTAAATCATGTAGTTTACTTAAATACCAATTCACTATCTTTAGATGTTTGTTTTAGCAACTGCTTTGCTACCCAAAAATCAATAATTTCACATTTCAAACTATATTATATGTTCGGCTTTGATGTGCTCTTTTTGAATATTCTCCCAGAGCAGAAGCGTCTGAAGGCTCTGCGGAGACAAAAGATTGGAGGGGCAAGCAATTGTCTGTTAATAATGGCTTGCCCCTCCAGTCCTTTGTCTCCTCAGAGCCTTCTGACCTTTTTTTTTGAGCAAAATTTGTACAGCACTGATTGAATTTTACACCTAAATATACTTTACAGATTTGTTCTTATGCAAACAGTCTGTCTTCACTTTCACAATCATCTGTCCTTCAAATCTGAAAGGAAACTGCACTGTTCCAAAATGTATTCAGATGATTTATTATTTTTTATGTGTCTCAGAAACACTCATTTATGCAATGACAATAATGTATGTGAGGCATCATGTCAAAAGGAGACACAAGTCGCTGAGCAAAGAGTCCCTTAACCATTTTTACCCATTTTTTTTTTTACAGAGCACACATTAAACACATAAAGATTAAGAAAATCTAAAGTATTTTCCTCCACAATGACACATTTTTTATTATTTTGCTCAGAAACTTGTGTCTCCTTTTGCCATGATGCATCACATATCAATTGAAAGGCAGTTAGAGTTATCTCTCAAATTATTGTCTCTTCATTTCATAACTCTTGCATTTGATGCTTTTGGTTGTATCTTAGGAAGTGATCAGCGTCAATGGCAGTTGACTCGTCGTTTCTACTTGGTTGATAACATGAGTGGGAAGGTCAATGCAGATGATCCTGCTAGTGCACTGCGTTATGCATCAAACATTGAGATAATGTGAGTATAAGACCACACTTGATACATCCTTTTTTTACCACATACAGCTGCAAACCAACATCAGTCAGTACTGAAAAATGGCTGTCTGTCGCCCTCTTGGTTGCTGAGGAAACTTCTCAATAATAATTAGCGAAACCAGCTTTAAACCTACCTCAAAATAAATTAAGATAATCTATAGTCCCATGGCAATATAATTCTTCTATTACATATTTTTAATTTTGTTTAGGAGAATTTTTAGACCCTTTTTTGATATGCCACCTTGACTTGGCTGGAAGTGCTCAAGGCACTTTTCTGCATTGACTTTCCATTGGTAGTAAACTGCTGCAATAAGGTACTTCCCAGTGCAAGGTCAATTATGAATTGACCATGCATAAGTGTAAGTGTTTTTTTACCAGCAATATCAATAAGTACAGAATTTGTCCCCAAAAAAGTAATATTATACAAATATTTACTGCTTATTAGGCCGACTGTGAAAGCTATCATTTCTGAGGTTCTTTCCATACCGTACTGGGCTGGTATAAAAAAGCACCAAGGTAATGATAGTTTCCACTGTTGTTTGAATACAGAGCAGTTAATGCTTGTTTGATATACCTCATCATTTTAGACTAGACTAGCTTTTGACTCTAGATATAGATATTGATCTAGTGTAGTTTCATTGTGGCTAACATTAATCACCATATTGAAATATTTCTCTGCAATGCGCGTATATTTGTTTAGCCTCCACATATCTGGACATCGTGCCAGAAGTCAAGCGTGACCCTCTAAAAAATATATAAGTAACAGAACTTTGCAATTCTTTGTGCATTTCGATAAAGCTTCATACATGTACATGTATGTTGCTGTTACTCCTTATACACATTTATGTGTTGAGACTGTTCATTTAGACAAGTACATGACAGATTTCATAGTTTTCTACCATGTTATAGCCTTCGTTGGAAGATCAATAAATGTTAATTCATAATATGCAAAATACTAGATTGATTGAACTACAGAATCATTACTTGATGCAGTATTGATTATTAAAATATTTTTGAATTACTAACTGAGACCATTTGAACCATCTGTATAAAGCCAAAGGATTTATTCTGAGTAGCTTACTTCCTACTGGATTAGAGATACATTCACTGGTCAGATCTACATATTTGTACCCTCCATATCTGAGACTGGCATACTCTTGAGTTTAACATACGTAACATAAATTTGTATAGCGCAGCTTTTTTATGAATATATTCAGCTGCGCTGGCTCAGAGCTCTTTTTTACTTAATTCTACATATACTTAGGCAATTTCCTTAACTGAATAGATACCTTTTCAATTTAGATTTGAAGATAGTTAATGATATATCCCTTGTCATCTCCTGTTTAGACTGTCTCTACCTCAAGATCTACCTTCCCTAGCTTTCAAATTATTGTCATTAATGCAAGAAATCAATTTTCGTCTCTTGTTTAGAGTGTCTCTACGTGAAGATGCGTCCGCCGGTCAGATCTACCCTCCTTACTTGAGACTGACGTACTCTGAGCTTTCAAGAGAGGTTGATTACATGGAGGAGACGAGTAGGACTGTGAGTATCAGCATTAACACTTATTTCTGTTAAAGCCAGTACGAACTAGCAGCCTTGTATAGCACCATCTCAAGTCCCCAACTACTTGATTCTGCCCCTATTCCTAACCCATAATGCAACATCCTGATAGTGTAGTCTTGTAATTCAGGCCCATTTGGATGAAAACACACTTTTTCACAACTCAATGAATTCACACCATGATAATTATGTTGCCAAGTAACAATACACATATTTTTCACTCAAAGCATTTTAGTTTGACAATACAAAATATAATTGTAGGTTGATTTTACACTGTTTTGTTAACATTTTTCTCAGAATGTATAATTTAAGACTAGCTATTTATAACACAGAGTCAATTAGAGTGTTGCTCAGTTTGCTCTCCCTTTAAGACAATTATCCTCAGGGTGTATTTTGTGTTTCTTAAATCAGGTAGGGAGATATTATGCATGCTTATAACTTGTTTGCAAAATGCCGTCTTCAGGTAATAATGACATTTATGGACTCTGCCTAGAAAAGATCGTTCTGGTCTTCTGCAGAGTCCTAGATTTCAAGGGCATATATATCCATTTCTTAAGTGTTGTACACATCAACTGTTGTATGTTTTTTATTTGTGGAATTTTAATAGATTGAATTGAATTGAATTCCTGAAATGCGAGGAAGTTACCCTGTAGTAAGTTTTCCTGAGGATCACATTTGTGATGCATCACATCAAAATGAGAGACAATTTGCAGTGGAAGTTCTAGCCAAGGGTTAAGGAAATCAGTAGAATAATAATAAATGTCTAATTTTTGGGAAAGTATTTTTTTGATTTTCTGAACCTTCAATGTTTCATGTGTGTTCTATAAAAAAAAATTGAGCAAAAAAGATAAAGAGAAAGGGATTAATTTGCTAATATCTTTGACTCTTTTTTTTGGTGACTTTTCTCTCATTTTGATGTGATGCATCACATTTATATCCAAATGGAACACTCATTGCAAGCAGTCTTGAATATGGCTTAAGATAATCAAACTACTATCTGGCCCGAGTTGATCTCTATTTTTACCTAGTTGTCATTTGCTCTATAACATATTCTCAATTCTCTTATATCTTATTGTAGGTGTCATTCGCTGTGACATATTCTCAAGACCAGTCCTCAGCGTTCCAAGCGATGTCTATCTCAGTCGGAGTGTTTTGTGCGGTCTTTATCCTCTATGCTATGGCTAAGACAAACGCCTGGCGAAGGAGGGAAGGGCTTATCGTCATTGATATAGCCGTGAGTATTGGACAAATTTAATTTTCCTATCATTTGAAATCCCCATTCACTGAGAGGCAAATGTTTGTGTATGTACCAAATTCCATTCGTAATATTTTTTAATGGATGATTGCGAACAGTGTTTTCCATTGTCATCAGTGGCATATGCTAGCAAATGAACGAATTTGTTGTTTTTAGCAAATATAGGGGTTCGCAAGAGTTTTCAAAGAGAAATTTGAGACTTGATGAAATGTTTGAAATGTTTTGATGAATTCATAGGCATATATTCTGAACTGCAATTAAGAAATAAAATAGACTTTAGGCTCAATCTGATATTATGATCATATAATTTCAATGCAATTGATCATACATGTATTTTATGATCATATTGCCCAATTTAAGACCACAGTTAAGAATACAGGTAAAATAATTGAGTAAATCAACGGTTGTATGTTGCATTTATGTACTCATTTAATCCAAATAATGTGGTGATTATACCCTAAGTAAAACACTGAGCAAATAAATAGTAAATCATGGATAATGATGATACATTTAGATGTCTAGGGCTCTATTATCCATTTTAATAAAATAAGCGCGGGATCGTAAAATTAATCCAATGACCAGAAATAATATACTGTAAGTGCTTTGGTCATAACAGGTAAAGTGCTTAATAAGAAATTGTTTTATTATTATTATTAATGTGCATAAATTGTAAATATTCTGTTTTTATTTGACAGTCTATGTTCAAGTTCATCCTGTTTGCTTGTGGTTTGATTGCTGATGCATTCCTGATTGTCACTGTGGGAGTATCACTCTACTGGACTCTATTCTTTAAGGTAGAGTGGTAGTTAAGTCCTTCTTGCATTCCTATTGTCACTGTAGGAGTATCCTCTACTGGACTCTATTCTTTAAGGTAAGAGAATGGTAGTTAGTTTCTTGCATTCCTGATTGTCACTGTAGGAGTATCACTCTACTGGACTCTATTCTTGTAAGGAGAGTGGTAGTTAAGTCCTTCTTGCATTCCTGATTGTCACTGTAGGAGTATCCTCTACTGGACTCTATTCTTTAGGTAAGAGATGGTAGCTTAAGTCTTCTTGCATTCCTGATTGTCACTGTAGGAGTATCGCTCTACTGGGACTCTATTCTTTGAGGTAAGAGATGGTAGTTAAGTCTTCTTGCATTCCTGATTGTCATCTGAGGAGTATCGCTCTACTGGACTCTATTCTTTGAGGTAAGAGTGGTAGTAAGGTCTTCTTGCATTCCTGATATTCATTGTAGGAGTATCACTCTACTGGACTCTATTCTTTGAGGTAAGAGATGGTAGTTAAGTCCTTCTTGCATTCCTGATTGTCACTGTGGGAGTATCACTCTACTGGACTCTATTCTTTGAGGTAAGAGATGGTAGTTAAGTCCTTCTTGCATTCCTGATTGTCACCGTTGGAGTATCGCTCTACTGGACTCTATTCTTTAAGGTAAGCGATCGTAGTAAAGACCTTCTTGCATTCCTGATTGTCACTGTAGGAGTATCACTCTACTGGACTCTATTCTTTAAGGTAAGAGATCGTAGTAAAGACCTTCTTGCATTCCTGATTGTCACTGTAGGAGTATTGCTCAACTGGACTCTATTCTTTAAGGTAATGCCCCGCTGAGAGCTAGGAAAGCCTGAACTTTATCAGGGTCCTTGTATTCAGCATATAATGTATGAAGTTCAATTCCATTCTTTCATTACAAGAAAATGACAGTTTATAGAAATGTTTGAGAATAAAATTATATTACAAATTTTTAAGCGCACATTTTGTTTACCGGTATATCAGATAATTTTTTATTGGCGGAGTGGCCAGCGGTAAATCAAAATCCTTCTTTTTGTGCAAAGGCATTCAGTAAAGACATTTTTTTTTTCTTTTGTTAACCGCTAAATATCATCTCAATATATAGTCTACATTGTTTAAATATACATAGTGTACAATCTTTTACCCAAACTATGTATCAATTTGTATAGTCTTATGTTTAAAAACATTATACTTTGTATATAAATGATGAATAGGGGCCAGGCTCGACTAGCACATGTGCTATTTTCTGGTCCCATTCACCTCTTGTAATGTTTACATGTCATGTCATAAAAATGTTATCATTTGTAAGTAAATCAAATCAAATCAAATCATCTCAAGGAATTAATGTGTGTTTGTCTTCTCATATAGCGTCAGGATAGAGTATATCTCCTACTCCCTACATCAGGCCAGTCTAGTTCATTCAATACCTATGTCATTATAGCATTCGTCTTGAAGGTGAGTAGTAATTGCAAATTAATGGTGTTGTAGTTACTGTGACGAGGTGTACGGTTCACCATGTGGTTAGTCCTAAAAAGGACTGTTTGAGATACATGTAGTACATGGTGTTGTAGTTACTGTTACGAGGGTTACGGTTCACCATGTGGTTAGTCCTAAAAAGGACTGTCTGAGAGAGTACATGGTGTTGTAGTTACTGTGATGAGGTGTACAGTTCACCATGTGGTTAGTCCTTAAAGGGACTGTTTGAGAAAGTACATGTAGAAGAGGAAATGGAGAGTTGCAGAAAGTAGAAATTTGATAGGCGAGATAGAGAGTAGAGAGTAGATTCTTGATTTAGTCCTGAAAAGGACTGTGAAACAGATGAGAAGACAAGATGCAAGAAATGTTTGTGGTGGTAGTAGAGAGTGCTTGATGTTTTGGACAGGTTGACTGTACAACTTCAGGAGTCTTCAGATGTTGTAGTTGTTGTTCTTAATTTTTATGGCGCTGTCATTCATAATATGACTATTCACTCCAAAAATGAGATGTGTTCTCTGCTGCTGTAAAAGTTAACAGTCTGTCTTTAGACATCTGCACTTCGCTGTTTGTAAATTATGCATACCATTATGCATCTGCATCTATCTAATCTATCTAATTATCCACATCTCAAAGAACCATTTGGTATATAAAGAACAAAGTGGATGCACAAATTAAAAAATAAAGCTCAATTCAGTTGTAGCAGAAAAGTTTCTTCACTTGCAAAGTAGTTTAAAACAAAAATGTATAGATCTGCATTTTTCAAGATTAGTTTAATGTGAGCATGCTATGAAAGATATAGTCAAGTGTTTTGTAAAGTTGTGCTTAAATTACACACAGTTTGTAAACCACCCTCCCCCCCCCCCCCCCGGTGCAATTACTGAGTTATGTACATATACTCAATCATGTATACTGTATACACCATGCATGTATATTTTTAGTGCACATATTTTATCGATTTTGCTTTAAGACAGGGAATTTGTGAGAGTATTTTTTTGCAAATTTATTGTATTTGCATTCACTGTGTACAAAAACATCAGGGAGTGAAAATTTCTGTAGTCAGTAAGTCACAAAATTTGTAAAAAAAAAAAATGCCATGAATTATTCAGTGCATATACAGTACTCTAAAGCTTCGCTAACGTAAGATCATTATTTTTCATTCCTGTAGTTCCTGGACGTGCTCCACCTGCTGATAATCCAATGTCGTTCAGATATCTTCCTGATTGATTGGGAGAGGTCAAGAGGTCGTATGGTTCAAGCCAGTTCGGCAACGAACACCAAAGCATCGGTAGCACCCATCAGCGCTTGGAGGTCATTCTTTGTGGCAAATGAATGGAATGAATTACAGGTAAGAGTACAATATAAATACTTATATGGTTCAAGCCAGTTCGCCAACGAATACCAAAGCATCGGTAGCACCCATCAGCGCTTGGAGGTCATTCTTTGTGGCAAATGAATGGAATGAATTACAGGTAAGAGTACAATATAAATACTTATATGGTTCAAGCCAGTTCGGCAACAAACACCAAAGCATCGGTGGCGCCAATCAGTGCTTGGAGGTCGTTTTTTGTTGCGAATGAGTGGAATGAATTACAGGTATGAATACTACATAACTACTGGGGGTTGTTTCACCAAGTCCTTCTTAACCCATTGTATACTAAGCCTGCATATATGCGGGCTGAAGAAACATAGAACATCCCTCTTGTCAACTGTTTATTTCAATCATGATTGCATAAACATACAAAGACCTTATATAATTTAAATTATCTGATAATGATCTTTTTAAAGCTGTCTTTGTTTCACCTTTAAATGAAAAGAATTTCTTGCAAGCATGCTTGGAAATCACGATTCATTTGGATTTTCAAAAAGTTTTCAGTATACAACGGGTTAAGGGGAAGAATAACTTTACTAATGTCTGGAACATGTTCTCCGGTGCTATACTAATCATATCCATAATCATTTAACACAAGAACTGATCACCAGTCACATATAAAGTTATTTGTAACTTTCGAACGACTTGGTGAAACACAGAGCTGTTATGGTACAAGGTTGTTCAGCTACAAACACTAAGACATCCGTAGCGCCAATACGCGCTTGGAGATCGTTCTTTGTAGCGAATGAGTGGAATGAATTACAGGTAAGAATACAATATTAATACTGTTTCACCAAGTCGTTTGTAAATTAAGAATGACTTTACAAATGACTGATTATCAGTTCTTGCATTAAATTATAGAAAATGTGATTAGTATAGCACCAAAGAACATGTTCCAGTCATTTGTAAGATTATTCGTAACTTACGAACGACTTGGTGAAACACAGCCCTGTTTTGGTACAAGGTAGTTCAGAAATGAACACCAAGACATCCGTAGCAAGTACACAAATGTATCAGTGCTTGGGGGTCATTCTCTGTGGCTGATGAGTGGAATGAATTACGTGACTGTTATGAATACGATATGAATACTGGTATGGTAAACGATGGTTTAGCTGAAAACACAACATTTGAGGTCCTTATTTGTGCCCCATGAGTGATATGAATTACATGATGGTATGATTGTAATATTTCTTGATGGTTTTGTTGAAAATGAATGACTAATATCTCTCTTTCAACAATATGTGATGATTGATATTCTTTATTTTCAAAGGATTGGTGTAAATTCTAGAAGCTAAATTCATTCTTTAGTGAAAATACACAAACACAATCGATTGATATTTCTATCTTATTGCAAACATGAGTGGGATTTCAGTTTAGTATTATATAAAAGTTGAATATAATGATGATTTGAGTGCATCATTTTGAGATGACTCTGTACATAGTACATATTTCAATGAGTGAACATGCAAGATTATATATATTTCAACAAAAGTCTATAGGTACTAAATTTTAAGTGTTGATTGCATGTATCAATTTAGGAGGCAATTAATGTGCACTGGTGGCAAAGCGGATAGCAAGTTTAAAATTCCCATTACTACTTTGTACAGTTAACACATTTTTTTCTTTTTCATTATGATAGTTAATAACAAGATTCTCATGTTAATGGTTTTTTGATTTACAATTATCATAAAGAAATACAGTCTAAAAAGTATATAAGATTTGAATGAAAACGTTCAAAGTGTATCTTAGAATTGAGTGATTCCTATCAGCCCCTTCACAGAGGTTCTAAAATTGCGATTTGAGTCAAGTATTTATTGTCCATACAGATTATTATTATTTTTTTTTTTTGCTCCACTGGTGAAAATTAACATACCATAAAAATATTTATTACAATGGACTTGTTAAACATCATGAAAGAATGTGTATTATAACTTCAAGAAAGCTTCTGACTACTTGAGCCATTACAGATTACAGATTTCAGGGACGGACCCAGCATGGTTTCACTATAGCTCAGCTGGTAGAGCGCCTGACTAGTAACCTGCAGAATTTTGGTTTGAATCCCGATGGTACCCCATTTTCTTTGCTCATTTTTTCAATTTCAAGAAAGTGTGCTTTTACATTGCATCACACTATAGAGCTTGATTGTCTCGTACTTTGGGTCACGCCTGTGCTGTTAAGAATGGCTTTGAGCCAATCTGATTGATGCGGAATCTCCTGTAGCTTACATGTGAACATACATTTAAAGATTGCCCTGAAACTAGGATGTCTTCCTGCGTAGATGGCAGGGTTCAAGCAAGTCGGAAGCACAGCTAGAACAGCAAGATATGCCGAGTATAACCCATAGGACGGTGTGTAAAGGTTTAATGTATAAGGCAAAACACAGACAAAGAAGACGACGACGACTAGGGCCAGGTTCTTTGTGATGTTGATCTGTTTGATGCTTGGACCACGCTGCGATGATTTCTGATTGGATCGTCCATCGCTAGTAAGGTTGTCATTGGATGCTGTGATGGTGTCTCTCATGTTGATGATATGCTTTCTAATGAAGAGGTAGATGGCAATGTAAGAGAAGGCTATGATGAATGTGCAGGAAGTGAAGATGATGGATGCGATACTCTGGAAGACCAGAGCCAGAGGATGCTCCAGGTCCCAGAGACAGGACCTGAAGATGGGATCATAGACGATACCACCAGTTGCAGGAATCAGCTGCGGTATCACCACGGCAACCAACGGGAAGACCCAGAGGAACGCGACCATGATGACGTTCCCTCGACGCGTGTAGATCTTCTGCTGTAGTCTCTTGCTCTTGGTGATGACGATGTAACGATTGACTGCAATGGCTGTCAAGGTCAGGATGCTTGTGGAGTTTGTCCAAATCAGAATGACTCCCAACAGATCACACATGCCTTTCCCAAATGGCCATCCGGTCTCAGAGAGCACAGAGACTCCTTGGAAAGGCAGAGAGGAGGCCGAGATGAAATCGGATATTGAAAGACTCACCACGAACACATTGGTTGAGTTCTGTAGACCCTTGGAGAGGGAGACAGCTAAGAAGATGAGTAGGTTACCGATCATACCGAGTATCCCAATGATGATGGTCAAGGATGCAACCAGTACAACATGTATCTGGCTGCTGTAAACATAGAGTACAGTTGGTTGTTCAGTAATGTTCCAATAAGTTTCTGTGTATGTTGTTGATGTATCCATGATCAATTCAGCTCAGGCAGATATTCCTGAGAAAAGGGGGAAAAAATTGCACAAAGCTATTTTATAATCACACAAATATTTATTTTTTTGTTTTCTTTCAATAGTTTCAACTAAATATTGTTCTATTTATTCTTGTGTAAATAAAGGTGATATTCATTACACATTTCTTCTTCTTCTTTTGATAGAAAGTTCATTTCTAACTTCAATGCCCAGTGACGAAAGTACATTTTATTGAATTATTGAATTCTATCCTACTCAACACACACTATATAATTCCTGAATGCCTGATTGCTTTATATTTGGTCATATTCAAACGTGAGTGACACGACATTTGGACTGATAGAAGGGGGCATATCTTTGCACTTGTAGGTTATGAATGGATCATGACTACGGTATTATGTATAATGTAGGAGTGGTATGTGTCATTACTAGTTGGATTTGAATTTTACAATTGGTCCTGGAAATTATGATTAAAAAACAGTGCGTGAGTGACACGACAGAAAAAAGACATGGGTTTCTGACCATCATTGGTTATGGTTGGATTTGTGCCCAAGTAGATCTGTAAGGGTACCATAAGTGCTGGTATATGTATATGAATAGTATACCTCTCTGACATTTATTGTCCTTATTAACCATTCCCTCTCTGTGGAAAATGGTCCACCTTTATGTGTCGTGAGTGACACGACATCCAAAATGTGAGTACACGGGAACCAGTTGCCCGTTAAACTCAACATTTTGCAAGGTAGAATAACAAAGTCCAAATTACCTGTACAGTGTGTTCCTAAAAAAGAGGACCGAAGTTCAAAGGTTCAGTCATTCCAAAAGTATATGGTTATTCTTGTGATTTGGTTACTAGTAATAATAAGTAACTCAAAGGTGCAGCTATTAATGAAAGAACACTTGAGCTGAGGTCGCTAAAATTGCTAATTCGGGCTCACAGAAGTATAGGTCCATTTGAAGTTAATAGGACAAAACCCGTTTTTTTCCAAGTTATGTAGCTTTTGGATGGTACGAAACAAGAAATTTTTGTTAGTTTTTGGGTCATCGTTTTTGGTGTATTTTTTCACACAAGGTTCAATGAAATTTCGAATTCTCATTTTCCAAAGGACACTGGCGCACATGAGATGGAACGTTCACTATATTTGGGCCTCTGGAGTCGTTGGGTGACGTCGTATTCAGTAAGTGACGCTCCTGAGACTTCAGGCTTCTGGGTAACGACACATAAAGGTCGGGAAAAAGATTGTCGAAAATCCTGGTTCGTTTCTGTTATAAGTCGCTAGCAAGTTCCGAGCAAGGAGTTGCTGAGAAGCGTGGATACTTTCGTGCATTATTTAGGGGAGTCGCGCAATCCCCACGCGAGGACTCACAAGAGAACGTTGCTGTGCGTCTGAAAGAAGTCAGCGAAAGAATATTGAACATGTTATGACATTTGTTTGTTTTCTTCGCGACTTCCTTGGGAGACTCAGGATCCGTCGCAGTGACGCTCTCCGGGACTCCAGAGACTCATAATTAAAGATACGCATCTCAATGGTAGCCGGTGAGAAATCCACTGTTTATGCAAAGAGATGACGATTTCATTGAAACTTGCTGAAGAGATCCAATGAACAGCCAATTACGTTAAGAGAAGGTGTTTCGATACCCGGAAATGATAACCACAAACTTGGAAAAAACGGTATGTACTAATGTCGCCTTCAAAAGACCGCTGAACTGCTTGTGACCCATAGTCACTTTGGGACGTCAAAATGGCTCTCAAATTAAAGCTGATGAGTGTACTAATTATTTTAGGTAAACGGAATCACAAGAATAAACCATATACTTTTGGAATGACTGACCTTTGAACTTCGGTCCTCTTTTTTTAGGAACACACTGTATATGCCATGTTAGAGTAGTCCATGAAAATTACTTTAAGCGAAAAAAATATGACAAAAGTGATTGGTATTAAGAATAAGAGGCATTTAAAGCATCATAGTTTCATACGTGCAAATTCCTCTTTGCTCAATTATTCAGCGTAAGAAAACTGGATCACATAGTGTTTGAACTTAAATAATTGTTTGTATTGTAAAGAAGCCTTTGTGTTGATTTCAGATCCTAATATGCATTTTCAAAGGCACAGCGTCACATTGAAATTTCAGCTAAATGTTTCACTTAGTCTGAATATGACCATTTCAAAGTACGGATAATACTTACATCAACTTCAAACTTTTAATTGTTCTTCCTGAGGTAAATCCAACACATCTGATCACAGTACTTCAAAAACAAGAGGTTATGTGGTTTTATTTTTAAAAAGAATCCTTTTGTTTTTGGTGGTATAAATCCTTTTTGAGTGTCAGAATGTTGTCTTAAGAGTGCACTTAACTTGAAGATATTGTCCAGAAATGACCTGGCACCGTTAACACTGTAATATCAATATGAAATACCATTGAGATGACGTTACATATGATTGGCTTGTCTTGGTATATTGTGTACTTCAAAGCATACCTGCATATATTACATCCTGATCATATCCTGATTTCAATATCCTCAATTTCCTGTCTTCTTTTACCAGTTATCTTTAATTCTAGCACTCTGACCTTTCTTGTTTATTTAATTCATCTCTAGGAAATCTGGAGATCCGATCCTGTTTTCAGCAATATTAATATCCTGTCTTGATTAATCATTTTTTTTGTTCACAGTAGCATTCCATCCAATTACAAATGAATGTTGATTGTGGCATTCTGTTGTATTGTTTTAATTGGCTCATTCCATTTTTTTTTTTTTTTTAGTTTATCTCTAGGAAAAGATGTGATCCAATCCTATTTTCAATAAACTTGAATTTCCTTTCTTATGACTATTCATTTTGATTGCCTCATTCTAATGTTTCTTCTTATTTTATTTCATCTCTAGGAAATGAGAAGATCCAATCCTGTTTTCCAGATCATGTCTGTTCTCTTTTTCTTGGAGGTGAGTTCAATTATTTCACTCCCTTAATTAAGTAGACATGCAATAATGGACCAGTGATGGAGAATGCTCTTTCTTTCACTCTAAATGGATACAAAAACATACCATTCACCGAAAACGCAATCCACACTACTTTGATGTCATTCCGTGCACCAAAACTAAACTAATGTCATACTGGAATGAAATAATATAATTATTTGCCATCGTTGTCTCGATATTGGCAAGAAAATGGAAGCACCCTGTGGTTTTTTCATAATAACAGACTAAAAAAGAATAGTATTAAAAACTTATATGATAGATCAGGGTTCCCAGCCCATCAGGGAAATCAGGGGAAATTAATTTACTATTTTCCAGTCAGGGAAAAGTCTGGGAATTTAATTTTTAAAAATGTCTAAAATCTTGGAAATATCAGGGAATTTTGATTGGCCCCAAAATTGAAAGTACGGTAATCATACTCTGCTATATCACACCTCCTGAACCCCTGTTACATAATTTACACTGGCTCCCTATTAGACAACAAAAATTTTTTTCAAGTTACTTCTTTTGGTATACAAATCACTTAATAGTCTAGCCCCAAAATATTTGCCTGATTGTTTAGAAATTTATGTCCCAGGTAAAAGAACTAGGTCCTCCAAAGACCCATTTAAGTTGACGTACTTAACTAAACGAAAACTGAAGATAGACCCTTCACTGTTGCATCCTCAAAGGAATGGATCAAACTCCCTCTCACATTAATTAAGACAATCCCCAACAGTTGAATAATTCAAGAAATCCCTGAAAACCTTTTTTTTTTTTAAAGGAACTACGTTCATTTATATAATATGGTTCTTATTGTGTATTTTGTTTTGTGTGAATATGTAAATTGAAATTGTGAGCGCTTTGGGCCATTTGGAAAAGGCGGGATATAAATATTGGGTATTATTATTATTATTATTATTATTTTGCTGCATATCAAAACAACATCCTTTAAATGACTGGCTAAAGTGTCTTTTAGTGTAGCAAAATATGCATCCATCTTTAGTGTTTAACCAGTTGATTACGGAACTCATCTCATTGCTATACACCTAGTAAATGACCCATCTTGTTTCCATGATCATAGTGCTAATAATACAGTACCAGGCGCGGAACCAGGATGAAAATCCTAGATCTGCCAACTGAGTCCCCTCAAATTATAAGATGTTCTTGGGATCCGCCAACTGAGTCCCCTCACATTATAAGATGTTCATGGGATCCGCCAACTGAGTCCCCTCACATTATACTTTCTTAAAAACCAAAAAGAGAAACAAACTTAATCCTTTTTTTACAGAGGCGAAAACATGGAGTTATACTAACATTAACAAATTTAAAGGGGAAGTTGTTCACCCTGGAATTGTTGTTTAAAAATGCAGATTAAAAAAAAGGAGTGAAAGTTTAAGAATCGAACCAAAATGTAGTTATGATATTTAAGTTTTTTTTCTGTACCGTTAGGGTCGGCCCTACTCTTCAGTGTTGGTGTATGGAATTCCTAATTTGTCTTTTTTCATTGTTTTGTAGGGATGGGTCAATTTCTAGAGGTATGTACTGGATATTCGCTGTTATGTTGCCGATTAATTTTTTATTATAAGGTGTTTAGAGCCATTTAGGAACTTTTGGATTGTAAAGTTAATGGGCGGGCGTTCCCAAGGTAACGGAGTTGATTCAGAAGCACTTTCAGCATTCAAACAATTTTCACTCTTTAAATTCTTATTTTAAAAGATGGTTCTGACAATGCTGAATGGTTTACCTCTTTCCAATGATAATTTGTATAGTGTCTTGATAATTAATGAGATATGGAATTTTCTTCATGTTACGGGTGAGCAAATGGATGTATTTGAGCAAAACATTTTTACTGTTAAACTCTGTGCACTTTACAAATGGGCTTAACAATTTTTGAGTATTGGATTGGATTCTATGCTTATAGGTATAATATGCGCGTTGCAAAGGAAATTGGTGAATAATTTGCTAAATTGACTATTATAAACTTGGACCATGGTCTGGTTACGGGTGACCTCTCATGACAATCACCACTGGCAACTTGTAAAAACGACTCACTCTCTCCTTGTAAATAAAAAACTCTCTTGATTGGTTTCAATTCTTAAATATTCTGTTTGGCATCTTGTATGATAGTTTCTAGGTAGAGGGGATTACAACCTTTGACACAAGAAATTCTTTGAACACTCACTTTAAGTAATGCAATTTATTGCGCGGCATTTTTTCAAGATTCAAATAATGGATTTTTCTTTATTTGTAACCATTTTTGATTTTGTTTTTTGTTTTTTGTTTCAATAAGCTTAAGAGCTAATGAGGTTTTACCACAAACTTCTAACAGAAACTTTTGAACTTTTTATTTTGATTGTCTCACGATGGCTTTTTTATGCAAAGTTTTTTCAAATACATAATGTTTTTCCTCCATTTTTTTTTAACTCATTTGTTATATGATTAACACTAGGGTTGCGGGGATACAAAAATTTATAACACCGGATTTTGGGAAAATCGATGGCCCGAATTTCCAAAAGGTGGATTCTGCAAACTTCCCTGGGTTTAACCCTGGGCTTTTAACCTAGAGTTGGGACTTGGATTTTCATTTAGGTATTCACAAAGGGTAGGGACTCGAA
The DNA here is from genome assembly GCA_940671915.1 of Paracentrotus lividus. Classification (NCBI taxonomy): domain Eukaryota; kingdom Metazoa; phylum Echinodermata; class Echinoidea; order Camarodonta; family Echinidae; genus Paracentrotus; species Paracentrotus lividus. The sequence continues at coordinate 11,027,859 of CALNVZ010003014.1, read as the reverse complement.
ACTGATTCCACAGATACACCTAGCGTTTCATATAAACACCGTCATCAATTATGGGTGTTCTACTGTTCGGTGAAATCCATAAACTGGGTGGATCCGGTGGAGCTGTCCCCCCGATTTAACAAAACCATGGTCACGGATTTCCCGTGGGTTTTGCAGATCCCTTCTATTGTGGCTTCGGGCTTACGATATGCTTTATGCAGATTTTTTTCAAATTCACACTTTTTTTTTTTTTTTTTTTTTTTTTTTTGCAAATTCCATTTTTCTATTAGGTAATTCCCATGATGTTCACCCATATTTTCTACGCGATTTTTTGAAGGAACTAGATATATGTATTTGGTAATCTTTAATGCCCCTACCCCTTAATGCTTTTTTCCTTTTTCTTCATTGTTGAGGCATTTTCCGTATGTTTTGTTTCTATAATAGCACTGGTAGAGGTAATTTCAACCATTGTATCACTTTTTCTATATGTAAGCGGTAGTGTTTCTTTAACAATACTATTTAACTATTATATATAAACTTTTAACAACTTGATTTGGGTTCACGCCTATCCAGTATATTTGCAAGTAAGGGTAAAATCAGACCTCACTCTGTTGTGCAAATTACCTAATTGCTCTGAACAAAGGGATCATTTGATTGATCTTACACTGATACCCCATGTCTTCTTGTGGCCACTTCCTCTAAAAGGACATTTGAACTTAACATTTTAGTTGTGCTTGATCTTGTCATATGTGCGTTCATGGGATGTCACTCCGTAACCTTATAGTGTCGGAGTGGGACAATTTATATTGAAAGCCGTAGTCTCAAACAAATCCATATTACTTATAAGAGTGTATGTAATTGATAGGTATGGGTGTTTCCAGATTTGCTTAATTGCAAAATAATTATTTCTAAATAACTTTACAAAACATATGTTCTCTGTTTGTGGTTACGGAAAGTGACATTTTGAGAGTACTTCTGTTGTGCTCAATAGATTGTTGAAACAAATGCAAGCAACACATTATGTGAATTTTTTTTAAATATCATATCATTGCTTTGTACAATAAATTAATACAAAAAGTATAATTTTCTTTTCTGGTTACCAATTTTCTTATTCTGAAATCTTGTGTTGATAAAATTAGACTGAATTTGACCATTTTTTAGTAAATTGAATACTTAATGCCCATTTTTCCAAAAACCAAATGCCTCAGTCACTCCACGTATTTGATGGCGTTTGCTTTATTTGTACCAATTCGTCATTGGAACAATGATTTGAATTTTGGGGGGTCATGTGTCTGTTTTGCTTATGGAACTGCCCTTAATTTACGAATCATCATTGGCTTACCGTGGCTGGCATACCTGGGGGCGTTTTAATGAAAGCGAATTGTCTTCGGACGGCCTTCTTTACCTTCGACAAACTTTGCCTCTCAGCCAATGAATGCAAGCATTCAGACTTTATACACAGTTAGTCCCCCAGTTGAGATCAATGAATTTTCTGATCTCACCCAGATCAATGCAAGCATCAGTTAAGATTATACAGTTTGTCTAGTGAGGGAATAGTGTATATGTTCTCAGCCATTCAAATGGCAGATCAATGCTTTACAGATTGTTCAGGAGGAATAAATGATATTTGTTTACTCAGCCAAATCAGATGGCATGCATTTTCGTAGGTTTACAACGTTTTCAGTGGGCTATACCCTTTTCAGTAGGCTTATACATTTTCAGGCAGCTTATACAGTGTCCCCGTGGATCAGTGTATTCTGTTTCCTGAATGTACTGGTTTTAACTTTGTAGTGAACGGAGGCATGGACGAAGACGACCGTGCTTGAACCAAAGATTCAACTGGAGAAAGGATCTTTCTTCTTCGTTCCATGGATGGCTCTTCTTCAAAGATGCTGGTTGGAAAGGATATAAAGATGGTTTTTCATGAATCAAAAAATCAGAGACAACACAACTGGAAAATACAATAATCTGTGTAACAGTGTAAATAACAACTTTTTAAATGGGTTATAAAAATTGAGGTATTAGGAAAAACTAAAAACTAAAAACCTTGTACATAAATCCAAAAAACTTGATAAGAGGGCATGTTCCATCCTTTTGCATTTGTCTCATTCTGGTATTCCCGTGTCCGTAACGACGCCGTTCAACTCTTTTTTTTTCAAAATCGACGTCCAACTTTAGTCTTGAGTTTCTTGTTTGCCATATTCTAGTCTTACTACTCTCGAGGCATCACGATCTGAAGCAAATATTGTTTCATCGTCTCAAAAGATCTAAAATTGTTTGTTCCAAAATGTCTAGAAGACACAAATGGAATCGACCTTAAATGTATTTCTATAGTGGCCTTGTTGCTCCAAAACACAAGTCTTACCAGAACTTTTTTTTTTTGAAGCTGTGCCAATTAAATTTTGGGTAAAGATGGATAACTTCTAGTACTAACCATTGAAAGTATTGGATTATAATAAGCCTGTTCTTCAGCACATTGGCAGGGAGGTTTGGGTTGAGGGATCCCCCCGGCCCCCCCAAAAAAAAAAACTTTTTTTTGGATTTTACCAGGATGCACCCCAGTTTTCATTCTCAATAGCTCCCAATAAGGGTGATGGGGTAATAGATTCGTCCGAAACCATACGTTCAAACTTTGCTTTATCCTAACGGATTGGGGACCGACTATTGTTAAGTGTATGGGGCCTTGTGTGGAATATGACAGCTTATGCTATGGATTTGCTATTCAAATTATAGAGAGGGATGATTTTTAGGGGGCTTGAGGGAAGGATTTCATGGATGGAATTGAATTGTTACAAGTGTACTGTACTTCCTGTGTTAGGAGAAGAATATATGATGTCTGGTCTTTCTGTGTGTATAGAGAATTTGAAATGTAAATATGAATGTCTGTTCTGTGTCTGTGTATAAGGGAGATGAAATATGGGATGGCATGTTTGTAACATGGTCTGTCATTCTGTGTTTTTAAGGAGTTGAAATATGGGGATGGATGGATTGTAATTTTCTGTCTTACTGCTCGTATAAGGAAAGAATGGAAAATATGGAGATGGCATGATTTTGTAACTTGTTCTGTTCTTTGTGTTTAGGAGATGAATATGGGATGGATGATTGTAATTGGTCTGGTCTTTCTGTGTAATAAGGAGATGATATGGGATGGATGATTTGTAAATGTCTGTCTTTCTGACGTGTAAGAGATGAAAATAAATATGATTGTTCTGTCTTTCTTTGTGTAAGAGATGAAAATATGGAGGTGATTTGTTATGTCTGTCTTTCTGTGTGATATAGGAGATGTAGGATGGATGATTAGAAGTCTGTCTTTTTCTTGCGTGTAACAGAGAATGAAATATCAGACGCAATGTCTGTCTTTGTGTGTAAGAGATGTATCGTGTCGTGTCTTTCTGTGTTTGTAAAGGATGGGAATAATATGATGTTGTTTCTTGTGTTTTGTAAGAGATGAAATATTGATGTCTGTCTTTTGTGTATAAGGAGTAAAAATTGGGTGTCTTCTGTGTGTTAAAAGAGAAAATAATATGACTTCGCTCTGTCTCTATTCTGGTCGATGTAAGGGGAGATGAAAATAATCATGGAATGTCTGTCTTTCGTGTATTAATGAGGGATGAATATATGAATGTTTGTTTTTGTGTGTTAAAGAGATTAAATAATTTTGGAATGTCGTCTTATCTGTGTAGTTAAGAGATTGAAAAATATAAATGTTGTTCCGTTTCTGTGTATAAGGAATATTGAAATTATGGGTGGAATGATTGTAAATGTACTGTCTTCTGGCTGTATAAGGAAGAATAATGGGGATGGTAGATGACATGTTAGTCTTTCTTGTGTATAAGGAGATGAATTATGGGATGGGATGATTTTGTCATGTCTGTCTTTTTGTCATGTATAAGGAGATTGATTAATATGAATAACACCGAAGTGAGGTTTTATATAAATTTCAAAAAGGAATAGTTGGAATCAGCCAAAGGTCATGGGCTGGGTTTGATTGAGACTGGTTAGAACTGATATGGCTGTGTTATATAAGGGGTCGGACTGTATGTTTAGTGGTTTTGTTCGTGGTGGTTTGATTTTTTGGATTTCCGTTTATCTTTGTGATATTTCCACTTTCCACTCAGTATTTTATGTCCCTCATTGATACGCCGAATTTCACAGATTATCCGCGGATATCTGTTCCCATATTATAAGTATTATTAAATGTAGGTAAATATACCACTTTTTTCTTCATTTCTCTCTTCAATCGAGGGATGATAGGACACCACTTACATCTTCCCATTCATAATCAATTCGGACGAGTTTGGTTTTGATATTTGGGTATGGGGATAAGCTTTTTGCAAAATTTTTTTATTGGTTCACAATATCGGGCGTTCGTTGCGGGGAGCAGATTTGTATCGGTTGTATGCTGAACAACAACCATAAAAGCATTGCTGATGCGGACCTAGCAAGTCTGGAAATAGTTGTTGTTGTTGTGATGGGCCAGGCTACCTCTATTTCAGTGGTTTGATGATGGCCGCCAACAAAACGGTAAGTTGTATGATGACGGAGAAAGCAAGCATGGTCAGGCATGTTGATGGCGAGCGGGAAATCGTGTGTTGATATTGGACTAATTGGAATTGGTGTTTGATCGGAATGGCCAGCCAAAGTAGTGTTGTATCAGCACAGAGTAGGATGTTGATGGGGAAAAGCAAGAAAAGTTGGCATTGATGAGGACAGGATTCTGTCAGGATAGTTGTGGAGAACAATTGGATTGTGTGTTGTGTGGAAACAAGCAGAAAAAGTTTGTATATGGAGGCGCCCGCAACCATCCAATTGGGTTGTATGTGTGGCAGATTATGTAGATGATCGATGCGATCGCAGCAGACGCATGTCATGTGTGATGTAAGCCAGAACAGAAAGTTTGGTGTTGATTGATGGCAAGCAACCGAATCGATAGGTTTTGGTGAGGTACCGCAACAGAAAAAGTTGTGTGTTGAATGAATGGACCAGCAAACCTCTATGTTCAGGTGGTTTGTTGACAGGCGCCCGATGCTTGCGTTCTTCTCCTGATTTGAGATGACACTAAAAACAATACACTAAAATTGTTATTTCTCAACAACCTAAACTTATCTCTACAGAGCGATGCGTTACGAGTGGGCTTGAATAATATTCTCCTCTTGACCAATGATTCATTAATAAGCGTAAGTGGTGGAAATTGGAAGATATTTAAGAGTTTTAGTATTTAATTAAGCTGGAATTTATAATTAATGGTTTGGAAAGTATTATATGTCTTATAAATGTTTATACTAGAAGAGTTGGGAAAGTTGGACTTTTTTATGTTGAGAATTGAATATATGCATTAGGTTAACGGTTAACCGTGAAATTTTAGCTTCATAATTAAAAAGTATATTCATTCATGAAAGGTTTACTTTAGGATGTTAAAAAAAATGGTCACATTCTAATAAAGAGGGTGAGTTAGTAATTCTTCTGTGGGCGGTTTTTAATATTTCTTGAGGAATTTTTATATCGAGTATTTGGAAAACTTTACATGACAACATAAATTTCAAATATTGATTGATAATGATCTTATTGTATATGATTTAGTTTTACTTTTTTTGAATTCTTATTTTTTGGGGGATATTTTTTGGTTATATATAGAGGGGATGGATATCTTAATTTTTTTAATTGGGATATGTTTTGGAATGTCAGAGGATAGTGAGTTGTGTTATTAAAATTTTGGAATAGGTATGTTGGTTTTAGATTTTTGTTTGTATGTTTATAAGGGTTGTGGGGGGAAATGAGCGGTTTTTGAATTTTAGTGGTTATGTGGTAAGAATATTATTTGGTTAAGATTAGTCAAAAAGTAATAGTTAATAATAGATGTAAGGACAACAAAAGTCTTTTAACCCTTTAACTTATTTCACCCCCGGCAATATTGTACCTCGAGGCCATTTGGATTTTTATCTTAATGACCTATTGTGTATGTTTTGGAGTGTTTATGTTTCTGGCACACAACTGATTTAACTGGAACCCAGTTTCCGCTTGACAAAACATATCATGTATGATCAACTATATTTTATTTGAATATCATATGATTCTCCAACCTAAAAGTTGTGTAAAATTCGGAGTGGAAGGGTTAGTATTGATTATTTTGTTTAGTTTGGAAGAATATGTGAAGGATAGTCTGTTAGTTTCACTTCACTTGTATAAGATTTTCTGTTGGGTGATCCGCCAACTGAATCCCTTCTCACATTTATAGATGTTTGTGGATTCCCCCACTGAAGTCCCCTGCACATATAAAGATGTTCTTGGGATCACGCCAATCTGGAGGTCCGCGTCCTACATGTGATAAGATGTTTGCTTGGGATTCGCGCATTCTGTAGGTTCCTTTCCATAGTCTTTTATAGACTGTTCGTTGGGATTTCG
>CALNVZ010003014.1:10991875-11021453 GCA_940671915.1 Paracentrotus lividus | reverse complement strand
ATCCACCAACTGAGTCCCCTCCCATTATAAGATGTTCTTGGGATCCACCAACTGAGTCCCCTCACATTATAAGATGTTCTTGGGATCCACCAACTGAGTCCCCTCACATTATAAGATGTTCTTGGGATCAAGCCAGTTATCTTGTGACAGCTAAATCTTATTTCAATTGAAACATGTATTTGAACATTGTGTGAAATTGGGTTCAGAGAATTGTCTCAAAATCATGTTGTATCTGTAACTTGTGGGAGGGCAGTGCAACTTGTAAGGTCTATTTTCAGAGAATTTCAATTCTCAAGCACGCTAGAAAATTTGGAAATTTTTAAAGATTGTTTTGATTTTTTACATCTGATGTTTTGATAGAATTTGTGCCCAAGTTTTTAAAAATCCCTTTCTCCAAAATTTACTTGTCTTCCCAGAATCAGGATGGGTTTGTGCACAATGGGACTACCTTTGAATTTTCCCCAGATCACATTTTGTATGAATTTACTTGAATAAAAGTAGAAATATATTACAGTTTCAAGGCTATTGTCACAGTTTTTGTGTATCGATATTTGTTTTCATCACTGTGAAGGATTTTCAGCAATGAAATTGAAGCTGGTTATTTTGCCATTAGGGCAAGTGTGAGATCATGTACCCTGCTTTAATACTCAATGTAGTATACATGTATATGAATTATTATCACATATCTACTCACATTCACTCATCTATTGTTTAAAATCAGAATTATATTTGGAAATGTTGTTAACATAAGATATGGTAATGAATAGGATTTTTTTTTTTTTTTTAATTATTCTTTGGGAGCAAGCAGGTTCTTATGAGCTTGAAACCAATTCCAAGTGCTGTTGGTCTTTTATCAACTTTGTCTCATGGACGATATCAAATATAAAGCGATATCAGGCCCTCTTCAGCTATTATAAAAATTGTGGTTCATTCACACTACAGGTTGTGGGTTTTAAAAAGTTGACTACAACCGACCCATGAAGCACTATTTACCTACCCTATGATGCAATAATATTATTGTCAGCTGAGAAAAAGAAAGGCGCTAATACAGGTAAAAAATGTTCCATTTGGAACCGGAAGGGTGCTATTACTATTGACTTTGTATAGCAATAACGCCCTTCTGGCTCCCAACACCGATATGTGTTCCTTTACATTACAGGTAGTGGGTCTGAAGAACCTTACTACGACCGACCCACGTAGCAGTGTGAACCCACTCTATAATACAATAATCAATGTACATGTATGCATTCATTCACACTACAGGTTGTGGGTCTGAAGAACTTGACTACTACCGACCCACGTAGCAGTGTGAACCCACTCTATGATACAATACTCAAATGTTTGTGTTCATTCACACTACAGGTAGTGGGTCTGAAGAATCTAACTACGACTGACCCACGTAGCAGTGTGAACCCACTCTATAATACAATAATCAATGTACATGTATGCATTCATTCACACTACAGGTAGTGGGTCTGAAGAATCTAACTACGACTGACCCACGTAGCAGTGTGAACCCACTCTATGATACAATAATCAATGTATGTGTTCATTCACACTACAGGTTGTAGGTCTGAAGAATCTAACTACGACAGACCCACATAGCAGTGTGAACCCACTCTATGATACAATAATCAATGTATGCATTCATTCACACTACAGGTAGTGGGTCTGAAGAATCTAACTACGACTGACCCACGTAGCAGTGTGAACCCACTCTATGATACAATAATCAATGTATGTGTTCATTCACACTACAGGTTGTGGGTCTGAAGAACTTGACTACGACCGACCCACGTAGCAGTGTGAACGCACCCTATGATACAATAATCAATGTATGTGTTCATTCACACTACAGGTTGTGGGTCTGAAGAACTTGACTATGACCGACCCACGTAGCAGTGTGAACCCACCCTATGATACAATAATCAATGTATGTGTTCATTCACACTACAGGTAGTGGGTCTGAAGAATGTTACTACGACAGACCCACGTAGCAGTGTGAACCCAGCCTCTGATACAATAATCAATGTATGCATTCATTCACACTACAGGTTGTGGGTCTGAAGAATCTAACTACGACTGACCCACGTAGCAGTGTGAACCCACTCTATGATACAATAATCAAATGTTTGTGTTCATATACACTACAGGTTGTGGGTCTGAAGAATCTAACTACGACCGACCCACGTAGCAGTGTGAACCCAGCCTCTGATGAATACATTGGGGACTATTCAGATATCTTGAGATTTGGCATGGCTTCTGGCTTGTACATCCTGGTTGGTGTTATTCAGGTACTGCATAAGTGGTTATATTCACAGTGTTTTTATTTTTCAAATTTTGTCCGTCTTCGCAAAAATTTCAACTTCAATTTAAGGCTATCTATAGTAATGAAAACATTTTTTTTTTTTTTCAATCGTTAAAATATCCCCTCGCGAATTTCCCCAGCTAGTCCAAAATTGCAAAAAAAATATCTATAGCCAAAATATTGGCTATAGATGTACAGTAACTTGATGGAAGTATGACCTGGTTCTCCTATATAGAGCGTCCCAGAAAAAAAAAGAAGTAAACCCAACTTTGAGAGCCTCATCTTAGAATTGTATAATTTATGTGAAATTAATTGTTATTCCATATGAAAGAGGAATTATTCCATTGCGATTAGAATTCTATCTTTGTATTCTTGGATTACTGAGAACTTGAGTTTTTAAAAATCTCTGTCAAAATTAGCTTGTACCAAGTTTTGGCAGAAGCAACTCTGGCTTTCTGATAATTGCTTGAGGTAAGCCTTCCTTCCACTACTTTCACTTACATATCTAAATCGTCCTTGTACAGTTTATCCATACAATTCAACAACAAAACTCTTTTTCCAGCTGTCCTGCTATACTGTCATGTTGATATTTTCAGTAAGATTATCAACACATTAACTTGGTACACATGTATACAATTGTTTGTCATAATCATCCTAACACTTATAACTTTTTAAAGATTATTTAATGATTAACTTTGATTTATATTTTGTTTATTCCCAGTGGTTGTTCTATACACTCATCTATGAGAGGTTTGTGGAAGATGCTCTCAGGAACTTTGTGGATCTATGCTCCATGGCAAATGTAAGTAGGCACGTGGCTGACGTAAGAGTTATGGCATGTCCTTTATAACGTCTACATACAATTGTAACTCTTAGAACCTTCTCCCAGCCCCACCACTTATCATTCTTCTTTTGAAGGATTAAGTGTTCTTGTAACCTGTCCCTTGACTGTGGTGGCTGTGTGAAGATGTGGCCAACATCCTCCTCTAACCACCACTCTTAGGGACTGTACCAGTCCCATCCCTGTTATCTTCCCACCTCTTTCTCAGCCACCTTTATTTGTCCCTTGTAAGTTTGTCTTTGCAAGTACTGTTGAACGCGAAACATATCCAGACCAATTTAACTTCCTTTTCCGCACGAATGTGAGGAGGTTGTCATGAGGTCCTATTGCGTTTCTGATTTTGCTAACAACTTAATTGTTGTTAATGAAAGAAGGCTGCTTGAGTATATCAGATTATAGTCCACTCCTATAATAACAAGGTTATTGGGATCAAGCAAATTACTGTGTAATAAAATCTTGCTTTACTAAATCATGAATATTGCAGAATGTATGTACAATTTTTTTGGCCAAATTATCCTATTAAAATTTTTTTAAATCTACTTTGTTTATGGTAGGGACACATCTAAGATATTACAATTTTGTTTTCAATGTATTGGTATTTACATTAACTCTCTATATTAACTTGCTCTCCCTGTTTTCCTTTGTAGATCAGCGTATTTGTTCTGTCTCAAAACAACTATGGTTTCTACATTCATGGTCGCTCTGTGCATGGCTTTGCAGACACTAATATGAAAGAAATCAAATCACAGCTTAAGAGAGAAGAGGTGATATTTTTTAATAGATTTCATTTGTGTTCTGCCAGCTTGAAACCACTCATAAGTCGCCAGAATGCATTTATTTTTTTCCTTGATATATATTTCCTGAATCTAGATATTCCAAGCTTTCCAGGGACATTAAAAACTTATAGTTTGCTAAAGTATTCAGAGGTGATATTATTAGTTATATCCAAAAAAAGAAAAACGGCCATTATCCCTATTGTCCTTTTAGTGACTTACAATGTATTTATTCATTTGAGCTGTTGGTCTTATTTCATGTATTGTAAATTTATTATCAAAAATATATAGTTCATGTATGATTCCTGCTAATAGAATGGATATAATTCATTTCATTTTGTTTTTTATGTTTGTGACAAACATGACAAACACATTCTAACTTCTGACAGAGATTCCCTTTTCTGGAATACTGGATAGACTACCGTAGTTTTTAGTATTTTAATATTTTCTTGTTTTTGTTTTGATGTGTTTTGTTAAAAGAACTATTGCAATATGCAAGTTCAAAATGCAGAATTTGGGGGAAAAGTGCTGCTGTTACATTTTCATTGTAAGACAAATTTCGACATATCATGATCCTACAATTCAACAAAAGGTAAAAGCTTACAAGTGCATTAATACTCCATTGGGGTTTCCCATATTGGGATGAAAAACTATAAGAAAATCTATATATACTTGTCATACCTTTTATCCTGGAATTTCATACAATATAAAAACTCACAAATGCCTTCGATGATTACCTACTGGTGACGATCTAATAGAATAATAATCATTTATTTCACATTGTGTGATTGTTTCTAGGACAACCTTGTTGGACAGAGAGGTTTGGAACCTAACACTGATCAACAAACATTTGAAATGCTTCTCAGTACAAACTTCAGAGATAGATATAACTCTATTGTTCTTCCCTTGGTAAGATATTAAATGCTTCTCAGTACAAACTTCAGAGATAGATATAACTCTATTGTTCTTCCCTTGGTAGATATTAAATGCTTCTCAGTACAAACTTCAGAGATAGATATAACTCTATTGTTCTTCCCTTGGTAGATATTAAATGCTTCTCAGTACAAACTTCAGAGATACATATAATTCTATTGTTCTTCCCTTGGTAGATATTAAATGCTTCTCAGTACAAACTTCAGAGATAAATATAACTCTATTGTTCTTCCCTTGGTAGATATTAAATGCTTCTCAGTACAAACTTCAGAGATAGATATAACTCTATTGTTCTTCGCTTGGTAGATATTAAATGCTTTTCTCAGTACAAACTTCAGAGATAGATATAACTCTATTGTTCTTCCCTGGTAGATATTAAAATGCTTCCAAGTACAAACTTCAGAGATAGATATAACTCTAGTTGTTCTTCTTGGTAGATATTAATCTTCTCAGTACAAACTTCAGAGATAGATATAACTCTATTGTTCTTCCCTTGGTAGATATTAAATGCTTCTCATACAAAAACTTCAGAGATAGATAATAACTCTATTGTTTCTACCTTGGTAGATATTAAATGATATAAATGCTGTCTCAGTACAAACTTCAGAGATAGATATAATCTATTGTTCTTCCCTTGGTAGATATTGATATTAAATGCTTCTCAGTACAAACTTCAGAGATAGATATAACTCTATTGTTCTTCCCTTGGTAGATATTAAATGCTTCTCAGTACAAACTTCAGAGATAGATATAACTCTATTGTTCTACCCTTGTAAGATATTAAATGATATTAATGCTTCTCAGTACAAACTTCAGAGATAGATATATACTCTATTGTTCTCTCCTTGGTAGATATTAAATGATATTAATGTTCTCAGTACAAACTTCAGAGATAGATATAACTCTATTGTTCTTCCTTGGTAGATATTAAATGCTTCTCAGTACAAAACTTCAGAGATAGATATAACTCTATTATTTCTTCCCTTGGAAAGATATTAAATGATATTAAATGCTTCTCAGTACAAACTTCAGAGATAGATATAACTCTATTGTTCTTCCCTTGGTAGATATTAAATGCTTCTCAGTACAAACTTCAGAGATAGATATAACTCTATTGTTCTTCCTTGGTAAGATATAAATGTATTAATGCTTCTCAGTACAAACTTCAGAGATAGATATAACTCTATTGTCTTCCTTGGTAGATAATTAAAATGCTTCTCAGTACAAACTTCAGAGATAGATATAACTCTATTGTTCTCCCTTTGGTAAGATATCAATATGATTTAAATGTTCTCAGTACAAACTTCAGAGATAGATATAACTCTATTGTTCTTCCCTTGGTAGATATTATTAAATGCTTCTCAGTACAAACTTCAGAGATAGATATAACTCTATTGTTCTTCCCTTGGTAAGATATAATGATATTAATGTTCTCAGTACAAACTTCAGAGATAGATAACTCTATTTGTCTTCCCTTGGTAGATCATTAAATGCTTCTCAGTACAAACTTCAGAGATAGATATAACTCTATTGTTCTACCCTTGGTAAGATATTAAATGATATTAAATGCTTCTCAGTACAAGAACTTCAGAGATAGATATAACTCTATTGTTCTTCCCTTGGTAGATATTAAATGATATTAAATGCTTCTCAGTACAAACTTCAGAGATAGATATAACTCTATGTTTCTCCCTTGGTAGATATTAAATGCTCTCTCAGTACAAACTTCAGAGATAGATATAACTCTATGTTCTTCCCTTGGTAAGATATTAAATGAATTAAATGCTTCCAGTACAAACTCAGAGATAGATATAACTCTATTGTTCTTCCCTTGGTAGATCATTAAATGCTTCTCAGTACAACTTCAGAGATAGATATAATCTATGGTCTAACCGTTGTAAGATATAAATAGATATTAAAGCTTCTCAGTACAAACTTCAGAGATAGATTATAACTCGCTATTGTTCTTCCTTGGTAGATAATGATAAATGCTTCTCAGTACAAACTTCAGAGATAGATATAACTCTATTGTTCTCCCTTCCTGGTAGATATTAAATGCTCTCAGTACAAACTTCAGAGATAGATATAACTTATGTTCTACCCTTGGTTAAGATATAAATGATATTAAAATGCTTCTCAGTACAAACTTAAGATAGATATACATCTACTTGTTCTTCCTTGGTAGATATAAATGATATTAAATGCTAGTACAAAACTTCCAGAGATAGATATAACTCTATTGTTCTTCCCTTGGTAGATATTAAATGCTTCTCAGTACAAACTTCAGAGATAGATATAACTCTATCGTTCTACCCTTGGTAAGATATCAAATGATATTAAATGCTTCTTAGTACAAACTTCAGAGATAGATATAACTCTATTGTTCTTCCCTTGGTAAGATATCAAATGATATTAAATGCTTCTCAGTACAAACTTCAGAGATAGATATAACTCTATTGTTCTTCCCTTGGTAGATATTAAATGCTTCTCAGTACAAACTTCAGAGATAGATATAACTCTATTGTTCTACCCTTGGTAAGATATCAAATGATATTAAATGCTTCTCAGTACAAACTTCAGAGATAGATATAACTCTATTGTTCTTCCCTTGGTAAGATATTAAATGCTTCTCAGTACAAACTTCAGAGATAAATATAACTCTATTGTTCTACCCTTGGTAGATATTAAATGCTTCTCAGTACAAACTTCAGAGATAGATATAACTCTATTGTTCTTCCCTTGGTAAGATATTAAATGCTTCTAGTACAGAAACTTCAGAAGATAGATATAACCTATTGTTCACCCTTGGTAAGAATAATCAATATGAATATTAAATGATTCTAGTACAAACTTCAGAAGATAGATTATAACTCTATTGTTCTTCCCTTGGTAGAATATTAAATGCTTCTCAGTACAAACTTCAGAGATAGATATAACTTCTATTGTTCTTCCCTTGGTAAGATTAAATGATATTAAATGCTTCTCAGTACAAACTTCAGAGATAGATATAACTCTATTTGTTTCCCTTGGTAGATACATTAAATGCTTCTCAGTACAAACTTCAGAGATAGATATAACTCTATTGTTCTACCCTTGGTAAGATATTAAATGATATTAAATGCCTTACTCAGTAAAGAACTTCAGAGATAGATATAACTCTATTGTTCTTCCCTTGGTAAGATATTAAATGATATTAAATGCTTCTCAGTACAAACTTCAGAGATAGATATAAACTCTTTGTTTCTCCCTTGGGTAGATATTAAGCTCTCTCAGTACAAACTTCAGAGATAGATAACTCTATGTTCTTCCCTTGGTAAGATATTAAATGAATTAAATGCTTCCAGTACAAACGTCAGAAGATAGATATAATCTATTGTTCTTCCCTTGGTAGATCATTAAATGCTTCTCAGTACAAAACTTCAGAGATAGATATAACTCTATTGGTCTACCGATTGGTAAGATATCAAATAGATATTAAAGCTTCTCAGTACAAACTTCAGAGATAGATTATAACTCTATTGTTCTTCCTTGGTAGATACAATGATTTAAATGCTTCTCAGTAACAACTTCAGAGATAGATATAACTCTATTGTTCTTCCCTCCTGGTAGTAGTATTAAATGCTTCTCAGTACAAACTTCAGAGATAGATATAACTTATTGTTCTTACCCTTGTTAAGATATCAAATGATATTAAAATGCTTCTCAGTACAAACTTAGAGATAGATATAACTCTACTTGTCTTCCCTTGGTAGATATCAAATGATATTAAATGCTTCTCAGTACAAAACTTCAGAGATAGATATAACTCTATTGTTCTTTCCTTGGTAGATTATTAAATGCTTCTCAGTACAAAACTTCAGAGATAGATATAACTCTATTTCGTTCACCCTTGGTAAGAATTAAATGATATTAAATGCTTCTTAGTACAAAACTTCAGAGATAGATATAACTCTATTGTTCTTCCATTGTAAAGATATCAAATGATTTAAATGCGCTTCTCAGTAAAAACTTCAGAGATAAATATATACTCTATTGTTCTTCCCTTGGTAAGATATTAATTGCTTCTCAGTACAAACTTCGAGATAGATATAACTCTATTGTTCTACCCTTGGTAAGATATAATGATATAATGCTTCTCAGTCAAACTTCAGAGATAGATATAACTCTATTGTTCTTCCCTTGGTAAGATTTAAATGCTTCTCAGTAAAAACTTCAGAGATAAATATAACTTTATTGTTCTACCTTGGTAAGTTATTAAATGCTTCTCAGTACAACTTCAGAGATAGAGTATTAACTCTATTGTTCTACCCTTGGTAAAATATTATTAATGCTTCTCAGTACTAAACTTCAGAGATAGATATAACTCTATTGTTTCTTCCCTTGGTAAGGATATTAAATGCTTCTCAGTAACAAACTTCAGAGATAGATATAACTCTATGTTTCTACCTTGTAAGATGATTAAATGATATTAAATGCTTCTCAGTATACAAACTTCAGAGATAGATATAACTCTATTTTTCTACCCTTGGTAAGATATAATGATATTAAATGCTTCTCAGTAGCAAACTTCAGAGATAGATATAACTCTATTGTTCTACCCTTGGTAAGATATTAAATGATATTAAATGCTTCTCAGTACAAACTTCAGAGATAGATATAATGCTATTGTTCTACCCTTGGTAAATTATTATCTGCTTCTCAGCACAAACTTCAGAGATAGGAGGGACCTGTATCTAAAAATGACCGCTTCTCTGTTTCCTCTGGCAATCTATTCCTTGATCACTGTGTTATGAATATATGTTGTCTCCTCTTATCTGTGCACTTTTTCTATTCAAATCACTTTCTATTTTGCCTGTTTCTTACACATTTAAAATTCTAGAATTGTGTTTGAATTGTAACAGAAACTTTTGTACTAAACATTCCCAGGCAGTTTTTAACAGTTTCAGTAAAAAAAATTCTGATAAATCGAACATCTATTTTTTAGGATTGAGACCCATTTCGCTAGCCATAGTTAAACCACAGATTTAAGCTCTAGGCTCAACTTTAGGACACCTTTCTGAATACGGGCCCTTGTCTGTATTCAAAAAGTCTCGAGGGTTTTAATCCCGATTGAATCCTATTTTCTTTGCTCATTTTTCATATTTTATATTTCTGGTCAGTTTCCCTCTTAGTTCAAATTTGAATTCTTATTTAATTAGTTATTACTCTGTTTTCTTTCTTTACCACACAGCGAGCACCCGGAGCTGCTAGAGGTAAGTGGATCCTTATGTTCCCAGAGGATTATAATGATAATAATAATAATGATATTGATAATGATGATATTGATAATGATGATGATGATGATTATAATAATGATATTGATGATAATAATGATATTGATAATGATGATGTTGATTATAATGATATTGATAATAATAATGATATTGATAATAATGATAATGATAATAATGATATTGATAATGATGATGATGATTATAATGATATTGATAATAATAATGATATTGATAATAATGATAATAATGATATTACTAATGATGATGATATTACTAATGATGATGATATTAATGATATTAATAGTGATGATGATGATAATGGTAATTATAATAATACTAATGATATTGATAATGATGATGATGATGATTATGATAATGATAATAATTGATTTATGACGTAATTTCACAACCTTACCTCATTTATTTATTGTTCTATTACCAAGGAGCTGGAGCAGGTAATAATGATGATAAGATCAGTGAAGCTTATGTCTCTCTCAATAAATTCCTCTCCACGTTCATTGATCATGTGAGTATTTCATGTCTTTATATAAAGTGAAAGCTCATTATAAAGAGATTATCCCCTTTAACATAGAGACTCATGATCAATTAAAAGTTATGATTTATTTTATCTCGGTATGAGCCTCATTTGGATTGCAGGTACATGTACAGTCATGGATTAGGATTAGGATATGATTAGAAGGATTCAGATTATCAACTTTCAGGCACCCTGTCAATGATGAGGACATTGAGATGAAATTGATGGTAACCTTTTATCCATCGTAAGTCTTTATGTTACAGGGCACTGGTATAACAAGTTATCTGATATAACATGGTAAGTTTTCAGGTCCCAGCTTTTATATTCTTTGGATTTTTTTGTACCTGATATAAAGATATCCTGCTGTAATAAGGTAATTTTCATAGTACCAAGGACCTCATTATACGAGTTTGCACTGTATACAATGTACGTATCAGTTTTGTTTTTACAAAGTGTCTCAAGAGAAGAAAAGCTTGTATAATGTGTATTTGTAGTAATTCATGAAATGACAAGAAAATTTCATGTAAAATGATTGTGTAATTTCATTCTTTTGTGCTTGTCATAACATCTAAAAAGAACAAATAACATCATACTTTTCTCTCATGTAAATAGCCACTGGAAAAAAAAAAGAAGAAACTGTCAACCTGTGCACTGTATATCTTAGAATTTGCGTTTATTGGTAGCAAATGTTTGAAACATAATTTCAATATAAAATAAGCAGACATTTTCTGTTCAGGTATTTTAACAGAAACTTTATCCTGGCTTTACCAATCCTTTTTTTTTTTTTTTTTTTTTTGGTAGGGTATGTCAGATATCGACTATGTTGTGAAGGACAAGCTTCTATTTGAGAAAATTCTGGACATGGAATTCTATGACCCTACAGACAAAGGTTTCTTTTATAACGGTAAGTTAATAATTTCATTTTCAGAGAAGAGTATAATTGTTTCTCTTTTATGTTGTATAAGGAGTTTTTGTGTGGTGAGAATAAATGATGCCATTTTATTTATATTTATATTTAAAAGTGAATAATGCTCCAAAATATTTTCTGCCTTTCTCCTATTGGTATTTGAGCTTCTATATTGTTGATCTCATCTTAACCATTTATATTCTTCCTTTCTTCTAGACGACGGCCATACTTTCCAGAAAGCCATCTGCTTCGGCAATAAGGCTATTCTATATGTCTCAGAGATTCTTCTATTTTGTTTTGTTGCGCAGTATAACATATACTTTTTGTTGAATAGTTTCTGCGCTCTATAAATTTACAATTGTTATTATTATTATCTCATCTTAATCAAGTGTGTTCTTATTTTCTTCTTAGATGACGGACATGCTTTCCAGAAGGCCATCTTCTACGGCATCGAGGCTACTCTATTGGTTTTTGAGCTTCTTCTCTTCTGTATTATTGATCTCATCTATGTTTTTTCTTTCTTCTAGATGACGGACATGCTTTCCAGAAGGCGATCTTCTACGGCAACGAGGCTACTCTATTAGTCTTTGAACTTCTTCTCTTCTGTATAGTTGATCTAATCTTTACGAACTATGTTCTGGCGGGAGTAATCACTTACATTGTTAGTGCGGTAAGATTTGATTCAATTCAATTCAATTCGGTTTTATTGGATTAATACAAAACATACACAAGACTAGTCCGAAGACTAAAAATGTCGAGTTTACGAAGAGAGAAAATGCAATACAATAACATAATAACGTTAAAGTAAGGTAATTATAATTTGCAAATTATGCAAATGTAAAATAATTCCATTCCTATACTATATATTTTAATTTGAGAATTGTAAACACAATTAATCAAAGAATTCTGAGAATAATAAAACAGGAGCATGATAGGAAGATATTTGTGAAGCACCAATGTGTTTTAACCAAACAAATGAAAGGATGACTGAACATTTGTTCCGGCTTCAGGCTATATAGGGTGAGGTTTGGGGTAGGGTATAGTGTTAAGTCCAGGGATTGAGTAAGTCATTCAATGAGTGTATTGATTTCACTCCAAGGCAATTGTCACCAGAACAAATGTCGTGGAATCAAATCAAGACTACTATGTTTTACCTGACTCCTATGAAAGCACTTTAATCTTCATGTGACCAGTGGACCTAAAGATTTATGTCCTTTCTGAGGGATAATGCAAGGATGAGTTATGCCTTACCAAAGGGCACTAGCCCATAAACTTGGGTTTGAACCACTTCTGACTGAACTTCATTATGTAGTACCACTTCTCACTCATAGATTTACAAACCAAATATACTGTAAATCCAGAAACATGTACGAAATGAAACTTTCACAAATTTGAGCCGATGGCTTTTTTAGCGGGATAAAATTTTCAGGAATTGCTTGCAAAAAAAAATAAATTAAACAAAATCTTGCACAGTGTCATTGTTCCTTGATATTGGATATTAGTGGTTTATGGATCTACCTTTTATCAGGTTATATGATATCATATGTGAGTGTACAACTCTACTACGTTGCAAGGATTCAATTTTCTTTTTATTGTTTTTAACAAGAGATTCTCAGCTTTTTAATGATATTGAACACTTGAAATGTGAATATGATGAGGTCCTTGGTACCGGAGAATTTTGCACATATCAGTTTCTAATATTTTTAAGTCAATACAAAACACAACAACTGTTTTTGTTTTTGACTCTAGAAATAGCTTGTAACATCAGGTATTTTGTCATATCAGAACTCTTTTATATGGAGTTCCTACTGTCTCTCATTCAAGTATATACCAGTTCATAAGCTGATCAAGGTACTATGGGGAGGGGGTGGGGTGGCACCAAGTATTTAACAAAAAATAAAATCCAAAACCAAAGGTCAGTTTTTACAGGTTTTGGCTGCTCATGAAGAAAAGTTTGTTAAAATAAGAAAGGGCTTCATATAGATGTGAAGTTCAGAATGTATTGTGAGCTACATGTATATGGTAACATGATTTCCTCATCATTCATGTTTCTTCTTTTTATGCAGGCAATTATCCGGATTCGGGACAGCTTTGGAAGGAGCAACGTTGCCAAAAAGACCCTGGTTGATGAGCGTTTCTTAATCTGATTGATGCTACACACATTGCCATCCAACTACTTCAGCAGCATTCCAGTACTTGTTATGTATTCATATTAGTTTTGAATTTAGATAATACAGTCCACTCCCATTATAACAAACATAGTAAAAATACAAGATTTTATTAGAACTTTCCAGATTCTAATTTCATACGTGCCTTCAGTACAACAGTATTTAGTTATAGACCAATTAGACTTCAGATCAATGTAACTTATGGCAGCCATAGCTGGAGGGGGGGGGGGGGGGGGGCTTCCAATGGGCTATAAGGCAATCCGCAATGAGCTAGGTGCGCGTATGTACATTTTCCTTTGTTATGCACACTGGAAGCCCCCCAGCCATGGCCGCTACATGACAAAACATTACCCAAATCGTATTTGTGTATAATGAGGTATATAGAAAGTGCTTTTGTTTTTCTTGTGAATCCTCTCCAGATTTGGCCGCAATAAGTGACAATTCTCTGAAGTCAGATTGGTGTATAAAAAGAGATATAAAACAAAACTTTATTAATGCCATGTGTCAAGTCTACGTAAGTGACAAATTGTATAAAAGTTGATATCAAATCTGTTTGAAATACGACATGTAAACATTGATACGGAACACCTTCATTATCTATATACATGTATGTTTAATATTGCCCGTATTTGACACTGGTAGGGATATAGATTAAATGATAGAAAATATATCACTTATGCATTTTGTGATAGCTTGGACTTGATCTGCATTGCTATTTTAACCCTTTCCATAGTTGTGGGAAATGTGAGCTATATATCTAGTCAAAAATAATTAATGTGTGTTTTGATTACCTTGAACTTCAGATTTGTGAAGGAATGAAACTTTGATTTTGATAGATTTTAATTTTGTTTTGTAAATTATTTGTTATTTATGTGTGCAATGTTTATTATCCTTGAATTTAACATTTTTGTACATTTTTTCAAAATGTAGACTTACTATGTTTGAATCATTAGAACCAGTGGTAAATGTAAAATAGTATTTGCTGAATTGTTCGGCCCTGATGCCCCATATAGTTTAAATGCATGTTTTTGATGATGTTCATGTTGTAAGGAATTATGTAAACTCAACAATAATGTGAATATACTTGATGATTTGGGGGGAAAAATATAATTCTTTTTATCAACTTCTAGTTTCCCATGTTTGTTGGAAAACATGAAAATCTGAAAGTTGCATATATACAAGCAATGAGAAAATTGATAAACTTTTTGTCTAAACAGTGCATTAACCTTTTTTTTCTTCCAAGAAAACAAATTCATAGAGTCTCTTACTATTATAATGAGCATAGTTAAACATGTGTTCATTCTAGTCTCTTAGAACCTAAACCACCCGAATCTGCAGTAGAATAATGTCAGTAGACTGTCCAAGAAACTACAGAAAGCTGTGATCACCCAATGCTGAGTGCATTACAATCCACATGATATTGTGGTTTTATGCATGTATGTTCTCTCCAAATGTATAACAAAATTCTTACATTGATATCATTAGCAATCATGTACCTTGAATATGTAGACAAGTTCCAGACAGACCCCTTCTGCGATGATACGCTAGAGGCTGGAGACAAGCTGACCAAGACCATAGCTGATTGCAGAAGGAAGAAATGGCAAGAATTCATTGAATCCACCGACATGACTCATAGCAGTAGGAAAGCGTGGAAGGACATTACGCTCCTCGGCATTACTGACTTCACTAAACCCGAATAACCAAGAACATGAGGTGCACGGCAAACCAGAATTGCCCATTGCAGCTCTTAGAGAACAGCAAGGTAACCATGGTTCTGATCTACCACCCAAAATTGCTAAGCCCCTGCTACGGCAGTGCCTGCTGTATTCCAGAGCCCATGGTTTCACCGACCCCTGTTTAGCCGTACTTGAGCTTGCAGTGCTCATCAAAGCACATAAGGAACAACAAGGCAGCTGGGCTCCAGACGAAATAATCTTCTTGAGCTAGATAAACCTAAGGCCCTGTAGCGACTTGACTGATGGCTCCTTCAACTTGCTTAACTCCTGCCTCAACGCAAAAACATCCCCAAATTTGGAGGAAATCAAGGTCCATCGCCTTACTAAAAGCCAGGCAAAGACCTCAAGCGGTCCCAAAGATTACAGAGCGCCATTCCCGTTGTGCTATGATTAAAGCTGGTTTGAGCGCCTCCATCTGAATCGATCAGCTTCACTTTCGTGGATTGACCATACTCATCCGGCTCGAACATGGCCTTGTGGTTCAGACCTGGGAAGTCCTGCACTGCAACACTCGAAGCTTACCGTCCGCACATTTTCGAGGACGGTTTGAGTTATAGGCGGAGGCTGATCACTGGAGGCTTGCTTCGTAATGACTCTATCAGCGGCCTATGAATGACCCTTGGGTCAATCTATCGATCTCTAGGTTCAAGAACTTTCGATTTCTGAACTAAAGACTTTGAATGTGTTCCACTAGTATGCTCAATTCAGACGTTGAGCTTACTTTGTAAGCAGTCCGTGCGCGTTTGCTATTTCGATCTTAATGGAAATGCCACGAGAGCAGATTGGCGCATCCCAGAAGAAATATGCGCTATCCCTCAAGGGATGTTCCTTGCGCCTCTCTTCTTGTACATATCTACACCAACAGATCCAGTGCGCGGTCTATCCAGAAGATGCGGAGGTTTCATGATTATGGTCAAGGATGCACCTTTGGCATCGCCTCAAGTCTGATCTATTTTCGAAGAAGTTTGGAGCTTGCACTTTTCTCTGCCCTATGACTGTCTTATCCCTTTTTTTCTACTAATGCTATGCCAACACCTTACGCGCTAAATCCCTCTAGTACCCATGATCAGCTGCTTCCAGCGCTCAAATAGGGATTGCCATCCGCTCTAGCTTGATTGGTAATGCTGGTAATGGTGGAAGGGTGCCATATCAGATATATCACGAACACTCTCCTCAGTCTAGACCTCTTATTCGGGTGTTCACCTTATTCAGATTTGTTCCCTTGAGCCTACAACCAATCAATACAGTTTGAATGGCAAAGTACGAAAGTCAGTTGCAATTCATGGAACAGTCATAGCTGAAGAAAGCTAGCTAAATTCAAAATGGGGCACTGGATGCAACCGGCACCCTCCGCCACAACACGTGCTCCTTGCCCTTTGCTACTCAGCTGACGAGAATATGCTGTCCGGTGGGGTAGATTCAGTTTTCCAGGTTCATAAGTATATGATTCACTCATCACTTCAATCATCACGTGTTCGCATTGTTATGTTTTGTCCATTATTATTAGCGTAGAGTATTGCGGCTGAAACCAATCTCAGTGTTTATGAGCTGTCATTACGGTATCTCCTCCTAGTGAGCAACCTTAGCTCTTTCCTTTCACAGTTTTTCATTCAGGCATGATTTTTCGGTTGGTTCATCCAAAAAGAACTAAAGCAAGAAAAATGACCCACCCCACTCCCCTCTCCCGTTCTTCAAACAACGCCTATGCCTGCATTAAGCTCTTAAGATTCTAGGTACGACAGTTTCCTGCAGGTTTCTAAATTTTCGGTTCCCGTTGGTTTGAACCATAGCCCCCACATTTGTTACCGTGAGATCGTAAGACGCTTTGGGCATCCCGTTGCGTCTGCAACACCAGTGTCAACACCGAAGTCCAAAAGGTGAGTCTCCTCAATCCACCAGATTGGGCCGTGGAATCCGTTGCCTTTCTGGGCTGTGTTTAATATACTCGGCTTGCGGCTGGAGTTGGCCGTTGTATGCAGAGGCTTCTATTGGTCAAGGGATGGGGTGCAGGTCAAACACTGGATGGTACTGAAGACAAGCCAGTTGCGAAATTGCGGAGAGGAGACTCATGAGTGACCTCCACAATGCGCCTCTTCTAAATGTACCTTCCTCCTTGTTTTCTCCACAGCGAGCGGTTACTGACTGGTCGGGTGTGGGGGGGGCGGTGGGTCGCCTAAATGGGATCCAGCCTGCGTCGATATATCTAATGGGGCAGAGTTGAATCACATTCTAATTCAAAAATAACAAATTGAGAGAAAGGGACTTCGAGTAAGAAGATTAGCAATCATGCAGACATTAAGATGTTGTATCTTTTTTTTTGTCATTTACAGACGGACACAAGAACAGATAAAAGGATGGATCCTTTTTTTAATGTAATGTAAAATATGTGAATATGTCTTATTTGAATTAGCGTTTAATAATGTTTGTTATTAAAGTAAAATTCAATGTTTAAATACGATTTTCATTACAATGTACAGTTTTTTCGGTTGCATTGATTTAAGTGAATAGAGAAGAATACATATTCTTAGGCATTTCCCTTATAGTGCGGTTTATTAATGTTATGCTTTAGTAATAATCATATTAACGAACTCAATATATATTCAAGTCAAAGAGATGTGAAAATATTAAGAGTAAACATCGAGTTTGAGAGCGATAAGAGAATAAAAATGGATAACAGATTGAGATCAAGAAAAAGTAAGAGATTGTGATGGGGAGGCGGGAGAATGAGTTGGAAATGTAAAGTATAGAGCGTAGAATAAATAAATGAAATAACAGTACAGGTGTTGTTCTCTATAAAAAAGTAGGACCGAAGTTCAAATAGAGGGGGTCCCACAGTCCAATTCCAAAAATTAGTGGTTTTATTCCTGGTTATTCGTTTACTATATATTAGTACTCATACAGTTTAATTGAGACATTGCTGACGTCCAAAGTGTAATGGTCACAGAGTAGAGGCTTTTGAAGGCTGATATGGGTTAAGAAACCTTCGTTTTTGGCAAGTATTGTGGTTGTTTCCGGGTATGAAACTAACTTTTCTTAGTACTTGGTGTCAGTTGGCTCCTTTTCAGCAAGTTTAATGAAATGTCATCTGTCTTTGCTAAATGGATTTTCTCAGTCTGGTAATGAGATGGGTTCTTAAATTATGGTCTCTGGAGTTCAGGAGAGGCACTGAGCGACGGATCCTGAGTCTCCAGGAAGTCGCGAGAAAATCCAAACAAATGTCAACATTTCAATATTTTTTTAGTAGACTTCTCTTTGTCAGACGAAAAGCAAGTCTCTGTGACGTCTCGTGGGTTGTCCGGCGAACGTCCCCCCTAAATAATCACGAAAAGATCGCACGACTTCTCAGAACTGTCGGAACTGCTAGCGATATAAGAAACGAACAGGATTGAAATTTTTTCAGTACCTTCTTCGTTCGATTACCTCACGACGGGCCCGAGTCTCAGGAACGTCACCGGGAAACGACGTCCACCACGACTGCCAGAATGCCCAGTAATGGAGTGAACCCAGCTCTTGCCTTAATGTGGTCCCTTTGAGAAACATGAGATTGAATTCAGTTGAAACTGTGTAAATATTCCCCCAAGGTCAACGATGAAACCAAAAAACTAGAACAAAATTTTGTTTCAGTACCCCAATAAACCAAAACTTGGAAAAAAAAGGCGTTTGTATCATATTCCTTCAAAGGAACCCCTAGCTCTGTGACCATTACATATTTAGACGTCAGCAATTGTCCTCAAAATTAAAGCTGGATGGAGTTACTTATTATTCTAGTTAACAAATCACAAGAAGGTACCATATTACTATTTGGAAGACTGACTTTTTTGAACTTCGGTTCTCTTTTTTTAGGAACACATGTAGTAGCAGAAGTGGAATTCCAGGTCTTCATGACTGGGGTGGGGGGTGTGGGGAGGGGAAGTGCGACAAACCATCGTGATTGAGATTTTGTAACCCCGATTTATTATTGGAATATACATCGGCCAAGCAAACAAGTACAGTCAATATGTTCATGCATGTCGGCTAAAATTGCTAGGAGAATGCAATTTTTTCTTACTCTCAATATCTCAACTTAATTCAATTTGAATTGATGGGGGAGTAATTCCTTTCCATGCAGCCATGGTATTTGTACATTTGTTTTTTAAACTGATACATAGGCTACCTTTTAGGTAAGGGTGGGAGGATATCATGCCCCTGATTATTTGACACTTCCCACAGATTTGTTTTTTCTTGGCGTGGGGCGGGGGGGGGGGGTGCACTCCTGAAGATCTTCACCCCCTGGATAAATAGGATTACACCTTCGTGAGGCATGGAGCTGTAAAAAAAAAACAACACAGCAAATTAAATAATAATATATTGTTTTTTCAACAAATAGATTGTCATTACAAGGTTTAAAAGCCAATTATGGACGTCGCGAGCATGTATTTATGCAACCGATTTCCGTCAAGACCTTATGTAATCTTGCAATCTAACGCAAGTGTTTCCTAATCAAGGCACATACAGCAGGCCCCGTACACTAGGGACGGGGTTCGGGGGGTTTCGAACGAACCCCCCTGCAGGCGAGCAGGGTACGCTTGACCCCGGGGTTCCCCCGCCCCCCGGCAAGATAAATAAAAAAAAAAAAATTAAATTTGAAACAACCAGCTCCACTTTTTGGCAGATAAGTCAGCAGATATCTGAATAAAAGTATGCAAGAAAGAACGATTAAAGGACCTTTGCTTTCGCAGTCCGCCTAACAATGTTATAATCTTTAGCTCGTGCTGTCGCGCTCGCAACTTTGGTGATTTTGGGACGATTAGTGACCCCACTTTAGTACCCCTATTTCATACGACCGAAGTAATGTGTCCCTTTCAAGTCTAAAAGTGTCATCCTTTTATACTAGAAGAAAGAGCCTTTCAGAGTTTTGAAAGACCGTGGAATCGTCGCGCCGCTAGTACTAATAGTGGTCCATATTGTTCGGATCGCCTCGCGCTTGAGGATAATTGGGTGTCTACAGAGGCGGGCGAACTGGGGGGGGGGGGGGGCAGGGGGCAGAGTGCCCTTTTCTAGCTTAAATGTCCCCATTATATAGAAAGGAGAGAAGCCTTTCATGGACTCCTTTGCAAGAAGTCTGGATCAATTTCTTCAGAAGGTTCATCTTAACAATACTAAGGAAGTGCCCCTTTCTTAAAGCTTCATAATTTATCTCTTTTAAAAGCCGGATACTGGGCCAATTTCCTGTCGTCGCTTGATGCAAGCCGTTGCATCTGTAAACTTAAAAAACAAGTATAGGAAAAATTGGGTGGAAAATGGGTTGGATCCAGTGCCCTCGCTGGATACACAGGTCCTTGTGCAAATAGAATTGGTGTAATTTGTGTTTGGCTAGATTGGGGATGGTTTAAAGCTAAGATTATTAATTGAGCCAGATTATTTCGTATCCTTCAACATGACCGGCTGTAAAACTGTCAAAGTCCGGGGATACTTTAAATGAGGCCTATAATTGCATCATTAGTAAACTCAATTTTTATCTCAAAATTTTAAGGCATCGTGCGGCGTCGGCGCTGCTCTGTCATTTTGTTTTATAGCCATTACTAATTAAAAATGAAAAGCCAATTAAGTATTCCTATGAATTTTCAGACTCTACTGCCGCTTCGCGTTGTCGCGATATCGGTTATACATAGGGTCTATAATGCACAATTTTAAACCTCCAGTTTTGAGCCCTTCGATGCTTTCGCTGGATTACTGAATCTAGAGTACTATAAATCATGATATATGCATGATTTACTTGTCCAGAGTTCTTGATTATCTCAAACATTTTTTCGGCATTGCTTTGCTTCGCGCCTCGGGAAGAATAAACGGGATTGCTTGAGAAAGGTCACTTTTTCAGATTTCGAACCCCCCTGTGAAATTCTAGTTACGGGGCCTGAATTCTAGTGAACACTGAGCAGTGCTTTACTCTTTTCTTATTAAATGGCCCCTATGAATGATAACATTACAGTCACTAATTCACTACTTCAAATATATCATAATGCAGAAACTTATGGTACAAAATAGCAAAATAATGTTACATTTCCCCACAAACATTTTAGCTTCCTTAATGGCAAATAAAGATACAGGACTATTTATTCAACAAGTATTATTGATTAGTCATCTCAAAAGTTATATTATTAGAGACAGCTATTTATAACAAACAGTCAATGAAAGGTGTTGGTCAAGTTTTTGCTCTTGCTTTCAAACAAACTTACAATTGTTTTGATTAATTTGAACAAGTCATCCATGTAACCGTGAATTAATATTTCAATGATTGTACACATATATTTAAGATGTTTTTATGTTTTCCTCAATTATCATATTGATGAACCGTAATGAAGAGTATTAAAATTACATTCATTAAGAAATTTCCTGATGAATGCTCATTAGGTTATAAATGAATGAACATATTTTATTACATAATGTATAACTTAAATCGAATTAATGTAACTGAGAAAATTTAATTTTTACCATTATTTACAATTACGTGTTGTCCCCGAAAAAACATAAACGCTTGGACGGTCAGTCATTTTGTAGGTAAGAAACAAAAAGAATTCATGAACATATAAGTGCAATTTTTTTATTCTTCTTTTTCTTTGGAACCATATTAACAAGAGCAACAATGATGGAGGTATGCAGTTTGAGAGTTTTTTATGTAAAATCAATTGCGGCAGTATCAGCATCACATGAGAACACGGTCTTGTAGTGGTCTCATCTTATTCAACTTATTATGCGCAGTAGAATTTTGACATCCCAATTTAAAATGTGTATTGTATTTGGTGTCAAGAAATAAACGAAGACATAAGCTGGAACTTTTAAAATGATGCACTTTTATAATTCATGAAATATTTGTGGGTAATATAGACAAATGAGCTGGCAAATGCCTAGGTTATAGCTTTTTGGAGACTTACCTGGTCTGGTGCTGTTACGGGTGGCCGTATCCTAGCGACAGTTGTTACACAGAAGATCCCAATGTGGTTGCAATCAAATATCTGCAGGCAGCAATCATCGAACTGTATGAATTTTGGTAAATACAAAAAGTACAAAGAAATATACAAGTTATGCAATTGTATTCATATTTGGTACTACAGTATGTATGGTACATATTAATACACAGACATATAGTCCACTGTAAATGGTGTTTTCTGATGGTAGTGTGTGTGTTTTAGTTTTGTTGTTGTTTTGTTATTTTTTTCATTTGTTGTTTGAGGTTTTTTTTTTTTTTTTTTTTTGTTTTTTGTTTTTTTTTTTGTTTTTTTGTTGGTGTTTTTTTGTTTTTTTGTTTTTTCAGAAAGGAGGCAATGGATCGAGAAATAAGTGAAGTCCTGCCTTCTATGCTATGTCGTGAAATACTGAAGATAGTAATTAGTCGAAATGACTAATATCGTTTAGTCAGTTTCAGACACCTTTGGATTAAAAGCACAGTATGACGTAGAATTAATAGATCAGATGACTAGACTTAATTAGTCGAATGACTAATGTTTAGTCTATATCAGACACATTTTGATTAAGGTCATGGAAAATAATATAATATATTTGTTATTTAGCTTTTCCTACTTCTTTACCTGGTTTCACTCTTCCCTGTAACTTGCCTCTTGTTCTCATCTTTCTTTACTTTGTGCTTCCTCACCCTCTCACTCTCTTCCTCCTATGGCTATTTAAGTGTATTTGGCCTCACAAATTTTGCCTGTGTAGTACAATAATAACACTATTATTGTCTGTGCAGATCTTTTATTATGTAATCTAGGCATTACAACATTCAGAGTATCTGCTATCGTGATAATGTTACTTTATTGGCTTATATATTTATAATTTATGTTGTACTGATGTAAAAATCAAATGTTTGTAACATTATTATTAATTATTTGATTAATATGCTGACCGTTTATGTTGATATATAAATAATATCTGTTTTAAAAGAATTAAAAAAAGAAAAAAAAATAAAAAAAGTAAAAATCAAAAAAGGATTTTATTTTGCTTTCATTTTCTTTTTGTTGTTACATAAAATGTTGGCCTTAAAATGATGATTGACCAACTAAAATAGATGCACTAATATTTAGCTTTTGTCTGACTTATTAATTCTAGTCATCTGGCAAAATCAAGAATAGTGTCTGAATGACTAAATCAGTTAGTCATCTTCGACTAATTAATTCTAGTCATCTGGCTAAAATCCAAAAAGTGTGTGAATGACTTAAACATTAGTCATTCGATCCTAATTAATTCTAGTCAGATCTGACTAACATTAGTCATTCGATCACTAATTAATTCTAGTCATTTCAGACATATGGCAGGATAATTTTTTATAGTCCAAATGACTAATTATGCTTTAGCAGTGTGATGGTAGCAGCAACATTTGATATTCCTACTTAGTCAGAGCTCATCATTTCTTTTGCAAATTTTTGATACAATTCCTGTCCTTTTAAAGAAACTATTCATGGAAGCTAACAAGTTGGAAATATTAAAGGAATGTTGGTTGATTTCTACATGTCTGTGTTGTCAAAAAAAAAAAAATAAAAAATGGTAACAGTCGGTGGGGGAAGAAAATTTACGTACTTAGAGATCCTAGATCCAAATATTATTGTTGGATATGTGTGACCACATTGGATTCTGTTACAAACAATTGTAAAACCGCAACATAGGAGTTGTTCTATCCGGCCTGTTGCCCGATCCTAACATTCTAGCTACAAGTATATGTCTTTTTTCTTTGAGAGTAAAATACAAAAAGATTGTCATGTCTATCTTTAGGTGCGACGTAGAAAACCACACCAAAATCATGCACTTCTAGTTGTTCTCTACGGCGCTGAAGTACCAAAATTGGCCAATTGTGCGAAACACTGTTGAAACGAGATTTTTGGTTTCTTCTTAATGATTTGTAGAAAACTAGTACATTACTCCTCAAGAACTGACAAGCACCAAAATGGATAGATATAAAATATTGCACGAAGAAATCCTGAAGTAACCTAACTTTAATATGGTAAAATAAATCAGAAGCTACGTACGAAATTTACGAATTAATTTTTTCATCTCTTAAAAAGAACAAAATGTTTTTCCAACGTTCAACAATTTATTCGAGCAGACATTGACTGTATAATGTCTTTTTCTATGTCCACCAGATCACTTCAAGAATATATTATATTCAAATTATCCCACTTAATGCTTATTAATAAATGTGAACACTATACGACCTGTCATTCAACAAATTTAGCTTAGTAACAAGATACAATTTTATTGGATGTCAAAAAAATCAGAAAATTTAGTATTTGTTCACAGAAAGATGCTCACAGCGAGGTGAAATATGAACATTGAATTCGTTTCACAAAAGGGTAAATTCATGTGCCGGATTATGATGCTAGAGAGCGTGCTACATGTAGTACCCGCGATCTGAGAGTTATGTTAGCGCTGGTAATCTAACTAAGCAGAGCTAACTTACATAGTAGGCCTAACTAAGTTATGGAGCTAGTGCACGAAACCACCATACTTAGTTAGTAGGTCCTAGCCAGTTATCGAATGTTAGTAGCATCATATTAACAATTAATCCCCTCAACTTACACATTGCGCAGTTCATATTCTAAAACCCGCAGATCTAGGGACAAAATCTCCAATGTGAAAAACCATCGACTTGTCTGAAGTCTAATTAACGATAATTACGCGCCTTTAAGCGCTGCGCATCTCTATCGTTTGTTTGGTATACACTACTTTAATGATTGAATTGTCTGGTGCGTATCAGGGCCTTTGGCAGCCGCGTTTTTTGTTTGGGGAATTAATTCTTTTAGCAAATGTTTGGCAACTTAAAACACAGAATAACCTATTCCTTTGTTCTCGGAATTTGGGGAAAGATGAGAGCTGATACTATTCGTTGGATGTTTTTCCACACAGTAGAAAAAAATGAAAGAAATACATAAATAACTATTAAATACATTTAATCATTGTTAACACCCGTTCATATCAAAACTTTGGTATAGAAAAACATATTCTCCCCTCCCCCCACCTCCCCCGCCATTACCCCCCCCTGTCTCTGTGCTCGATTTAGAAGTTGGATAAGTTGTTTGACTAGACCCGTAACATTCGCTGAGCCGAGAGATTGCGGTGATTACCGAGTCGGACTAAGTTAGTAGGTCCCAGGCCTATTTCTAAATAGCGTATGTTAGTTTATTCTTGCTATGTACGGCAAAGGGTAACAACTCAACCGTTGAGATAGATGCTAGGGTGATTAAATACGTCATCAGCTCACTAACTTAGTAGGGTGTACTAACTTTAATCCCCTCGGCGTAGAAATATAAGTTACCTATGTATAGTTTAGTTTAGTAATGGTACTATATCACGAAGGGTTGGATATAAAAGTTAGTAGGAATTTTCTCAGTTTAACATTTCCTAACTAATAATACGTTCTCTATCGATGCACTAAATATCGCCAATAGTTTGTAGTTCAGCCACACTTCAGAGAGGGTAGTTACCCCAGCAATCACAAATGGCCGGGTATTACAACTCGAAAATGGTAACTTGAACTTAGAGGTTACTCAATTCACCTGTTATCTTAAGTTAGTAGGGGTACTAACTAATCTAGGAAACTTAACTAACTAGATAGCCTAACTACGATTATGTTGAAGCTGGAGTTTCACGAAACCCCTACGTTAGTTGTAAGATGCACAATCAAGCACTATGCTACCATTGTTAGTACAATGAGCTAATACTTACATGATCTCCTCCTTACTGTATATCGCACATGCGCAGTTTTTTCAAATTTAACTATCTTCCGCATTATTGCAGATCGTAGGGGGATTGTGACATTACACTGTGCATAATTACAATATTACGAGGCGCTTTAAGCTGTTGCGACTACTTCTTACGGTTATGTTGTATAGAAATGAGATATTAAATGTTAATGCTCTGCGATGCCATGGCTTAGCATAGGGCGAAAGCTTAGTTTTTGGGCGAATTATCATTCTTTTTATGCAAATGTTTTGTAAACAACTTAAAACCTAACCTTGTTCTTCGAGTTGGGTAGAATTGATGATGGTAAACGACTAACATCTATTTTTGGGAGAGAGTAGTTAATATCATCACATGTAAAGTAATCATACTATTAATAACTTTAATCATTTAAAAACAGCTTTTCAATTCAAACGAGCGTTTGGATAAACGAATCTTCTCTTCCCCTTCTCGATATTAGAGTTGGAAAAGGTTTGACTGACACCGTAAATTCTGATCTTTGGGAAAAATAAACTGATTTATATCCATGACAAATTTAAAAACAGTGAACTCTTAAATAACAAAGTGGTTTTATCTTTTCAGAAAAATAATTTTATAAAACACAGCGATGATTGACCAATTTATGTAAATGAATCAAAAGTCATGACATATTTTATTGTCAAATTGTTTTAGGTCCTATTGTGGTAAAAGTATTTCATTGTGCATGTTGGTGCTTGTAGGTTATTCGCTTTTAGATTCTTATGTATCCTTCGTGGGGGAAAGCCCCCCGAATAATATCGTTATGAAAAGAAGATGCGCCATAAGAAAAGCTTCATTTTGAAATGAGGGAGAAAATGCTGGTGTGGTTTTTAAAGAAGAACTTCATTTAAAAAAAGAAAAGAGCAAAATATGATTATTCTAATCCTCACACTGTAGAGTGTTTTATTTTTATTTTATTTTAAATTGGGTCTTCGTAATGTTTTTAGGTCAATTGGACTGTGGCGATGACGCATAGATCCAGGAAGCAATGCGGGCCCTGTCAACCCTTAACACAATAATAAAGAAAAAAATAGTTTACCTGAACCTCATAGACACAATTCTTGGGTGCCTTTGCCTACCCTCACCAGTATACCCTTTCAAATGGAAAAATAATCCTATGATGAATCATCCCGTTAGAATGTCTTCGACTACCAGATGCTATCATATATGTGCAACATAAACCTCCAACGTCTCATCCTTATTAGTGCGTAAGCGACTGATAGACCTATATTAAATATATTTTTAATTATGAATATATTTGAAGGAGTACTTGGTACACTTTATATGTTTCTCTCGTCCTCACACACTAATACCACACGAAACACACTCGTCTTTTTCCCTCCTACTTACTTGGTATCATAATGGTACTTTGTCGCGGGAATTACGACTCAAAATTATTTTCCATGCTTTGTGAGGCTCATTATTATTCTTTAACGCCCAATAGTTCGTACTATGAGCATATCATCAATTTGATAATTTAAATAATACAATCTTCCGTGAAGTATCTACTAGTTTTTAACAGTAATCTAGTAGTGAATTATTGGTTATAAGGCAGTGTACCTCATTCCACAATATCTCTTAAAATATTCCATGTTCATCTGCCGGCCCCTAATCATTCCCTTCAGCTGTGCCCTTCACAGAAAGAAACTCCATCAGAACTGATCGATTCACTTCGAGAATCACATGGCTGGGTGGGGGGGGGGGGGGGTGGGGGGGGAGGTCTGAGACGTCCATGTGTTATTTCCCAACACAGATGGCTCGCCCACCACCGCCACCCCAGCTTTGAAATTCTCGAAGGCAAATTGACGCCCTTGCTTCTCTCTCTTAAATGATCCCACGTTTTAAATTTATCTTCCTTGGGTACAGTACTATGTTAAACAGTAGATAACAAACCACGTGTCATAGGCGAGGCCAAGTAGCCCAAATTTACTTATGAATATTACCCAGACAACTTATAGCCCATCTTGGAATCTTATCCCCTTAACTATCTAAACAACTAATCCTTTTATTTTCTGGGGTAGTTGTCCTGGGGAGTGAATTGTCCAGGGTATTGTCCTGATACAGTGACCAGCAAATTAGCATTCCTTGTAATTAGATCTCTCCAACACCAGGACACATGTTCCATGTTAAAAATCAAGAGTGGAGT
This sequence comes from Paracentrotus lividus, assembly GCA_940671915.1. Lineage (NCBI taxonomy): Eukaryota > Metazoa > Echinodermata > Echinoidea > Camarodonta > Echinidae > Paracentrotus > Paracentrotus lividus. The sequence continues at coordinate 10,993,105 of CALNVZ010003014.1, read as the reverse complement.
AGATCCTTATTTCTTTTCACAACAGGAGTGTACTTTGCATCTATCGATCTAAAAAAAAATAAAAAATAAAAAATGAAAATAAAATAGATTAAAAAAATAAAATACAATAAATAAATTAAAAGAGATCAATAATGGGATACCAGTATGACTAGAAAGGAGTGTATTAGACCAATCCCAAAGGCGGGGGATGGCAAAAGAGATTATGCGATTCTTCCCACAATCCCCTGTGAAAACACATTGTGGGAGTCAAAATAGGTAGTAAAGTAATGTCATAAACAATTCCAACTTTAAACGTGTGTCCCTCTCATCAATTTTCCATCTTACTCCAATCTTTGAATCCGTAACTGATAATAAGTATAGATAACGATAAATGGAATCAACATATCCATGAAAGCGATAGAAAACATCTTTATAGTTTTTGATTCAAATGGGTAATTTGTTATTATAATTATCTAAGATAGTAATTTAATGTTTACATTAGGGAAGAATTTAATTCTTTTTTATTTTGGGGGTAAGAAATACTTGTTTAAGAATCACAATTCACATCTTTCATTCCGACTAGAGAAATCTTTGGTTGAATTTCTGTTAGTTCTAGCCACAAAATAGGCTCCTCCAGTGAGAAATGCTCTACATCTTCTTCTTAAAGCCTTATTGAAAATTTTGTAGTTGAAATCTTTCAGCGTTCGATGTAGTAAAACTTCCCATATGTCTAAATCCTTATATATGCATTATTGCGATTAATCATAGATTCCATACAATATGGGCGGATCTTAGACAAAACCAAATTTCCAGCAACGTATCCGCCTGTGTAATGCAAGCCTTACCGAAAAGCTACTCATAATGGGAACTCAGGGGTTACGACGATGGGCAGGGCTGTCTAAAATATCGGGCGACTACCTTTAAACATTATATTTAACGGGTTATCCGTTAAATTCATAAGTAGCGGCGACTAAAAGCGTGAAATACATAGATAAAAGTTTTTATGGGTGAAGTTTTTAAACATAAGTGGGGCTTCAACATTGGCCGTATTTGGAGGTTTGTGATCCTATAATTTATGTATGTTAGAAAGCAAATTGCGAGCTTCGCAGGGTAAATTGTAACGACACGTTTAGAATGGACTATATGTATAGATTGTTAAATTTAAGAGTTGGGAGATCGTAGAAACGGGAATTGTGGGCAGTTTGTACATTGAGTCATTTATGTGAGTTGCCATAAAATGGAATTGGCTAC
>CALNVZ010003014.1:10961407-10976864 GCA_940671915.1 Paracentrotus lividus | reverse complement strand
CAAGAAAAAAAAACTTTCCAATATGTATGACTTTTCCGTCAATAACTGGAGGCTGCCATTTTGTGAAACAACGATGTTTAAGTCTGAGCTATACAGTGACAGTGGGAAACTTATGTGTAAGAAAGATTCTTGGAGCATGTATCTGAGTAAAATGCAGGAATTACATATTGTTGCAAATAACATTTGGTTTTAAAATAGGGAATATTTCCCAGCACAAAAGATAACCAATATTTTTCCAGGTATACTGAGTGAGTCAGGAAAAAATAGACACCTAGAAAATCGTCAATAAAAAGAAACCAATCAATGAATCCTAAATTATTATACATATTCTGAAAGAGTAACTTTTCCCCTGCATCTTTTGGTACCAATTTGTGTGTTATATCTTTGCGCTTGGATGGACACAGCGCATTGTTTGCGAATATATAATTTCGATTGTGCAAGAGTGGGGATAGAATTGAAACTAAAAAGCAACTCCACCCTGAATAAATAACATAACTTTTAGGAAATGTTTGAGCCAAATAACTTGGCAAGGTTGCTGTTACAGTTATCGACTAGATTCTGTAAAAATTAGATTGATTTGTTAAATAATCACGAATGAGTACACATCAAAGAGTGATTTGTCACTGACAGACTTAACAAGGCCTCTTACTATTTTGAAAAGTGATTATTTTGTCTTTAACGTGTACTCACTCATAGCCGTACTGTGACAGATCTATTTTCATTTCCCACAAGATGTAGTCGATATGTGTAACAACATCCCTGACTAAGTTATTAGTGCAAGATGTTTTTGTGAAAAGTTATTTTTTTAATCAGGATGGGGTCCCTTTTTTAAGCTTTTTATTGATTTGATTTTACTCCCACTTCTGCACAATTTGAAATTTACATGTTCACAAACAATGCGCCGTGTTCATTCAAACGAAAGATATAACACACGAAATCCATACCAAAAGATACGGATAGAGTTACTTTATAGGAATATGTATAATAATTATTTGGGATTTTTAAATTGTTTCTTTTTATTGACAGTTTTCTAGGTGTCTAGTTTTTTCTGACTCACTCGGTATATTATATGAGAAATAAATTTATACTAACTAAGTTGATTAATTTTCCAAGGAGAATGATAATTGAGGGGAAGAGTTGGAGGAGTGACATATGTTCAACATCTATCGCACATTTTTCTTGTTCTCAGGACCCAAGGGAAGGAGGGTCCTGAAGTCTACACCGAACTTCTTTAAGAATGTCACTCCATACATCACCACGCAAGTCTCATCTCATGCTGCCAGAGGAAAATTGCAGAGTTCACCAAAACCCGGATGAATTCCTCAACAAATTATGATGAACTGAAATCAAAGAAGTAAGACTGTCAATTTTATTTTCTTGAGTATTAAAGCAATAAACTAATATCATATTTTTTTTTCATATTTTACTAAATGATAATGATTCTATTTTAGATTTTGATAGACAATTAGTTTACAATAAAATGAAAAGGAAAAAAGAGGAACATCAATTTTTTTTTGAGACAGTCATCAAGGTAGCAATCATGAATCACTCTAATCAAATATTATTTATAAGAGCACACTGCAGTGTATTTGTACAGTATGGTTGAAATCATGTATGAGAGGTAAATGCGAATCTTAACGCTTGAAGACTGAGGTTATTTTTACGAAGACCTACCAAGCATGATTGTCAATCACGGTTTCACATATCATTTTCATTTGATGGTGAAAGAAAGTTAGTTTTTCAATCATATATATCTAATCAATGGAATCATTCTTTATTTTCTGTATTAATGCAAAAATTAGCGGAATATAAGGTCACAAAGAGGGTAGTCTCTTTTTACCATCCCGCATATATTGCGGGGTCAGTATAACAACAGGTTATAACAATATCTGGCATTTTTAGTAGGGATTAGTGTTTCTTTCACTTTGATTTCATTAATTAGTTTAAGGGTTTTTATCCTAGCCAGCTGTTGACAAGACGTCTGAATTGTCTCTTTATGGTGTATATGTGGTTACACCTCGTAATTCCGAAGGTTCTTTTTTCCGAAGGTTCATTATCCAAAGGTTCGTCATTCCGAAACACGTAAAATGCCTATATAGACTATGGGAGGTTCCCGATAATGTCGCTAGTTTTCCATTTTCCGGGGTTGAAAAATCCACCAGCTCCTGTCATATAGAAATCCTTTTAAAACAGGACAACATCATGCGATATGTCGCGCATCTTCTAATTGCAATACAGCTAGAAAAAAATTAAAATATCACCGCTCACTGCAATCTGACTCGGCTCAATCAACTGGAAAAGGCCGGCATTAACTGTGTGTTTACGTATATTAGAAGCAAATGCACGGCATGTACCCGTCATATTGATCTATGCGGCCTAGTTCAAAACAATTCACATTTCTTTACCCCCTAGCAATAGTTGCGTATGTAAACAACCAAAATCAAACCTCGACGTCTTTGATTCCCAGTGAAAATATGAAAGTGATTGTTGAGACAGGATTATTGGGGCCCCAAATTAGTTTTATACTTCTAGTACTATATAGAAAACAATCATATCATGGATTCTTTACCTAAACTTTTCACAATATGTCCCAACATCAGGAATATCCAGTCATAACTAGTAAACCAAACATTATCAATGATTTGAGAGAAACACAACCATTTGAAATCACTATTGCTAATGAAGAGTAAGAATCAGAACACAACTGAATCAATTTTGTTGCACGAAAACAGGTCGGGCTTGGGTCTGGCATTTGCAACGAAATTACTACTCCTCAATTTGTTTTCTTCCCTATTAAATAAGAAAAAGAGAAATGTATCATGTATTCATTCCAGAATACAAATTTAAACAAATGGTCTCTCAATTTCCACTCGTTTGAAACGCTCACTGTCTTTTAATGGCAACTGAACAAGTGGCATAAGTCATTTTTAATTAGTATCTAACTCTATGTGCCCCTCATGTAGGCTAAAATTTTATTTTGCACTCCATTCTTGCTTTGTACAGACAGGTTAGGACATCGGTATCATGGTCTTAATGAGTAACGTACAAAACTTGATTCCTTTTGCTACTTGTATTAAGAAATATTGCAGTTTTCTCCAAAACAATTAACTACAACACAAACATATAAATAGATTTAATTTTCTATTATCTACAAGATATGGAAAACATGCAACTAAATGCTCATTCATGTACCACTCTTTCCCTTCCAATCTCCTAGCCATCGTGGGAGAGAGAGAGAGAGGAGAGAGAAGACTAGGGGGGGGGAGGAAAATATAAAGCAATAATCATGTACACTGAAGGGTTAAATTTGACAATGACAACAGAGTTATATCAACACATCAGGATCAGACATCAGAAGATTAATGATGTGTGATACAGCTCTGCTGTCATTGTCATTTTGACCCTCATGTGTACATGATTATGTTTTATAAGCACATTAACCGGAATCTGATCAATCGGTGCCTTCGAAATGGAATATTTTCAGAGACTAACGAATAAAACGAACGAGGCTTGAGAATGCCTCGTGGCATTGCACGCACTTATTGATAGGTGGTGAAATGTGTAATACACGCAACAAATGAAGACATTGCAAGTTGATCGATTTTCGTAATGTTTATATCTTAAATTCTATTTGAATGCTGGTGCAAAATCTAAGATACGCGACATTATAGGATTTGCTTTATATTATTTATATATTATCAATACCCTAAAGTGTGGTGGGATGGCTAACCCTGGGAGAAGTCACAATTTTGAAGCAACCATCCTATAGTCTAATACCTCGATGTTCGTTTATCCGAAAATAAAAAGGGTTGTTAATCCGACATGTGGCGTTATTCCGATTTTTTTGGGGGGAGGGGTGTCATTAGTGAACACTTCTGCTGTTAAATTTGATTTCCGGAGAATTTGTTTCACAACATTATCAGCGACTTCTACCTATAAAAATTCACTACTAAAAACTGGCCGTTATCATACCATAACTAATAGCTATTCCGCAACTGTTTCGCTCTGTTTTTTTCATAAAGAATTTCAAAACATTATCGACGGTGACTTCTTCCGATAAGAATAAGTTTCGCTACTAACATCGGCCCGTTATTCCCATAACTAAATAATTGATTCCGCAGTTGTATTAGTTCCGTATTTATTTATGAATTTGAAAGAAATTAATAAAAACAACGCGGAAATCAATCTTTATCGGAAGATAAAGAATGCTCACCAATCATGCCGTTTATGTTTCGAAAAAATTTTTTATGAATAAGATGGAGTGGATATAATTGTGGAATGATTATTTAGTCATGGGGTGATAAAGGCCCAAAAGAGAAGAAAAACTTATTATTTGAGCGCAATAACCTCACCGCTGTAATGTTTTGAAATAACTCTTCATGGAATAAAGGCCATTAAGTAGCGAATTCTTTATCGGTAGAAGTCGCGTCTGATGATGTTGTGAAAAAATCCCCGAAAATCAAAATTTAACAGCAGAAGCTGTTAAATAATGACACCCCTCCCGAAAAAATCCCCCCCTTATCTGGAGTTATTGACAGTGTGACCAACACACAGTCCCCCACATTCTTAATCCATTCGCTCAGGCAAGCAATTGCTCAGATAAAATCAAAATCAAGCTTGATCCATGCCACTTCTTGATGCAATGCATGCTTTGCCCAAAAATACACATGTATCATTCCTCCGCTGAGAATATATTGCATAATATCATATTGTTTTTTAATTACAACACTGTTTTTATGCCTCCGCCACCGAGGTGGGTGCCGGAGGCATTATGTTTTCGGGTGTCGCCGTACGTCCGTCCGTTTTCGTTCGTGATAACTTAAGAACCGTTTGACGGATCACTTCAAACTTGGATCATGTATGCATATGTAGGGACAATGACTGAGTAACTTTGGGTCATAGGCAAGGTCAAAGGTCACAGAGGTCATTGTATGCGGAAGATTGTCCGCATATAAGTTGAGTAACTTCATGGTATTGCTATAGCATGCTGATGTTTGGTCAGGCAAAGTGCACAGATGTCATGTAACAAGAAAATGGTTCGTCTCGCAATAATAAGAACGTGTGTGACGGTCACTTTAAACTTGGTAATGGGTGCTATTGGGAGGGCATGAACTGATAGATTTTAGGGGTCAAAGGTCAAAGGTCACAGAGTCATTGTATACATGAAATAGTTGTTCTCGTATAACTTAAGAACTGTTGTAAGGTATACTTAAACTTGGGTAATATGTGCATTTGGAGGAGCAATGAACTGATTAGATTGGGTCAATGAGGTCAAAGGTCACAGAGTCATTGTTACAAAAATAGGTCGTTCTCTGATAACTTAAGACTGTTGACGGAATCAACTTGAAACTGGTCATTATGTGAGATGAGGGAATAAACTGATTAGAATTTGGGGTCATGAGGTCAAAGGTCACAGAGTCATTGTGTACATGAAAATGGTCTCGTTTGCGATAACTTAGAACCGTTTGAGGATCAACTTAAACATTGGATCATATTACATGGGAGGACAATGGACAGATTGGGGTCATGAGGTAAGGTCCAGAGGTCATTGTGTACATGAAAAGTTCTTTTCTCTGCAATAACTTAAAACGTTGACGGATCAATTCAAACTTGGATATATGTGCATAGGGACGGACATAAACTGATTAGAATTTAGATCATGAGTCAAAGTTCAAAGGCCACAGAGGCATTGTGTACGTGAAATGGCTTGTCTTGCGATAACTTAAGAACAGTTTGATGGATGAACATCAAACTTGGGTCATGTGTGCATATGGTAGGGAACAGAATTTATTATATTTTGAGGTCATGAAGTCAAAGGTCAAGGGTCACGACGTCATGTATACATGAAAATGGCATTTTCTTGCTGTAACTCGAACAGTTTTATGGATCAACTTCAAACTGGTCATGTGGGAGGAAAGATGAACTGATTGGATTTTTGGTCGGACATCAAAGGTCACTGGTTATTTATGTAAATGACTCGTTTGTGCAATTCTTGAAGGACCTTTTGACAGATCAACTTAAACATGTTTATCCTTTTTATTACATCAGTAGCCATCCTTCCTGAGTTGGAAATAATTCTGATGATACAACTTTAATAGATTTGGGTCAATATCTCAAAGATGTCATGGTTATAAATGGAGTAAAATACTCAACATGCGCATACCTTTTTTTTCCGATTGGCAATACGGAGCATGCCTCCGACGTGCCGCGGTCGAAGATTCATCTAGTTGTTACTAAAAAGTTTATTAATTTTCTGATAAACTACCTTATTTCATTTTCGGATTAACGAACTTCGGAATAACGAACCCTATTTTGTTTCGGAATGACGAACTTCGGAATACGAACCCTATTCGTTTTTCGGAAAAGGAACTCTATTTCGTTTCGGAATGACGAACCTTCGAACAACGAACCTTCAGAATAAGAACCTTCGGAATACGAACCTTCGGAAGAACGGTATCCCCATATATGATATGCTAAATGGTCTTGTATTAATCATTAGGGGTAAATTGGTGAGAACCATGAACATCAAGAAACAACATTAAATATTGAAAGATTGCAACAAGAACGATTATTAATGATTATCTGTATTATGTTTATGTGTGCAGTGTGAGAGATCTAGATCTCGGTGTACATGCTGTCCAAGATATCAGAAGATAGAGATGTGGTGCACACTCAAAGACAATCTGATAAGCTACTCATGCCCATGGACAAGATCAGTCTGCCAGCCCCTGGCACTAAGATGTCACAGGAAGAAGTCTCTGAGGTCATGCAAGTTGCTGAATTGAGATCAATTATTTTGTTGTTTCAGGATTTTAAAGGTTTTTTAGTAATTGTATTGGATGATTATCCAGTGAAAATAATTTTAAATAGTTTGAAAAATTGGTTAAAAAATAGGAAAGAAATGTGAGGAAGAAGCTAAAAAGCTAATGAATGCTATTAAACAGTATTACAGAAGGTGAAAAAACATCTTGACTGGTTTCTGACAAAATTTGCTCATCAAGGACATTCATTTGCCATACCTGCCATCCATTCCGATTTGGTGGAATTATTCTGATTTTTTAACCTCAATTCCGAATTCTGGTTTTTAAATCAAATTTCTTTTTTGTTGGTAAATCATATGTTGATATATGCTAAAAACAGCTGAATCAAGCTAACGCATCGTGCCATGCTTGGATTTCAAAGTTTATCTCAGCGCGGCGATTTCATGTTACGACTGTGGGGGACGGAAACACCGAAGTTAAAAATAATACACTCAAATTTGCACCTTCGCACATTATGCAGAAACTAATGAAATGTCTGCTTGAATGCTACGCGCCTCTTCCCGTTCAGGCGCTCCGCGCTTAGTACCTTTGAACAGATTTTTTTCATGAAATGTTTTTGCAGGTATGACTTGCACATGATAGTTTCAAACAAGGATATTTGAAAATCAATTTCATTATATCAGAAATCTTGTCACTAAAGAAATGTACTGTGTGGCACATGGCTTTCTTTTTATCCACACATACAAAGTTAAGTATTGAGAAATAATCAGTTGAAGTTTTTCTAGAATGACATGAAACGAGTTAATGCAGCTCAAACATAACAGCAATTATTTTCAATGCCATCTTCTGTTTCAGCTGCGTACCATAATTCGCTGCATCCTCTCTGCTCTATCCAAGCATCAGCAGTCTCCGCAAGATGATGAGAGAGAAAAAGCAAAGAAAATAGTATGTTGCCATAATTTTATAATTAAAGCGAGAGTGAACTGAAGAACACTCACATCTGACTGTCTGTTATAAATAGCTAGTCTTAAATACTTGTGAGATAGCTATTGACATTACAGTGTATTAATTGACCTGTAATTTAAATTGTTTGGGGGAAACTAAAATGTTTTGGGTAAAAAGAATTTTGTTTTGCGCACTGGTAACATAATTATGGCATGTGAATATATTTGAGACCACACTGTGAAGATGTTGTATCACCATTGAGTAGTTGAGGACTTGAGCTGGTGCCCGTATACAAACTGCTGTTCGTATGGCTGAAAACACACCTGTTTCTCCCCACGTGTATAAATGTCAAAACAGATTGTAAATTGCTAAACATCATGATTTGTCAAGCATATTTTTCAAGTGAAATGAAATTCATGTTTGGTTGGAAGAGCAACTGGTTGTGTTATTTTGTCCAGAAATTTCCAGGTCATATTTGAGGCTGCTATCTGCCTACAAATATTATAGTATATATATTATATAGTATAGTGGGGTAGGAAAAACAGCTGTGGATGGCTTGATTGGTACCTACGTGACCTACCTTCAAAAAGTTATATTGTCATATGTACAATATACTCTTTAATTTTGGAGGGGAACAGCCGTGTTAAATGAATGGGGAAATATCGACTAATACGATACTCGTTAGATAATTGATTGATCACACGACGCGTACCTGAAGGAGAAATTTGGGAAATTTGCCGAATAACTGGATTTTATAACACGGATAGCGTACCATTGGTTTCCACTCACTGAGGCCAAGCTGGGATCTGTACATAGATGATAATAATTCTTTCGAAAAACAACAATTATTTCTTGAATACTTTGTGACGTATTCTTTGAAATAAAGTGGACTTAAGCAGCTGACGTGACATGATCGACCGTGATGCGATTTCCCTGCGACCGCAACGGGGCCTTGTTACCGAAGCCAGAGTGGACGCGACAGGTAGCTTAGCTGCTAGCTAAGCATCTCACATGCTGATGACTGCAGTAAATTATGTTTCGTTCTCTGCCGGAGTGATCGTGCTCTTAATTTTGTAGGTGAAAATAAAAAACAGTTTGGCATTGGAAATTTACAAAATAAAGAGTAACAGTTTAAAGTACATAGAAATCGTCCTAACGAACAGCTGTTATAATACCGAGAACTGTAATAGCGTTAGTACCCTTTGCCTGATCGATGAATTTGCTTTGTATTGCCAACGATGACATGAATCCAGGGATATGCATGGGAGCGCTAGCGGCAGTTACCTGTCGCCCCAGCTTCGTTTATAATGTAAGGAGCCCTTTGATTTCGAGGGAAAAGAATTTTACTTGCGGCGCATGCCAGCGGCAGTTCGTGTATCACGCAAGGCAGCGTCCCCGGGGAAATCTGTTTATTTTCGGGCTAAACCAATGTCAACTTAATTAGGGGTTATTTACTATAATAATAAGTGAACGCTTAATTTTGCAACATTATTTTGGATCTTTTATTAGAATACTTTTCCATATATACTTATAATTTACTTTTCCTTTTGTTTGCTATTGTTACTTATTTCATCTTCTTTTCGGCCTGCCGGCCGGTCGGCGAACATAATCTGCACTCGGGATAGATTTATATTTGTCGTACTTATAATCAGTATATTGCGCGATAAGAATTTGTACACTATTTATATATATTATATATTTATATAAAAAAAAAACAAAATTAGTATTGCATTTTTCGCCACAATTATATATATATATACAATTGAACAAATGTCTGCTTTGCAATCTGTAAAATCATGAATAAACAGTTGATAAAGAAGAATCAAAGAACAATAGAATCAATAGATTTTTAATAAGGAGCATAGCTCTCAAATTGAAAGGGCGAAAGTCCACTCTTCGTCAGTATAATAATATATAAATAATAACACAGAAGTGAAGAACGCTTATTTCCAACAGAGTATTTTACTTCCTTTCTCAAAATTTTGGAAAACCTTTCCTTTTCAAGAGAGACAAGATTGAAGCAATAACAAAGTAAAATTAAAATTAAAACATTATTGAAAATTTGAACTCAAGGGCAGCGCGTGGGTGTGAGCACACGCCTAGCGTTGCCAAGGACCTTACCGTCCAATTGATTTGAAAGCAATAAAATTTATGCCTCACAAAGATCGGCTTTAATTAACAATATTGCCACGCGTGAAAAGTATCTGTGACATCATATAATTAATTGAAATAATCGTAATAATCTTTTAAAAACCGAATATATATATTATATAGTATCCTATATATTATCATGTTTATATAGTATATTGGAATGAGATAATTGAGATCGGTCATGTTTAATATTCTAGTTTTTTTTTTTTTTTTTTTAATGTAGGAGGGTTTCTAGCTTATGACGGAATTCACAATAATGATGCTTGTAATTTAAATGAAAGTACTGAAGGGGTATAAAAAAGTCGCGCATTGCAATACAGCATTTTACATGATTTATGCATCCTAAAAATAGATGAAATAATGAATTCCATAATATGTGTAATTTTTCATTCAGATTGTGTTTGATCCATGAACATTCACGCAATACAAATTGAATCAAATAAAAGTGGGACTGTGGCACAAGGAATTTTGTGCTTGTGCTCGGTCGATGTGGTCAAATCAAACATAGAGCGCACAGGTCTCTGTTTTCTAGGGGTCTCAGTGGGATGAAGGATCTAACGTACAGAGGTGCTTGGGTTGGATGTCTATGTTGGCACAGGCATTTTTGTTGTTGTTTGTGTTGTTGTTGTTTGTGTTTGTTTGTTTGTTTGTTTGTTTGTTTGTTTGGTTTGTTGTTTTTTTTACTCATGTACAGCATTTGTAGATACAAACGATTAGTCCATAAAAAGCAAAGTTGGTGAATATCACTATGATGTAGTAACCTGTTCTTTCCACTGTTTGGTACTTTCGCATCAGTGAGCCTTCCTGCTCTTATCACTCTGGTGTTTGAGAGACCAAATTCTGACTGGTGACTTCTCAAGGTTAGGAACTACAATAGAGCCAGGTGTTCCACTAGGGCACCCTCCCTCTGGGCATGCAGGAGATGAGCTATAGTACATGATCTACTCACTGTCATGATAAGCTATTGGCAACAATGAGGAGGAGAGTTTTTTTTGCAAGAATGAATCTGGAAATTGCCTGCAATATTTTGTCAATTTGCTAATATTTAGAGTATCCAAGAGTAAATGGGGAAGTGATACTCTTCATAATGTTCATGTCTTACTCCCTATAAACTGCTTTATATGATATTGATTTATGATCGGTTTCTATGTTTATTTCCCCTCTTGACCCTACTAATTTTTGCTTGTTTATACTCTTCCATTTCCCCAGTTTTTTTTTCTTTTCGCTGTCATTACACTTGGTTGGTTGGCTGAGTTTGAAGAAACATGTTCAAATTGAAATGAGTTGGATAGTTCCGCTCATTTCTTTTATGATTATCTCCAATCAAAATCTGTAATGCATACATTGGTGTCTATCATTGAATTCAAATCAAATCTTTGCACAACAAGTTATTCCATGTCAACTGGTGATGTAGTTTTAGTCATCATCTTTTTACATCTGTGGCCGCGTAACTAAATCATTTAGTCAGTGCATCTCTTTAAATCTGGGCCCTGTACTAAATCATTCAGTAAATGCACTCTGTTACATCTGGGCCTGAAGCATAAATCGAATAGTCATGCACTCTTTGCATCTAGCCTTGTAGCATAAATCAATTAGTCATGCACCTCTTTACACTGGGCCCTGTGAATCATAAAATCAATTAGTCATAGCACCCTTCTTGCGATGCTGGCCCTGTAACATAACATAAATTAGTCATGACCTCTTTGCATCTGGGCCTGTAACATCAACAATTGTAATTCGATACGAGAATCATTGGAGATAGCTTCGTTGCATAAAAGTCTGAACTTGATCAATCAGAATGGTTGTTTCAAATTGAAATTGCATTGTAAGCTCTTAATGTTACAAGGGCATTTTTTTTCTTTTTTCGCATGAATTCTTGCAGACAAACAAACAAAAACTAGATAATTCCTAAGAATAGGCCAAAATATATTGTACTTTGGGGTTAATTCCCCTTTTACATACTAGAATAATGTTGAGGTGGACTTACCCTAAGACTTTCATCAGTTCACTGACAAGATGGTGTATCCTGAATTCACTCATCATGAACCTATCAGGATCCTGACTCAATCAACAGAACAAACTAAAATATAAAAGGACAATCATGGATAAAAGGTCAAATAATGTGTCAAAATCGACATGAAAATCAAAGCTACACATGTAATTTCCTCCCATCATTACTGAATCAATTCAATGTACTTCAGTTCTACTTCACTTCTATGGTAATCCAGTGAAGCTCAGAAAACTAAATCATTTGTCAGGCAAGGATTTTTCTCTGTTAGACATCAGTCATACCATGGGAACATAAGAATCCTGGATCAAATATATTTTATTAGTATGAAGAATCCCTTTAAGTTCATTCTTCTGCTCGCTCAAGGTGATGCCCCCACAACCATGTACTGACTACTGGCATGGTCGGAGGATCATAACCTTACTGCCAGAATTGACTGTGACCTAATATAAAACCCTGACATTTAGCAAGCCAGCAAGTCGTAAGAACGGAAAGGAGGAAAAATATGGAAGCGCAGACGATGATTGAACTAGTGGCAGAAGAAAAAATTCAATCTTTGAATGTTTTCAATGAGACTGGTGGTACGTCTTAATTTTCATTCGAGGGCACCAGCCACCATTGTGCAGTTGTTCTCTCACGTATGGATTACAAGAACTTCATGATTCCTAAAGTCTGTTAAAAGTTACAACAACAACAAAATTAATTCTAAAATTAACGTGCTCTGTTTAGGCCGTAGTCACACTGAGTTGGTTATATAACGTCCTTGCCTGTTCTTTTAATAGGGTATATGATGCACAATTAACTCCAATTTTGAGCTCAAAATTTTCAGCTCGTGCTCTGCGCTCGCAGATACTAAAATGGTTATATAATGCACAATTAACTAAAATTTCAGCTCGCGCTTTGCGCTCGAGGATACTAAATTAAGTTCATAATGCACAATTATCTCAAAATTTTTGGCTTGTGCTTCGCGCTCGCATTCCTTTTGTTTATCATTGATAAAATACAAAGCCATTAACATTTTTAAAAGCACAAATTTAAAAGCAAATTTTCTGCGCACCTCTACTTATCTGAATTCTTTTCTCTTTAAGCCTCTGATCTCAAGTGCCCTTTTCCACTTTCAAATTCGTTCCGCCGCCTCTGGTCTCGCTACCATAGTTAATACTGAAATAAAGAGGAATCGTCTCCCATGGCTTTGCCCCGTATGCAAGGTATCCTAAAGTTATTATGGCTAGTAAATGGGACTCGATAATAAATATGTCTATGTTGCATGTTCCTTACACGTTTACTAAATCCTGGAATCGTGTTTTAATTTTTGTATTTATTCATTCCCAAACAGTTTTTAACAGTGTATTTATTGTCTCATCCGTGAGACAATTTTCCTTTCTTTTCCTGCTCCCTCTCTCTCTCTCCCTCTCTCTCCAACTCTCTTTTCTCTCTCTCTCTTTACCATTGCTCCTCCTCTCTACTCTATTTCTCTACAGTATACATTTCTGATATACAATTGTTGGCGAGACTGACAATATATAGTAAATAATATATTATGGTATTCCTTATGTATTATTGAAATGTTATTTGACCTGTTATATGTATTGTAACTATGTATATTATTATACTCTTTCGGAATATGCATAATAATTTGGGGTTTATAAATTGGTTCTCTTTTTATTGACATTTTCCTAGGTGTCTAATTTTTCTGACTCACTCGGTACATCAGAACAAAATGCCCTGATTTTTTTTTTAACCATACCCCATCCCTTCTCCTGAGTTCTTCTTCTTCTTCAAAATTTTAGGATAATGTTGTTGTTTGTTGTTGTTGTTGTTGTTGTTGTTGTTGTTGTTGTTGTTGTTGTGGCAAATAAAGTCAGAAAGAACAATTATACATTTCAGTTTAAACAATACAAAAATAAGAAATATCAACCATGGGAACGCCAGGAACAGAAGAATAAGTTTACCGGTACTAAATTAATGTGGCATAAAGCTTCCTGTTTATATTCATCCTTTTGTTGTTATCAAAATGCTCAAAATACTCATGCATGAGCCGACAAAGGTTTGCGATCAATTGCAAATTTGAAAGAGCTATTCTGATTGGTTGCTGGTCTGTCTGTTGAACAAAATGCGCGTGTAACAAAGATCTTGATTGGCTATTGCCATTTAGCGATTGATTGCAAACCTTTGTGTTACGGGGCCCAGGTCGGGGTTGTACTTTGTCAACAAAAGAAAAAAGCTTGCATTTTTGCAACAGCTGTGCAGCGCACGTAGCATGCATCATGCACCTGTTTTGATCGGAAAGTTACAAAATCCCCTAAAGCGATTTTGGCTCGTCATTTGATGCTGTCAATCATTTCCAAAACGGAGACCAATATAGCAAGCAAAACTGCGAGACTCGCCTTCACAAAATACATGCTAAACACTTTTACGACTACGGGACAGTGATATATTATTGAAATGAACTTCAATGGACCGAATGGTGCAATTCATTAATTCAGAAATAAAATGAGCTAAAATGAGGGCTTGCTAAAGAATGAGTTACGAGTCTCAATTTTGTCGTAAGTACCATTTTGCTGTACACACAATAGAAGTACTAGTGCCTTTGATATTCAAACGAGGTTACTCGAGCTTACCGTACCGCATATTTGTGGAGTTGGAAAATTTATGTGCCTTATGTGACTGTGGTTTGTGACTGTCAGAGCATTTTTTTTTTTTATCTGGGAGTACCCAAGTTCTAACGTTAACTGTAGACTCTACGGTCTAGTAGGATGGGGGTTGGAAGTCCGAACACTTAACAAATTTGCAGCAGTGTTTTGTGCCCTCAGATTAACCCAAAAATATAAGTTAAAGTTGATGTTCATAGAGAATAAATATGGTCGAATTATATATCATTGAGCAGGATATAACATGAGGAACACTATCGAACTTATTGCCGATTTTTTTTTTAATTCTGGAGAGCAGTAATTGGTTTAACATTTAATTAATTAATTAATCCCCTCTGAAACACCCCCAAATACGTACCCAAAAAGTCACCCAAATGGGTCAATCCACATCAAATCAACCAGTGCTTGCCACCCCCTTCGATTTTGCTCAAATTCGCACCAAATACCCGCCCAAGTGTCTGACGGAGAATTCTCAAATATTTTGCCCCAGGTCATTTGGTTGCTAAGATACAGGCCTTCTTAGCAACCAATGCACAGTCAGAGAGTTGGACTTTGTAAAATGTGCCATTCTTTGGGAAGCTGCTTCAATTTGACAGATTAGGTGGTCCTCTTTCCAAATGAAAGAACTTTATGTGCTCTACCAAATGAATGTACAATGGTGCAAATAGCTTGCGTTATCGCGCAAGAGGCTCTCTGAAAATGGTTTTAGATGAAAATGCAAATTTTAAAGGCATGTTTAGAAGCCATAGACAGAAAAATATTGCAAGATGAGCATATCTTGGTATATACAATGATAGACTATCACTAGCTCTAGAGATTGCAAAAAAAAAATTTCGACAGCGCATTATGTTCACGGAGGGCGCCCCTCAATTTAGAAATTCAAAAATAGGTTAAGTTCAAGGTCAAGAGATCACCTTCGTCCACCTACAGGTATTTACTCA
>CALNVZ010003014.1:10929223-10956413 GCA_940671915.1 Paracentrotus lividus | reverse complement strand
TTACATAAAAATCCCGATGTTTCACGCCTCAGTGGGCACAAGATACAAGAAAATCATGAAAAATGAGAAGAAAGTTTGGGGCTTTGTCATGGTTCAGTGACTTTTCGATACGTAATTTGAACTAAAGATCATGCTACTTAGAGACTAGCTGAAGCTATGAGCAAAGTTTCATTAAATAATTCCCTGTCAAATGACAAAATGACAATTAAATATGCCCAATTTCACTTTAGTTAAACTTTTGTTAAGCTCTGTACATAAAGTCAATGGAGGAGGAAATCAATACCTTGACAAATGTGAAATTGGGCAAATTTCATTGATGATTATTATTAATTCAACTGGTGAGTTCTGTCACGAAACTTGGCACACAGCTTCAACTGATCGCAACTAACATGATCTTGATTCAAATTACGTATTCGAAAAGTCACTGAACATGACGAAGCCCTAAACTTTCTTCTCATTTCCATGATTTTCTTGTATCTTGTGCTCACTGAGGCGTGAACAATCAGGTTTTTGTGAAAATAAAATCAAAGTATCCCAAAGAGATTTGTTAAATTCAATCAAATTAAGAATTTGAATTTTTAGTCCATAGTGAGAAAAGGGCTTTTCCAGTCTCACGTGCTCACTGAAGCATGAAATTTGTAAATAAATGCCATAGGATCATTGACACGTGCCGAAAGAATATAAATACAACCAAAAATGTTAATGAGATGCTTTCTAGTGCATAAAAATTACTGCAATGCATTTCGTAATTCTAAAATGGCCTATTTTTGGGTTGTTTGATGTGTTCATTCAACCGTGAATGGATATGGAATGGATATTGGTTGCATACACTTCCACAACAGGAATTCCTCATATTGTTCGTTTATACCAGGCAAAGAAGTAAAATCGCAGTTTGTGGCAATTTTTCCTGCATGCTCACTCAACCGTAAATTGGATGCAAATTTCGTTTCCGTTATATTGGAGCACGTTTGCAACATTCTGACGTGTAAAATGTTTAAATCTGAAAAGGATCCGTTATCATTGAATCAAAGTTGCCTTTAGGCGATGCGAACTTCAAAAATGACATTTTGCATTCAACCATTGCTCACTGAAGCATGACTTGATGATTTTTCCTACAATTCGCTCCCATTGTTGCTAAATAAATTCCTACATGGACATATTTATAGATTTTTTAAAATTCTCTGGTTCAAAAATTATTGATATCTGAATAGGGGGAACTTTCTTTTTGTGTTGTGTTTTAGACCAAATTGTTAGTAACCAAATGGGTTTAGCCCATGTGGGTATTACACGAATGGAGAATTAGACCAACTGCTGTTAGAGCAAATGATATAAACGCAAATGATTGTAAAAACCAATACCTCACTTGAATTCTTACCTTTTCTTGCCTTGATTCAATGGACAAAATTCTCAGGAGTTGAGTGTTTTCAGGTCATAGGGCAAAGAGGTATCTCTCTTCTTTTTTTTATAAAATCAAAGGTACTCCCCGAAAAGAATTGTTATATTCAATCAAAGTAAGAATTTGAATTTTAGTCCCTACGTGACAAAAAGGCTTTTCCAGTCTCACGTGCTCACTGAAGCATGAATTTGTAAATAAATGCCATAGGATCATTGACACGTGCCCAAAGAACATAAATGCAAGCCAAAAATGTTATCAAGGTGCATTCTAGTGCACAAAATTACTACAATGGCTCTTCACAAATATAAAATGGCCTATTTGTTTGTTGTTTGATGTGTTCATTCAACCGTGAATGAATGGATATTGGTTGCATACACTTCCACAACAGGAATTCCATCAAATTTGATCAAATATACCATGGCAAAGAAGCAAAAATGGCAGTTTGGGCAATTTTTGCTGCATGCTCACTCAACCATGAAATTTGACGCAAATTTCGTTTCCGTATATTGGGAAGCACGTTTTGCATACATTCTGACGTGTAAAATGTTTAAAATCTGAAAAAGGGTCTGTTATCATTGAATCAAAGTTGCCATTTTAGGCTTGCGAACTTCAAAAAATGACATTTTTGCATTCAACCATTGCTCACTGAAGCATGACTTGATGATTTTTCCTTAAATTCGCTCCCATTGTTGCTAAATAAATTCCCTACATGGACATATAATTAGGTTTTTAAAATTCCTCCTGGTTCAAAAATTATTGATATCTGAAATAGGGGGAACTTTCTTTTTGTGTTGTGTTTAGTTTGCAATCCCTCTAATACATGCTTGGTCTAATTCTAATTTGGTCCAATGACCACTTTGTCAAATTGCCAATTCCTCTAATAGCTAAATGGTCTAATTACATTAGATCAAATCAATATTGGTCTAGTACAAGTTTGTTACTGGAATTGACAAAGTGGTGATAGACCAAGTGAAAATTAGGAATTAAGGATTAATTAGGAATAAGGCAAAATGGTTAATAGGCGAAGTGAACTTACACTACAAGGTAATTAGAGTAACTAGGTGTAGACAAAATGGAATGACACCTTGTTGGATGAGACCAAAAGGACATTAGTCAAAGTGGGTTGAGACAAAATGGCAATTTACCGCATTTGCTCCCCTTGTCACCATCATCATGAACCAAATTTTATGCCTTGTTTCATGTCATTGACTTATTTGTGTGTTTTGGTTACAAGCACTTTACATCATGTATGGTTATGGAAAAATAAAAATTTTTCCCCTGTATCCGATAAAAAAAACAATTGTTGTTCTTGGCAATTTTATTGAGGCAGATGAAATATTACCATTGGATAACTGTCAGGTTGACCTCATTTGTGCCTTTCTTTCTTTTTGATCTTGTTGATTAGCCATGCTTCATGAACTGGATCCGACAGAGCTCAACATCTCTGGTCTAGAAGCATTCTCATTTGACTATGTGGTGAGGTGGCCAGAATCACTCATACTCAGCAGAAAGGTACATATTTGCAGGGCTCTCGCTTAACTTTTTTCTTTGGTTGCCGGCCGGGCAACCAATAGAGTTTTTTAGGTTGCCAAATGACAGTTTAGGTTGCCACAAGTTTTATGAATTTGGTGGCCCATACCTCTAAAAAAGAAACAAATATAATGAAGGGCTCAATTAATTAATGTCTTTTTAAGGGGTGGGGCTACAATGGAAATTTAGAAGTGAAACTTTCAAGATTTCATTCTGTTTATTGTTCAGAAGAATTAACTTTAGTCTAGATCTATTGTGTCAGGCATTGAAGTTCGAATGATTTGTAAATTTTCAAGTCCCTATAACCTTCAATATCAAATTAAGTTAATTGAACTATTTATAATAATAATAATGATAATATCGTTTTATTTACCCAGGGTAGCCACTTCAGTTCTGACAACTGTTCTTCCAGCGGGCCCTGCATGATGTTATTATTACCCCCAAAGCTCCTTGTTAAAAGGAGGCCTTAATGGCCCCGAAAAGGGCCCAAAATGGCTTTTGATAAGGAGAAGATTTGATATCATACCGAAGAAGAATAAAATTATTCAATCAGAAAGTATTTTATGCCTTGGAGGAACTGCTTTAAAAAAAAAAAAAAAAAAATAAAAAATAATATTGATCTAGAAGTCTATCTAGATAGATTCTAATATCAGGCCTATAGGCCTACTGATCAACAATTATATATCAACTTCTCTTGATGTCATGTGTATCCAATAGTGTTTGAAGAATATTGTTTTAAAATAAAAGGAAAGAGATGCTGAAAGATACAATGTGTTCATACTTGTCAGAGTACATGTACATGGACCCTAAGAAAAAAGAAAGAAAGATGAAAACGCAGAAGTGCGTAGAATGCAAGTTTTCATTTTCTAAGGTCTAACTTTGACTATAATATATGTGCTATCATATCAAAAATAAGTTGAGATTGATTTATGATCATGCAATGACTTTGGTATTTCATGAAATGAAGAATAGAAAACCCCTGTCAAGTTTGGAGATTTCAAACGAACAGTTGGTCACTAAGGTTTTGACAAGCCCTTCCTCCCCCGGAGCTGTCGGGGGAGAAATGAGAGAGTATGCCTATCAGCCTGGTGAAGTTTGTGCGTACCACATCGATGTTTCAACAATTATTTCAGACAACTAAGAATGAATTGAGGCAAACAAATATCACAAGGATTATTTGTAATGCTTATTATTAGAAATAGTGACAACCAAGACCCATATTTAACCCTAGAAATAATTGGGAAAACTTCCAATCCTCGCAAGCAATTTTCATAGACTGACACATTTTTGTATAGGTGGGACTACACTAGCAAATACGGCGAAAAATATTGTTTGAAAACGGAAATGAAGATTCATTTTGAGCCTTTAAAAATGACTATAAATGTCTTTTTATAGATTCTAATGGCCCAAAAACTTATAGAATATACGAACCAGATAGTAGATCCAATGAAAAAGTGATAATTAAATGCTATTGGCTGGGGTTAGTTTTTTCTTTTTTTTTTGGTTGCCATTTGCCACCGGGCAACCGTAAATTTCAAGCCCTGTACATGTATTTGATATGTTTAGATACTATATATAGTCCCACATTCTTTTGGTTAGAAACCATGTACAGTTTTGCATGACAGCCATTAAGTTTATTTGATATTAGTTGGTAATATCTCATATACAGTGTAACAAAGTCATATTTTATTCTCTTGAAATATATCCATTGATAGGGTATTTTTTTTAAAATTTAACTTGTGAAAGCTTCTCTTTTCTCAGAGAATATTATAAGAATGCCTTCTTTAGAATTAACTGATCGACATCATGAAAAAGATGATAGCATTGTCACATTGATCTGAATATATTTAAATTGGTGCCATATTTTGATATTTAATTGTATATCTAGATTCGGCATCCCATTGTGCAGTTTCATACCTGAACTACCCTGTCTCTCTCTGTATCTTAATTTGCAATGCTGTACTTTTCCTTGATTGTTTCTTTCAGTTATATTACATCCTGCCAATCCCTTTGTTCTTACAGGCTCTTACCAAATATCAGATGCTATTCAGACACCTCTTCTACTGTAAGCATGTGGAAAGAACACTTTGCAAGTAAGTCAAGTCACTTAAATGCGGACTTTTACCTTTAAACCCTAATACCCCGGTGTATTTTTGATTCTTGTCATTCCGGGGGGGGGGGGGGGGGGGGGGGGGGGGAGGGGGGGGGTGTCATTATGGCCCCCCTTAAGATCTCGCTCGGCGGAATCACGCGATCGCGGCAAGAATTTGCATGATGGTAGAGGATGACGTAATCTACGCTGTTGCATAGGTAAGCTTCATTATATTTATATATTTTTTTTTATATGAATTAATTATGCTAATTTATTCTTCAAATCATACTTTTTGCTTTAATTATTATTATTATCATTTATTCGGCATTTCAAAGTACATGAATATACAATACATAATACATAACAATAGCATATACGTTACAAAATACAAAGGACCTGGGGGGCATTTCATGAAAGGACTTGTCGGACGTTTTATCCGACAAACTGTTATAAGCTACTGAAATGCTTGCATCTGATTGGTTGAGAGCAAATTTGTCGGATAAAATGTCCGACAAGTCCTTTGATGAAATGCTCCCCTGGAATGGAGTTGAAGGGGCTGCCTGGGTTTGGAAAAAGTTAACTTAATTACTATGAACCACAGGTCTTCCTCCCCACACCCAATCAACTCTATCCAGGTTAGAAAATAAAAAAAATAAAAAGACACATATGAATTAAAAGTATACTACTGGAACAGGCAACACTTTCGGTGAAATATATAAATGTAACATGAATTAATCAGCAATAATAAGTTCATAAGTTCATCTTTATTGTCCACATAGTGGAAATTTGTGTTGGTTTACATGGTAAACAAAAAAATACAAAAACAATTGTACAAGCAATATATATAAACATATAAACATCTGAATACAATACACATTCATACCATGGTAACACAACTTTTAAAATACATATTTTGGATAGGATAATTATTATTCATAACATAATATTCTTGCACCGAAATCCTTTCAATCTATTCATTCCAATATAAAGAGAAAATAATAATGCAAATAATTTGACTTGTCATGTGTTTATTTTCAAAATGTTAAGAATATCAATCGTTTACTAAATTAATGGAGGACATTTTTCAAGAACAAATCTACAATTGGATATTAAATGAAGCTACACTGTAAGATTTAAGCCAAAAATAAATCAATAAATATATACAAACTATCTATTGTATTGCATTCAACTTTACTTTGTAGTCATTAAGTTGAATTTCACTATTAATATTTACGTGCAATACTTAAACATCAATAATAAATGTAGAAAAAAACATACTGTAATAATAGAAGGATCATGAGTAATCCAGATAAATTACATTAATTTACTTTGTCCAGGGTATAACATTTGCAAGAACCAAATGACCAACTGAACCTAAAAATAATACCAGATGATATCAGTAATACTCCCAATCGTTATCAGTTACAGGGCTCGTGCTTAACTTGTTTGGGCAGTGGCCAGCAGGGCCACTTGGGCATGAGATCTGGGTGGCCAAATGGATTTTCAGGTGGCCAAATTTTCACAATTTCATTTTTTGCACTATATATTGTCACTGCATGATTTCTTGTGCGATTCTTATTCAATGCTGTATTTTGTTGTGGATTTGAGGGGAATGCACTTTCTGTTTTGATCATCGCAAACACCATGCATGCATGGCTAATGTCTGGGCAACCTGGTCAACCTGGTGAGTTGTCAAAATATTTGGGTGGCTTGCCAGGCCAGTAGGTCAGAGATTTCAGGTGGCCCAACGCCAACAGGTGGCCATTGGCACCGGGCCACTGCTAAATTCGAGCCTTGAGTTAATATCTTCAATTAATATCATCAATCAATATCAATATCATTTCAATTATACAAATTATGAGTTCAATATTGAAAAATTGAAAATATTGAAAAATATTTACAATATATATTAATTATAATTATAAGTTATTCATATCTACAGTATTGGTTCTTGCTCTGAGGTGCTGAAATGAAATTGTATGTTCACTATGCCTTGGTCTTATAAACTAAATTCTTCTTTACCGCTTCACATAACACGATACCGTATAGGGTTTTCACTGCGAATGAAATTAGAAGATATTTCCTTCTTGATTCTAAAGTAAACCATGAAAGGTTTTGCAAACGCTGTGAGTAAGGCATTTCTTGACGCCTCTGTTTCAAAATCACTTGAGTTGCCCTCCTCTGAACTTGTTTCAAGACGTCTACATGCTTTCTTGTGTATGCATACCAGGATGGAACTCCATATTTCAAGAGTTTCTACTGGTTGAACCTTTAGTCATGCAGTTAGAGTAGGGTGGGCGGGTGTCATTACTTTCAGGTACAATCGGTCCAGGATTGGGATCAATGTCTCCTCCTAGTGTTGATCTATAACTCGCTACCGAATTTGAGTAATAGATAACTCTGCATCCTACATATTTTAATTTTCCATCATTTCCAATGAGAGTAGGGCAGTTCCATGACTTAGGAGAGTATTCATGGTGAGGAGTGTGACAAATTCATACACAAAAGATTAGGAAGATAACAAACTTTCCCTCCATTGTGAAGTTTGAGGCTAATTTCTCTGAAGAAAGAGTATAATCCTTGGTATAGTTAAGCACTGTGATACATGGTCAAGTATATGTTACGTGTATAACATGGCAGTCAGCTCAAGTAACATATGGAAGATTGAAAGAAAAACTGCAGAATTCACTCAAGGAAATCACAAATATACCTCCAAATTTGTCCTGGTTAGTCAGTGAATTACACTCCAACATATAACAGAACATGTATTGCCGCCAGTACAGTTGTAACAATAAAATAAAGTGAAAAAGCAGAGAGAGATTGGAGGGGCCACCCGCACGTGCACACACTCTTCAAAAAGTCACTAAATAAAGGTCTTAGAATGCTGAAAATATGCTTTATAGCATTCCTAACAATTGTGAATGAAAAAATTCCGCTTCCAAGATCGATTTCTTATGTATTTTATTGTTTTTTAAATTTCTTATGTGTTTCTTTGTTTTTGTTATTTTTATTGTTTTTTCGACAAAAATTATCGGTGGCATTATCTCAGCCATAAATAGCATCATATAAATCATATATATCATATAAATGACTGTTGTCAATGAAAGTAAAAATAATCACTCATTTATGAATTTAAGCTGAAAACACAATTTTGACTTTGTACATGTACATGAAATCACGTTTTTGTGCAATTTGTGCTCTGACATGCACTTACATAATGTTGTGTAATTTCGTAACCGCGTAACCGGGTCTCAAAAGTTGCGCGAGACTTGAAAGTAAAAATTCAGCGAGCAGTGCGGTCAAAAAATTTTGTGCGCCGGATTTAATCGCGAAAAATGTCTGCCCGCCTTCCCGTTATGAAATTTTATTGTATCCATGCTCGTAATAATACTGTACCATGTCCTTACAATGTATCTGAACTCTCGCCATGTTGCACAATGCTAGATAAGGAACTTACTTCATTACTAGATATTCCCATTCTATAAAATGTGTAGGTTGCTCCAACTGGTTCCAAACAGAAACACATCACTTGCAATAGGCCAATCAAATCAGAGGACCATAGGAACTCTGTTCTGTTTGGTCTCAAATGCAGAGAGACCCAGCACCGAGGCAGCTTGTTTTTAAGTAAATATAGAAAGCAAGGGAATGAAAATCAAAGTTGTGAGTAGATTAGATAGTCTTGTGATGCAAGAATTTTATTTTATTTTTTATTAAAACATCTTTATACAGGATTACAAGAAATGTCCAAAAAGATGAAATAATCAGTGGTTTTCCGTAGAATATCTGGGGGGCGTCTCACGAAACCATGGACAGTTAGTTAGAAATGTGTTCCTTTCTCTTTACAGTATCTGGCTATTGAACAAGGAGGCAAAGCGATTCACCCTCTACTCATCCCGTTGGTATGCAGCAGCCTTTGCTCTCCGTCAGCGCATGCTTCACTTGGTTCAGAACCTACAGTACTATATGATGTTTGAGGTGGTGGAACCCCACTGGCATATACTACAAGACAATCTCAGAAAGGTACTATGTAACAGTCGTGGTTAAATGACCTGTATTTGTGTTTCTCTCTTGTTCTTATCTGAAATTTTGAAGGGGTTTTAGGTTGGTCTTTTGAAATAAGAAATGTTATGACATTGTAAACTTTTAAATTTCACTACATAAATTGTCAATCCATGAGTCTCTGAGCTACTGTCTATCGGTTTTGTGCGAAATTTGCTCGTTCTGATTTCTGGAGAGAAATAAATTATTGAGACATGCTCCTGCCTGTAATTAAAAAACCTCTTTCATCAATATTCAAGGTTTTTTTTTTAAACAAACCAAATGGATCACTAATTTAGTCACCAAATGTTGGATATTTTCCGAATTGTGTACAGTCTTCATCAGTTTTCAATCATTTTCTCACTGATTTATTTCTCTCATATATCTATTTATTTAAAAAAAAAAAAAAATATATATATATATATATATATATATATTTTTTTTTTTTTTGGGGGGGTGGCATTATTCAAATCTACTCAATGTTGCAGGGAAAGATACGTAATTGGAATGGCCAAAGAAATTCTGCTGAATACTGGTATATAATTTCATATCTAACTCTGCATGCATTAAATGATGTGTTTGAGAAATGGTGTGACATTCCTTTCATGAATTTTTTCAAATTTCAGTGCTTTTGTCTGAGAGGTACACATACGCCAATTCTGAATTATGAATGTGTGTAAAAATGAATTTAATATATCTATTCTCATTTTCTCTAATATATTGATTGTCTTTCCTTGCTAGGTGTCCAATATTGATGATGTACTGTCACATCACACGGACTTCCTTGATAAATGTCTCAAGGATTGTATGCTGACTAACCCAGACATCATCAAGAATGTTAGCAAACTCATGCTCGTCTGTGTGACCTTCGCTAATTGTATACAGGTAGGTCAAAGGTCAAAGGACATCTTGACAATACTAATTCGTCAAGGTGTGAATGCGAATGCACATGAATCTCTTAGCCAATTTGTTTTTGTGAGAGAAATGCTCCAGTATTACTATTATACAGATATTTACTGATGGGGTGTGTAATATAACATTCTTTGGACCGCCGAATTTATATTTTCCCAAAGCGCGAAGCGCTGAGGGAAAATATGATCAGGAGGGAAAATATAATTCCTTTAGGCGGTCCAAAGAATGTTGTTTTACACACCCCTTAAGTCAATATCTGTTATGTTACATATCCCCCTAAAATATAGCGCGCACCCAAAAAACTAAAAACATTTCGGGGGCCGATTTTGTTGTTTGTTTTTTTTTGTTGAAATTAAAAAAATAAAAATAAAAAAAAAACTTTTTTTATTTGAAATTAAAAAATAAAAAAATCGGTCCCCAAAATTTTTGGGCCCCCCCCATATTTTTTAAATTCTTTTATTTTCATGTGAATTAAATTTAAGAGTAAAAAAAAAAAAAAAAAAAAATTGCCCCTCAAATTTTTGGGCCGCACCCATTTTTTGGGGAAGGGGGCTGTTTAATAGTAAAGAATTAAAAAAACGGTCAAAATTTATGCCTCCGCCATTGCCAGATCAGAAGTATATGGCACATTCATCTTTGACCTTGTAAAAAGTCTCAATCTACTCAGATCAGGGCCACTACAGTATGCTCACATGTTCTAAGTATGAAGATGATCCATGAAACAGTTCTCAAGTTATTATGAGACGAGCTATTTTCACATATGTGATGCGTCACGTCGAAAATGAGAGACTATTCGCGATTTTTGAAATCCATTTTTTTGATATTATTGATCCCTGATTCATTGCCTTGAATTTGATATATACAATGTAACCCGACTGTAAAGAGTAAATAGAAGTGGAGATATTAGCCTCTGAACGCGAGGAGAATTGTGCTCTTGGAAATCAAAATCAAGAGAAAACGTCTGCGAAGTTTGACTTCCGTTTGACTCCGCGCCGAAAAATAAGACATTTTGTCACCGTTGTACTCACCGAAATGCCTAGCTAGCAACCACTTGTTACAAAGGTGAAACGATTGACCAATGAGGAGGCTGCATTCAGGTATACAGAGAACAATACTCGTCCGTCACGCATGATCGAGGCAAGCGCAGCAAGCGGAAACAACGGCGATGTTGTCTAAATAACATTCAATCTTCTCAAAAAAAGAAGCTGAATTTGGTTAGTTTGTTTTATATCTTCGTCAAATAAATAAAAACGTCATGCTCTTTCTAATTGTTTAAGAAAAGTCCGTTCTTTTAAGAAAAGTGTTTACCAATCCTGGCGCTAAATTAGTTAGAAACAAAACTATTTAAAAACCTTTTTGGGGGTTTTATTCCGATGTTTGCGTGCGTTCTTTGAATGTCAATCGCGTATACTCTTACTCATAATAAAGCGAGTCATTTTGATCTGAACTCTGTTGGAAATTTTGAACATAATAATGGTCTATAGACTAAATTATTCTTTGTACAGGGCTTAATGCATTTGTTTATATTCTTTGAATAAGTATATGATAGAGATAAGCCTCCAAAAATGTTTTAATAAATTATTTGCGCCTCACGAATGTATTTAGAATTTCTCTGATCACGTTTTATGAGTGGCTAGGTTAGCTTAAGACGATGAAAATAAAAACGTAAATGATTTGCTCGATCTCGTCTTTTATTGATCAAACTTGTTACCAGTAATAAGAAGATATTATAATTTTTAGAAATGAATTATTTCAAGAGTAATTCGTATTTTGTTTCGTCGTGTTTAGTAAAACGCTACTTTCTTAAACACGTTACTTTGTAAAATAAAATGCAGAAAATTTGCTAGTAGCTATGGGTGCTATCTCACTTCGCGGAGACGTCTCCGCGACAGAATACAAATTTCGTCTCCGCGACGGATAAATAGTATTAGAGACGTCTCCGAGACGCCTCAGCGGCAATTTATTTTTTCCTGATGGAACCAATTTGTTTATAGGGAGGTTTTAATTTCCATCAGGACAACAGATATCGCGGCCCCTAAAATAAAATGCTGAATATTAACATTCATTTGGATCCAGATAGCTAAGTCAAGCAATAAGTAGCTTTTCCCCACATAACCCCCCCCTCTCCCCCCCCGATTGTTAGATTTGGACATTCGTTTGCGTGCTCCGCTATCCCGGATGAAACAGCTTTATTCACAGCAGGTTGTGGCATCGCACGCAAAATTTCTGAGTGCAGCTTAAAGAGAGTTTAGTTCGCTATTCGCTCACAAAAACGAAACAAAAGCCAGTTGAAATCACCATCACACGACCGTGAACGTCCAATAAACAAAGCCATCGCGTTGCTAAGGGCGGAGCTAAACGGAGAGGGGAAATGAGCGTGGACGTGCACTTGTATGCCGGAAAAAAAAAAATTATGACCGAAAAAACACTCGCCGAAAAACTGCTTTTTTACCACTTTCCCGTTATCATTTTCACTCATTTTTTTAATAGAGCAAAGATGAAGCATGGTAGAACCAGAAAATAAAAAAAAAAAATTTTCCGTCAAATTTTGAGTTTTTTATTAGTTTGTCGATTTACTCGGATCTTTGATCTGCGACTTCTCTCTCATTTCGACAAGACGTATCACATATATTGATTTCTATGACCTTTGACCTCATGACCCCAAAATCTTGTCAGATCATTGTCATCCCAGTATGCACACATCTACCAAGTATGATGATGATTAGTGAAACGGTTCTTGAGTTATTGTGAGAACGAGCTATTTTCACCTATTTATTGACCTCTGTGACCTTTGACCTCATGACACCAAAATTTAATCAGATCATTGTCTCCCCAATATGCACACACCAAGTATGAAGATGATTAATGAAACAGTTCTTGAGTTATTGTGAGAACGAACTATTTTTTCCTATTTATTGAACTTTGACCTTGTGACCCCAAAAGCTAATCAGATCATTGTCACCCCAGTATGTACACATGTACCAAGAATGAAGATGATCCGTCAAACGGTTCTTATGTTATCTTGAGAACAAAAGTGGGACGGACGTACAGACGGACGGACAACCCGAAAACATAATGCCTCCGGTGAGACTTCGTCGCGGAGGCAATAAAAATGGCCGCCCCCCCCAAAAAAAAAAATTGCCCCCCCCCCCCCCGAAACAAACAAAAATTAACTTCTTGCTACTTTAGTCCCACATATGTTTTTATCCATGTAATTGGCAACATCCATTCTTCAAGAGGGTGCCATACACTTAAAAAATATATTCCTTGGACCGGCCGGTCAATAATATGCAGATTTCAATCATATCACGTGACGCACTATACCAACGGTTGGCCATCTAATGTTATTTTTTATATTTAGGGGAGACTGGGGTAAATATGGCCCCTTTGTCTTTCAGAGCTTATAATTCTTTTGTGCATAACACAATGATGAAACTCTTCCTACTATCATATGATAAAATTAAGCCATTTACTTCAAATTTTGTGCTTAGGGGAGCCTAAAATGTACGGCAATCACAATTCTGGTCGTTGGAAAGTGGCAAGTCTGCTTTTTTATTTGGGGTGTGATATCATTAATTAAAATCATTTGAGATAAAATTTTGATTGAAACAGAAAGAGTAGGAACTAACAAACACAACAGAAAAACTTCCACCTGAATATCTTCAATAGTAGAGCTGTAAAGAGGGATCAGATTGAAAATGTCACTTGGGGTAACTATGGCCCCCAATGCATAAACAGTGTATAAGCCTGGTATAAGTGCAGATGGGGACATTAACTTGTATGATTATGTACATAAATATATGTATTGCTATGTCTGCAAAATTTCATAATTTTTGCTGAACCAATTATTGATTAAATCATTTTTGGTGGGTAATAAGTGTATTAGGAATACCCAACAACATTTATTATACATTACCATCATTAATTAGCATAATATATTTGAATTCATACAGTCATTACAATAGGGGCCATAAATACCCCAACCCGTGGGGTAATTATGGCCCCCCAAAGTTGTTAACATAATGGTAATTAATATGCAAATGAGAAGTAGCAGGTTTATACTTTCTTTTGTATATTATAGGTATATAGACCGACTGTAATTTTACCTAATTAGAATATTATTGGACTTTTCATTTAATGGTAGTAATAGGAAATGTAAAAAAGGGGGCCATAATTACCCCAGTCTCCCCTAATTTTTTGCCAATGTCGGCAATTGGAAGGACAATAATGAAAAACAATTTTTTTTTAATGACACGTCCCATCCAAACCCTGAAATACATAAAGAGGACCTTTTTCTTGGTTGACAATTCGTCTGGGGAAAACTTCACAGCTTGGCCAGAATTCAGTCTTTAATATTCCAGTGTGGTATTGTCGAAAGTACACCCGCTTCATACAAGAACCTTTCTGAGAAGGTTAACAAGGGGTGTGAGAGTTAAGCTTTTTGGGGTTTATATTTTCAGCTTATTTTAGCATTTCTGTATATAAAAGTATAGGAACTCGCTCAATTTCCGCCTTTTTTCAGCATTTTCTGGTCTTTTATCCCCTTGGTTTACTCACCTTTCCAGATATTAATCTTACTTTCTCAAAAGATATGTTAGATTGAGATTGAGAATAAATTCAAAAGAAAGGAAAATGGAGCTTGAAAGCAGAAAAAGAAAATGAAAAAGACTGATGATGAAATTGAAAGATACTCAAATTGAAAGTCAAATTAAGATTGGATGAATGGCAATTCTCCCTTGTGTTTTAGAGAGTAACCCAGACGATGAATGTAGATGCAGAGGTCAGACGTCTTGTTGATACTGGTACTCCACCTAAGAGTGATAAGGAGAGAGATAAGCAGGACTCTGAGAGAAGGAGAACAGCCACAAAGGTACAACACATACCCAGGAACTAATAATAGTACCCTGTAACATGAACACAGTCATACAATCATTCAAAAGTTAGAATTCATTTTTTTTCTCAATAGCCTCGTGGAAAGGTGCCCCAAAGTTAATGATCTTAATCCTAACCCTAATCTTAATCATATCCTAATCCTAATCCATCACTTCACCTGCTTTCCGAATGGGGCTAGAGAGGTAAAATTAATTGTAACTTTTTATCGATCGTAAGTCTTTATGTTACAGGACCCAGATCTAACTACATGTATAACCGTAATATGTTTACTTTCCTGATAGAAAAAACTCAATAAATGATATCGATAGTGTACATGTGTATTTATATAGTGCCTAAACAGGAGTCAACAATGTGAGCTCTGATACATGTCCTGGGCTCCATAACACAAAGGATTGTAATAACACATTTGCAATTGATTTGCAGACTTTTGTGTTTCTGGGCCCTGTTGACATTACTCTACAGCCAAAATAAATATAAACCACATGGAACCGTGCATTTCACTTCAGATTGCCAAAATATGTTTATTCTTTTGACAAGGGTCAATGGATTCAGGTAATCACTTCATTCACACATAGATTGGTAGTTTTTGATGCAGTTTGTCATTTTCATAAATAAAATATCACCAAATATAGATCTTATTTTGTCAAAGACAGTAGCAGTGAAATTTGAGGATTATAATGAGATATATTTAGAGCCTTAGCAAATGATTTTGTACATCTATGGGTTGATGTATGGGCAAGTCCAAGCTATTTGTTCCTGAGGTGGTGATTTTTCAACTTTTTTGATCATTTTTGTGTCAAGTGTGTCGGTAGGTGTGTAAAGGTATATATAATATGTCATATATCACCATAAAGGATATGAAATGAACTTATCGAAAAGAAGGTCAAAGGGTCATTTCAAGGTCATATGACATCACAAGGCTCATTAATATTCATGAAAATAATAATAAAATGCATTAAAAATGCTATTTTCAACCATTTTTAAGAAGGTTTGTCATAGGAATACATGTACAACCAAAAAGTATGTATTTTCTGTTTTAATATCATCTCGGCTACCTCTTGTGAAAATATCACAAACCTAGAATGTGGCTTTCCATTTTTTTAGTCTTAAAGTATTCATGTCTCAGAAATAGTCTCACAAAAGTTACTGAGCTGATGTAATGCAGTTTTATTTCTCACCCTCCCACCTTCAGTAATGAAAAAAAAACAAGTATTTTTTAACATTTGTGTGTTGCCTAAGGTTTGTTTTGTTTTATCAAAGGGAACTTTTTATACAAGATGTTGTTATGCCTCTGCAGAAAAATATTTTAGGGAATAATTGTCTCGTGTGTTACCAGACATATTTTTTCAAACTTGATTTTGCCAGAAAACTTGAAGTTGTATTTACGTTAAAATGTGTCCTTATAATGTTTATAACATGTTTAAGAGGATAAGACTATGCAAGTTTAGATCTGCTTTTTAAGTTCATGGGAACAAAATCAAAATTTGAAAACACCATATTTTTCTGGTTCCGTTTGTTACCGACGAATAATGATCATAAATTATTTATGAGTGGAGTTATTTCAATTATTGTTTATGTTTCTGTTGAAGGTTTTTAGTACCTTCAAGAATATACCTAAGGATTGGGATTTCATTGTAAGATTTATCAAAAAGCCCTCCTTTTGGCTCTAAATATCCTGTATGTTACCGCGCAAAATAGCCTGTATATAAATATTATTTTCTTCTCAATCATCCATAGGTCGTCAGCGAGCATGTTGAGCAGTTGAACTCCAGCGATGACTTCGCCAACACCGTCCATAACTTTGATTCCAACTTCTCCTCTCTCCTCATCTCTCTCTTGGACAAACTGAGTCTGTTCAGCACTGCTAACTGTGAACACAATATGATGAACATTATCCATAGGCTGGATTTCAATGGCTTCTACACAGTGAGATTAGAGAAACTGGCTGCAGAGAGGAGCATGGCTGCCCATGGGGACGAAGATTTGATGGATGTTGGAGGAGCAGAAGCAAGATAAAGTGCTGTATAAGTGGGTATTTTTCACTTTAATGTAACAGTTTGTAGGCTTTTTACTGGAAATAGTCATCACAAAAGAAATGAAATTATATGTACGTTCTCATGAAAATTTCTGAAAAGCAAAAATTGTGGCTTTTATAGAGTATTCAAATATATGATCCCAGTTATGAAAATGTCCACACTATCAAACTGGAGACTGCGGCTGCTCTAGGGGACAAGGACATGATGGATGTTAGAGGGGCATATTCATTTTAGTCGACACCAGAGATTTTGTTACAACAAAGTAACTGGATTGCCCCTCTCCTAGCACCTCATTGTTACAGAAGTAGACTGTTAGGAATCTTCATGGTGCATTGATTTTCACAGATTTTTATTGGCAGGTTGAAATATAAAAACATGCAAATGTAATAGCATGCTTTCTTATGCATGTTTTAAACGGTTGCAGTTGCGTGCTAATGTATATGCAGGGAAAATATAATGACCGAATATGCTTTGAGGCTGCTCAGCAGGAAAATTGAATCATGCGCTAATATTGGTGTTTACAGTACCTGGAATTGGGCGAGTCTGAAGTGACTAGCTTTGATGGACCAAGGTTAGGGGTGGGGGAAAGGAGAGGAGGTAGAAGCAAGATAGAGGACCAAGAGATAACCTAGTCATACCAATGAATCAGTTTGCACAATCATTCACAAATTACATAGGAATAGCCAGTCGATTAAGATCAATGTTGCTTACGCTTTTTGTTCAAAAGACTGACCAGTAGTCTGTAAATGTTCCAGAACACCAAAATTACATAAGCCAAAATAGGGAAGAGAATGTTGAACAAGCAGTCTAGTAGGAATTGATGTGTGGCATTCTGTGTTTTATGGACTGAATGATTGTGATTAAAATTTCAACAATTTATCAATGTGCTTTAAGCTCTTTGTATGCTGATTCATCAGTTTCTTCACATGATACAATGAACATAAAATTAAAGTGGAAAAGTTTGTGATTATCATTATGATGTGTCATTGCAAAAGTATTAAGTACAGGTAACTGTATCAAATCTCTTGGGACCATAGAAATCTGTTGCACATACACATGTATCTTGTATAATTTGGACTGAAAAGTTGCTTCGACTGAGGTGATTATTCAACTGATAGGTCAACTTTTTATTATTATCATTTATTTTTTTTTTTTTTTTTTTTTTTTATTATTATTATTATTATTATTTTTTTTTTTTTTTGGGGGGGGCATATAAACATGTGTCATTAGTGTATTATAGTCATTGATCAAAGGTATTGTTTAAGTCATTAATTATTCTTATTTTTAGTTTTGGTAAAAATTGTGGATTTATCTGTTGGTACCCAAATTATGTGTAAATGCTTTTCAGTCATGCCTAATCATATCTACCCCGGTAATTCTTTTTGCACAGCTGTAAATATATTGTATATTATCATTCTCCTTCATGGATGACCATGTAAATTCTGTAACATTTCACTTTCCTGCAAAAATAATGCAGTTTATATACAGTAAATATTTGTACATTATAAATAAGTTGTATAGATGGTATTATGTAAGCAGTACTTTTACATTGATGTGAAGTGAAATAAAAAGGAAACCTTCATAAGGACCTCCTATAAAGCCACATACATGTAGTATATTTTGAAGACTTTTTTCTTATTTATCCAAATTTTTATGGACATCCATGAAATAAAGAAATCATTTTCGTTTCAAAAAGCAAAATTTTGCGATTTTGGTCATGATTTCATTACTATAAATAGCTTTGTACTAAAGTGGAAATTTTCGCAATGATTGACTCACGAAAATAAAGTCACACTTCAGTACAAGGCTATTTTTATAATAATGAAATCATCACCAAAATCGCGAAATTTTGCTTGGGAGTTTCCCAAGTAGTCCAAAAACGTGAAAATATTGGCTTATCCACTTGGCTTCGTTTGTGCACTATACGTGGACCACATAATATTACGTGATCATAGTCTGAGCTTTGTCCGTTTTGAAGTGCCAGAAACCACACTGGTCATACCCGTATTGTGCAATTAGCACCATGCAGCAGTCAAATGGTTAAACAGTAATACATTCCAATCTGAGGACAAATTTTGGAAGTGGGACGGCAAAATCACCATTATGAGATGAGACCATATATGAAATATTGTAGGATTTAGTGAAACTTTGAAAATATAACATAAAATATAATTTGACAAGAAATACTACACGTCACATGAGATATCCTTGTGAAATTGAAATATAATTTCGTTCATCTATCAAGCGTCACCACATAATGTTGAACTGCGTGGCAGGAGCTTTAGGGTGGTATCTCACTTCGTGGAGACGTCTCTGCGATGGATAAAAAGTATTAGAGACCGTCTCAGAGACGTCTCCGCGACATTTCTCAAAAACTGACAAAGCAGTTTCGAAGAACCGTCTCAAAGTAGTTTCTGCGACTCGTTAAATGTCTCCGAGACGTCTCGGTGACAAATTTTTTTTAAATGCCGCGGAGACATCTTCGCGACGTTTCATGAGTTGCGGAAACGACTTTGAGACGGTTCTTTGAAACTTTGTCACAGTTTTGAAAATTGTCGCGGAGACTTTTCAGAGACGTCTCTAATACTTTTTATTCGTCGTGGAGTGAGATACCACCCTCTGGTTTTAAAAGAGAATGGGAATAAAAAAAGAAATTAACTACAATAGATATGCATGTAGTTAAGAATTAAGGAATAATTTGCAAAGTACATATCAAAAGTAGTAAAAACATAATATACCATAAGTAATGGATATTTCATATGACAAAAACTAATCTCTTGGAATTCCTCTCACTCTTTTTTGACATGCATATTGGGTAAAAATTATAATATCAAGGATCACTTGCTTGTTATTAAATTATCACTAGTATCATTTCTATTATTTTTACATCTACATTTAAAGCTGTAGTAGGTCACAAGCAGTGCTGAATATATTCCTTCTTTATAGTATATTTTAAATACTGCATGACAGGATACATACCCTTTTTATTACCAAACAAAATATACACATATTTAGCAATATGGCTAGTAAATGGAACAATTGAGTATATGAATATAAAAAAGGCCTAAGTCCAATTTTTGGCGAAATTGAGTTATCCATGGGAAATTGTTCCTTATACATTGACCCATCTTGTACATAAATGATGAATCTGAAATCATCTCAGAAATGCCTTGAATAAAGGATGAAAATCTGGTATGAACGTAAGAAAAGCCTAAGTCCAGGACTTAGGCTTTTCTTACATTCATATCTAGCGCCCTCTCTCATTACTTCTTGTTTAACCTTAAGTACGGTTACCTCAAAATGGCTGCTCATGAGTTAGATGTTAAAGGAGGAGATCAGTGGTAAGAAAAGGAGATAGGAACATGAATGGAAGCAGATGTTTGTGCTTCTGTGTGTTTGTGTGTGTGTGTGTGTCAGAGGGTGTGTGAGGGGTGTTTGGGTGGGTGTGTGTCAATATATATTTAAAAAAATAGCTCCTCAAAAAAAAAAGTAATTCCTATGCTGATGTGAGTGTTGTGTGATGTGGGGCATGCAGGGTGATTCAGGATTGATGTTTTCTTACAAATTCGCCTCACAACACAGTTTTTTTTTTACCCAAAATTCACTGCATAATCAATAAAATAAAAAATTCTGCCATTTCAAAGCGTTTTACCCAAGACTCTGGCAAACATGAAATAAAGTGCCTTGGGCTTGCTAAGGAAGTTCTCACTCCATTTACACCCCAACCTTAGCTAAGTGGGGACGCCCTCTGTATTTCTTGTTTTTCTATTTAATAAAAAATAAAAGGGAGGACCATACCCACCTCCCCCCCCCCCCATTCTTGAACTGTTGTTTGTGTGCCTTAAGACTTCTTGATTCATGGATGGAAGAACAGTCATATCAATTTCTAGTTGTAAACTTAAGGGGAAGAGGGCGCTATCACTCTACGCAAAGCGAATGCGGCCATAGACTTTTTGTAATTTGCACAGTTTTTTCACTTTGTTTTCTTGTTATGGCGAGCAACTACCTTTTCAAAGAAATTCATCAACTTGAATAAGTACGCTAAGAGTCTGAATTTTTCAAAAATAGGATAACTTATTGCAAAGGGAAAAAAAGTCCTGTCACTTGAGTCAATTCGAAACCTAGTAAGCTATCAAATTCCTGTACAATATGGCAATTTTGCTCTCAAATAGGCTCATACGCTGTATTGCATCTTCTCGATTAGCGCATAATTATATTACACCTTAATTTAAATTTTTATTTTAAGATAAAATGATCAAGCAGTTTTTTAAAGCTTGAATTCTCAGCTTTCCAAATATGGTACATTCATTTCGATTGGTTAAAAAAAAAGTCCTGTTCACTTTGACATTATCACAAACGAATCTTTACTCGATGGGTCAATATTTCCGCATATCACATGCATATCGCATGTGACGGCGTCTTCGCAAGATATGACAAGATCACTATTTATATCAATAATCGTTGAACATCAATCTATGTGAAATAAAGATTCTGATTACACTTTAGCAAACATGGTGTTATAGGCTTGCCAAAAATGTCTTTTCCCCAATCTGGTCTGAAGCATCTACCCACGAAAACTATGATAAAAGTTCAATATTTATTTCATGTCATGACGAATTTCCTCGAACGGATCGACTGATAATACCTTACGCGACAGGAAGTTTTCTCTAGGCGAGTTTTGTACGCTAAGTAATAATTGCATGCAATTGTCAATCGGTCGCTTCCCCCGTTAGCGCGGGTTTTGTTGACATTATGTAGTAGGCCGTTATAATTTCTGGCGCCGCTCAGATGCATGTATTTCCACCTAACTATGATGAATGTTGCGTTCCTCGCTGCATAATAATGGACGCGTCTTTATGTTAAGATTTAATGTCATACGTTAGATTTACATTTCACGTGGAGTAGAATTGATATGAACTGTAAAATGTGAATAATACATCATTTTGCAAACTTTTTTTTCAGTACATGTCCTCACATTTAAAACCCACACACCCACACCCACACCCGCTCGCTCATCCAAAAACACATCAGCTATAAAAAAAAAATATTAAAAAAAACCTAAAACACAAAAAGATAAGGGGCCCTTTTTGTCTGATATATAAAAGAAATCTCTTGTGTATCATTTTTATACATTCAGTACTACAGAAGTCTACCATGTATATGAATGTAAGAACGACCTAAGTCCATATGATTCTAAAAACGACCCAAGTCCACCAGACAAAAGGCCCCGCCCACAAGTAACTTGGAAATTTATGTTCATAAAAAATTTACACTTAAATTTGTTTTATGATGTTCTCTGATGTCTTTTGGCCTAATATACTTTAATTGCCCAAATTAAAAAAATATTCAGTTTTTTTCGATTATCTCAAAATGGCCTCCTATGGACTTAGGCCTTTTTTATATTCATATACTCAATTGTTACTATGAATTTACAGATTTACAGATAAATTGTATAAACAACTTTATCACATACATGTAAAAGGCAATCGACATAGCTAAAACCAACTGAAAACTAACAAAATATTGGCCATTGATTAGTTGTATCTAGTGTAGTTTGTCGGTCTTCGAAGGTCAGAACGTTAAAACGTCGCTAAAAGATGATGTAAGAAGGTGGCTTTGGGGAATTTCCCAACATGAAATTCTCCAGGGATGACAAGATGAAGTTCTGACTCTT
Source organism: Paracentrotus lividus (assembly GCA_940671915.1). NCBI lineage: Eukaryota > Metazoa > Echinodermata > Echinoidea > Camarodonta > Echinidae > Paracentrotus > Paracentrotus lividus. The sequence continues at coordinate 10,933,842 of CALNVZ010003014.1, read as the reverse complement.
AGTCTTGTGTCCGTGGTCTGCAACAATCCCCAGTTATGAGATATTGATAATACCTGTACAGAACAAAAAATCAATGACAGTTGTACCTAATCAATGACATCTCTGATTCCACTAGATGACACATCAAAGCATTCATGGTTGGATCGTTGTTGAATGTCCTTCCTGAATACAGGTAATACTCTGCAAGCTACTGCTGATTAGGCCTATGAATTGTCTCAAACATACAGAATCAGACTTTTACATATAATAGGGGTTGGAACATTTGATGTCTGTTTGCACTAGGCCCCTACTTCTCAGAAAAGCTGGGGTCTAGAGCAAAGTTCTTGAAAGACCAGGTAATGTTATGATTATCCTCAACCGATGTGCGTAAGGATCGCCGTAAAAGTGATTATCACTGCTTGCTGGGAATTTCTAGATCTCAAAAAAAAAAAAAAAAATCTCGAAGTTTTCGTCCACCCTAACCATGAACATTTCACATCCTGAAAGGGGCACTCCTGTGCTCTCTGACCCATGGTTTAAGGCTCGCACCCCAACCATGATGGTTGATCCTGACAAGTACTGCATAAGTGGTTATTTTCGCGGTGACTTTCGCAAGTTGACCATCGCGAAAATTTCCACTTCAGTACAAGGCTATTTATAGTAATGCAGTCATCACCAAAATCGCAAAATTTTGCTCTCCCAAATTTCCCCCAACTACCCCAAAACCGCGGAAATATCTGTACGCGAAAATATTGGCTTATACAGTAGCACACATCAAGAAGGTTAAGACAGTCTATTGCAAAGGTGGAAATGGTGTCACGTCTTCCGTTGAGCGGCTAGTTGCTTGAAGAGTTGTCTCAGCTGTCTTTTCCTGTCGTTATGGCAGCCTGTGTAGGTATGGACAAAAGAAAGTTTTAAAATACATTCAGGTCCAATACAATATTTACAGAATCTTGCTACAGTGCACAATCTGCTCTAACAAACATGAATACAAGATTCTACTCTAACCATTCACCTCCCAATATCAATTATGCACACATTTGTCTCTGCACCAACATGTTCAGTATAATAAGGCTCAGCCTGAAGCACCCTGTTTAAACCAAAGTGGACTGTAAACATGGACAGAAAAATACTATGCATATACTACTGTATAGCCCTTTCTTACTTAGCACTCATTGGTATTCTTTTGACCAATTGTTGTTGGAGTATATCTATTTTTTTTAACTTTTTGATAAGATGAGATGGGAGATTCTTACTTTTAAATATTTAATTTGCAGGGTTCATGACGAATGGATGTGGAAAAGATAGTGGGAAGTCCCGAAATATGACAGGAGAACTTGTACAGTCCACTCATGTTATAAAGACCACATGTATTACAAGATTTAATTACAAGGCAACTCTCCTATTCATCATGCCCCAAAAATGTCCATATGCCCATATTTGTCTTATGTGTTGAGGATAACAAGATTGTATTATAACAAATATTAAGCTTGATCTCAATCACCCCATCATAAAGACTGTATTTTCTATAAGAATTTGTTTTTTGAGTATATTGACAGGTCTACATGTATCTTCTCACATGAGATCAAACCCTCCTCTTATCTTTTCACTCATAATTCTACAAGGATTAGTTACTTTTATGATTTACAAAAGGATTTTACAACTTATTTGAGATCTGTGGGATGTAACACAAAGACTTACGATTGATAAAAAGTTACAATTAATTTTTTCTTGGTAGCCTCATTTGGAAAACAGGTACAGTCATTGATTAAGATTTTGATATGATTAAAAATAGGGTTAGGGTTAGGGCTAGGGGAAGGATTAAGATCACCAACTCTGGAGCATCCTGTCCCTGATGAGGCAAACGAGAAAAAAAATCAGTCGTAACTTTTAATCAATCGTCAGTCTTTGTGTTACACCCCACAGATCAAGACACTATCCTCAAATTGCCATTCAGGAGTGAAGTACAATTGGTAGATTGCTAATTGGTCTAAACCCACTTTGACTAATATCTATTTGGTTTCATCCCCACATGGTCTAATTCCATCTCGTCTACAATCAGTTTGTCTAATTATCTTTTGGTCTAATTGCCAATTCGCCTATTTACCATTTTGTCAATTTCCCATTTCGTCTATCTATTTTGTTTAATGTCCACTTGCTCTAACACCACTAAGTAAACTGGTGAAATACCAAATATGAATTTGGGAATTAGATGTAAATGCAATAGACAATTGGGTTATTACACAAATTGGCAAATAGATCAAGCATGTATTAGACCAAGGGTGAACAAAAGTGGTTTAGCCTATAAGATATTAGACAAACAGAGAATTAGACCAACAGCGATTAGACCAAGTGGATACAAACCTAGTAAACCACAGGTGTATCATTGGTAAGATTGGAATCAGTAGTTTCGGAAAACACATAAAACAAAATTATGAATTCTGGTCACTAATTGGTGGTTTTTAGCCTTTGGATGACATATCGTCTTTCCTGACGTGTCATTTAGGAGTGAATTAGTAAGATCATGTTGGCTTACCAAGGAATGTATTTGTTGAGTATGAAGGAGGACTGATACAGTCTACACCACCTTCTTCAGCCATGACAGGTCCATCATCCCACATCAGATCAAATCCTCCTATTCTCTTCTCCTTACCCGTCATCCTGTAAAAAAATGATAATAGAATTTGCATGTTCACGTAGCCGGTAAGCCATTAAAAACAGGATTAATCATTTATTTTGTGTGTTTCATAATACATGCGCCACCAACGTTCATTATCATAAAATACCTAATTTTCCTTGTGGGTCGACATATAGGAAAATGTTAGCATAGAACGCACTGCGAGCGAGAATAGAGAAATTAAAGAAATATTAGACTGAACGATGAGTCCGAATAAGAATTAATCAATAGATCTACAGGTGTGATGTCAGGAAAACTGTAGTGTTTAATTGAGGTTTCTAATCACTTTGAAAGAGAAACACAGAGATTCAACCAATCTCTCAAGAATAATGCGGGGGACTGACGTACATTAAGGTGCAATTTGGGTGCATGTATTATGAAATGAACAAATAACCAAAGGGTAGTCAACAAAGTCAGCTTTCCTTGATGATGCAATACTTAATTGTGGAGCAGTTGGATATGGACAAATGCAGCTTTTGGCCCAAGACCGATATGTTTGAGAGAAGGTGCATTAACATTGGGTCTACAAAAATGACTTTGGACAGGTCACTTTTGGTACAAATGTAAGTCAACATATACATGTATATCATCTAAAAATATCTCTTGCATTTTAGATGTTTACAATAAACTCTAAGACCTGTGTTCTAAACCGTAGACCAAGTTTTTATGAGTTGAAGTTTGTGTGGTGCTATCTTGTGCTCTTTTTGTAGGATACATCACACAAAACGATCATGCCAAAGCATCGCAAAAATTTCAACTCAAACAAACTCAGTCTACGGTTTAAAATACTCATGTATATGTATATCAAACCATAGGATTTGTATTATTTTCTCTAGAAGTAAAGTGCAGTCCTTGGGGAGAGATCTACATTTTCCTCTCTCGACCCAATGGAGGTAAATGGAAACTAATCTGCGATTTCTTGAAATCATAAGTTAAATGTCAACTAAATGAAACTTCATTTGTTGGCCTTGTTATCATGATATGTCAAGAACCACTTGAACTTTAAATTAGATGACATGTACATCAAACAATAGGAAATCCTTACGTAATACCCAGGGAGCAAGTAGGGTGGACCTGACATGTTGAGATATAAAAAGTAGTCCTATCTAGGATGGTTGTATGGACCCTAACCGACATCGCTAGGGCGGACTACTCTTCAGATCAGCTGCAGGAGGGTCCCTACAGGTGGGGGCGTCCAAAATAGCCGCCCCTTTTACAAAAATAAGTATTCTGAACAAAAATGGTTGAAGCAAAGTTTCAAATACATTGAGTTTGGTATCAAATTAAAGATAATAAAATTTCCTATAATTTGGTACTATTTTCAATAAGAATCATACTCAGCAAAGGTAAAATTTGAAGCGTTAAACATGATTTTTCTCATTTTTTTCAAAAAATTAATTTTTATCTATTTATTGTTTTACCTCGTGTAATAATCATGTCAAGACCTGAAGCGCAAAACTTTTCAGAAATGTGCCCCAATGTATGAACAAGAGTATGTGAAAAAGAAAAAGTAATACCCATTTCCAGTAAAAAGATATAACGCTGTAAAGTTACGACTGCAATATACGGAAAAAACGACGTTTTTGCCCCATTTATCACGTATCCGCACAGCTGGTATTGGATGCGCGCGGCCATTTTGCGCACTTAAATTTCACATTTCCGAGCGTGAAAACGTTCTTTCTCTCTTCTCATCTCATGCATATTCATTGTCTCCTGGGCAACTGTCGAATCAAAAATAGCTATTTCCGATTGTACCACTAGGTTCAGTTGGTCAAGCTCGTTCCAAAAATATATAATTTGTCAGCATTTTTTGTTACCAAAATATTCGTAAATTGCTTCGAAAATGGCCTTGTTTCGAACATTTTCCATTGTAATAATTAAACTTTTAGGTTTGTTGCTATGGTGATAAAAAAGGAATTTTTTCGGGATTCTAATACCTCTATATATGTTTATTATGATTTGA
>CALNVZ010003014.1:10897785-10925022 GCA_940671915.1 Paracentrotus lividus | reverse complement strand
CTTTCAAGTTTGTTCAAAGAAAAAGATGATAAAGGGGTCTCCTAAATCTATGTCTAACCTTTCTTTCCCCTCCTTCAATGTGGCTAGTATCAACCAACCAAAAGGAGTCATTTGTCAGTCATTAAATTCACACTGCCCATATACTCATAGAATCATGCCTAACCCAAATTTGGTCGCATCATGGTGGTGTGTCCAGTTCATGCATTGAATAGAGTATTGCATGCTTAAAGGGGAACTTTAAAAAAAAATTTTTTAGCTTTGCAACCAATTCATCTGGGCCGAATTTCCAAACCCTTATAGCAGAATTATTGAATAATGGATTGTATAATATAATATCACATAATTAGCACATAAGTCTATGAAGTGACGTGCTCCAGGCTTATATTATTATATTTAAAAAAAAACGATCGACAATATGACAATAATAATAATAATAATTAAAAAAAGAATAGTAATAAAATAATAATAGCAAAAGTAATAATAATAATAATAATAATAATAATAATAATAACAATAATAATAATAATAATTATAATAATAATTATTATGATAATTGGTCACACGGGGATGGTAAAGAAGGGAATCGAGAGTCTCATCACCAAGATCTCCCCGAACATCAAGATCTACGATCTTCAAAAAGAAGCCATTCTCGGCACAACTAGAATGATCCGAAAAACACTTGGACACTAAAAAGTTGCACTTGAAATCACTTTGTGCTTTTTGTTAGAGCAAAGTCTTTTTAAGGAAAAATACGGACTTGATCCTGTTTATCATAATAATAATAATAATAGTGGCTACTTCTATAGTGCACAGGTCCGCCTTTCGGCGCTCATGGCGCTTATAAACCCTAGATTAGAAAATATACTGTTGTTTTCTCAGACTGTTAAGTATATAGTGATAATTAGTGTTTGTCTGAGGTAAGCCTACATCAACATAGGATAAGTAGGCCCTAAAGCGAATCATACAACAGGTCTGAAGTATAAATGTGAAAAAAGCTCATCCATATGTTCGTTGTGTAAAAAGAATATATGGTGGTTTATACCTATGTCGAGGCCTTGACTTGTTGTTTCTATGTTCAAAATAAATATAAAAATATTTAAAAACAAATTCCAAGTAAATTTCCATTATTTTTTACTGAAAAACACACGATATAAAAGTACAGTATACTAGAATGTCTAACTGCTGCCCCAAAGTGGGCCCTGTTTGTAGATCACCCCAACATGTTGACTGATAAATCCATCATAATGATAATATTAGGTTCGTTAGATTTGGCTTATAATATAAATTTTATAATCCAAAATCTTTTTGATCACAGCTGTAAGAAAAATATAGTCAGGTATAGTACTGGGGTAGGGGCAGGTGGGGGCTGAACAGGCTAAAAATCACCAATCTAGGCACCCCTATGGCCTTTTTTGCGTTTTTGTACACGTTTACTGACAAAAGTGGGGGCTGCAGTCCCCGGCACCATCCCCGGCTCCGCGGCCCCTGGGGGTATGTTTTCTGTATAATAGGCAAACAAATTATTTATAACTCTGTTAAACTCAGATTAAAAAAAATTTTTTTTTATTATTCTTTGGATATGAATTATCTGTACCGTCTTGCTTATTGTTTACTCACATTAACTCTGTTTGTCCATTGTGTTATAGGCTTATTGTTCATCTCACTTTTATATAATGTAGGCCTACTGTTCATGTGTTTGGATAATCATGTGCAGGACCTTTATGTATATTATCAGTGCACTCTCTACTCACTGGAAAGGCAACCTTTAGCAAAATAAAACCCAACAAACATATCTATGACTGCAGTCATCATAGAAGCCCTTTTTCCATGCGCCAAATAACAACCGATATATTGCACAAGCACAATTTCATTAATTTGATTCAAAACAAGATTATAATATTAACATCTGCCGCCCCAAAAATTGGTCCTGTGATCATGACCACCCCCATCCCCTCCCCCAATCCCCTCCCCCTTCACAACAGATTGGTCGAGAAGTCCGTTCTTTATTAATCTTTATGGAAACTTGCATATTCATGTTATAATTGTTAGATCACGCCGTGCAATACACATGAGCGCACTGTAATAGCGTATTACATGTGTATGTATGGGTTTTCCACATAAATGGGGCAAAAACGTCGTTTTTCCGTATATTGCAGTCGTAACTTTACAGCGTTATATCTTTTTATTGGAAAAGGGTAGTACTTTTTCTTTTTCACATACTCTTGTCCATACATTGGGGCACATTTCTGAAAAGTTTCGTGCTTCAGGTTTTGACATGATTATTACACGAGGTAAAACAATAAATAGATAAAAATTAATTTTTTGAAAAAAACGAGAAAAATCAAGTTTAACGCTTCAACTTTTACCTTTGCTGAGTATGATTCTTATTGAAAATAGTACCAAATTATAGGAAATTTTATTATCTTTAATTTGATACCAAACTCAATGTATTTGAAACTTTGCTTCAACCATTTTTGTTCAGAATACTATTTTTTTGTAAAAGGGGCGGCTATTTTGGACGCCCCCACCTGTAGGGACCCTCCTGCAGCTGATCTGAAGAGTAGTCCGCCCTAGCGATGTTGGTTAGGGTCCATGCAACCACCCTAGATAGGACTACTTTTTTATATCTCGACATGTCAGCTTCCTAAAAAAAATGGGGTTTTGCTCCCTGGGTATAAAGATAGGTTAGTTATAGAAGTATCTAGTATTTTGTAAACTGCAGAAACACAATTTCAAATAAAACATACCTTCCTTCCATATCAATGATGTGTAGTACATCTTCTAGGAGACCAAATTTGAGGACGTAATCTTCATCACTGCTGGCAGTCAATGATGGAGATGCATTCACTTCTATAAGCCACCTGTAGTTTAGTATACATGAGGAGAGAGAGAGAAGGACAGAGGAGAATATCAAAATTTGGTGAATAAGAACGGGCACATAGAGAGATAAACTTGCATTCACTTCTATTAGCCTCATCTGCGATGTATGGAGAGAATATCAATAATTAGCGAATGAGAGAGGTTACATGAGGAGACCAAAAAGATATTTTTCTCTCCTCAATCCTGATTTAAGACCACTATGTATTGTTTATAAGAACAGATGTAATGAAATGTAATGAAAACATCACCCCAAAAATTCACATAATTAAGCTTGTGCAAATTTCTCTACCTAGTCTAAAAATTGCTAAAATATTGGCTTCTCCATCTACACACTGTAAATGTTTTTGGAATACTGATTAAAGGACTCATCCAGGCTGGAGTTTGCATTATAAGAAAAATAAAGTAAAATCGAAAAAGCACAACACTGAAAATTTCATCAAAATCGGATAAGAAAAAGCAAAGTTATGAATTTTCTTAGGTTTTGAATTTTTTAGGAAACAGTTCTTCAAATTAGCAAACTGATGATGTCTCAGTCCCCCTACTTTCTTTGTATTTTATTGTATGAAATACCAATTATCAAGATTTTCTGCCCCAAGGACATAAACACAGGGATTAATCCTTGTGGAATGTTCAAGGTCACAAGTGCTTTTACTTACGTCAGTATGAGGGACAGATTTTCTGTATATGCAATATATGAAAAAATGAGATAAATAGGATTTCATATACTAAAATACCATAGACATACCTACAACTGATAGACGACAAGGTGGCACCCGCGGATTTTCTCATTTGCATATAAGATACAGCAGGCGCATTCACGTTACGTCATCAAAACTCGATTAGGCCTCGCCCCTTTTGTGACATTTCAAATTTCTATAAGCCCCCATTGATATTCATTATTCATTTTCACTATTGCGTACTCGGAAAATACTTCACTTTGATTGGACCATGCCTCATGAATATTTATTTTTCTCCGACTTATCTTTTTGACCTTTCTCGTCACTTCCGGCTGACTGATTAATGAAATGACGTCACCCGCACGAAAAGGGATTAAAATTTTGGAAAGTTACGAGGTGAGTACCGCTGTAATTATGATTAAATTTCGAATATGAAAATATTTCTTTAGATAATTTAGATAATTGTAGGTGATCTGCAATAATTTCTTTGTATTTTGAATCGGTTCAAGAGAGTAATATATGAACTTAAATAAAAACATCCTCTTTAGAACTGAGATTACATTTTCCATCGTCGGGCGCTATTTACTTGTGAAGACGTACCGTACATTATTGTCGCCTTCCCAGTTGGTGCTGCTCGGCCTAACTGTTTAGGCCTATAGGCTAGACTTTTGGCGAAGTTTTGCGGGGTAGTCCCGATCAATTTTAACAAAGAACACCCGAACGTGTAGGCCGAGAATTCAATTTAATAGGCCCTTCTTCTGTTAGGCCTAGGCCTACACATATTCTGGTCTAATTGTGTCGACGGCCCAGCGTTGCCAGGTTCAAGAAGTCAGATTATCGTACCAGAGCCTCAAAATTATCGTTTTTTTTGCAAAAATTATCGTACATGCAATATTCAATGGCAATTTTGCAAAATATCATTATCAATCCCTCATCGGATGATGATCTCGAATTTTAAGTCCGACAAGTGCGAAAAGAATTTGTAAATCGAAAAATATGCGGATCAAGGAATCTTCCATAATTTCATGGGTGGGGGGGGGTCTGGGGGCGGAGCCCCCAGAGCTTTATGGCATTTTGTGGTATTATGGGCCAGTTTTAAGTGATTTTTCCTATGGATTAGTGTTATTTAGTGTTATCTTATCCATGGGTGTCGATTGTGGGGGGGATGGGGGGGATGCATCCCCCCCAATAATTTCCTTAGGTTGGGGGGGATGGTGTGTACTATTATCCCCCAATATTTCTTGATATCAAGGAATATAAAATATTATTATATAAGCATATAAATCTACCCATTACAATTCGTATTTCATATTAACATTTTATAACATTATTATATTATTTTGCAGTTTAAAATGCACATTTCTGACGCCTCAAAATATCCAAAATTTTCTCACTCTTTCGTTAACCTTCCCTGTTGTACCTGATATACTTTAGTAATCATGTAATACACAATACACCGTTACATGGTGTAAATAATGGAAGATTGTTTTCACTATTCAAAACGTCGTGGGGGGGGGGGACTTTCTAATCGATGATAATCAGGGCACCGATCCCAGGTTGCATAGGGGACAGGTGCTCGATAAGCAAACTAAAGGCATAAGTATTCGCCCTCAAAAATCCACAATGGTTTGATAAAATAATAATGAATATTTATTTATGTCGGCTCTTCTATCGAAGGTAAAATTTTCAGTTTCGGACGACCATTGATATATATGATACACATTCCACTATTCTTCGGGACTTAAATGCCTCTTTTTTACTAAGTCGCTACTTTACTCTCAAAATTTCAGAATCTGTTAAAAATTGCCTGAAAATTTCAGCTCGCGTCTCGCGCTCGCATAATATAAAATAATGCAAAACATGCACTTGACTTTGTTCATCATTTATGCATGTATTAATCACAATGGTACGTTTAACACACCAACTCCTCCCCGTTTCGTGCTCCCATGATGCTACAAGTATCTTGTCATCAGAGTCACGATTATTGGTGGGAAAATTTTCAAACTCGCGCTCGCGCTCGCGCACTAATATTGCGCCCTAACTGGAATTCTCGTACAGATTCTATAAAGATTTTCGTTTTTTGGCATTTTAGCCATGATGTTCCGCCCGCTTCATCAACCAGTTTTAAAATCCCGCCGAGGCACCCATCTCGAGGGCGATTTCAGTTTACTTTGCTGTAATAACGCTACAGAATTACCATTTCTCAGGTGCTCGCAGTATTATTGAAGAAATGTTAAGACTCCAGCCGGACTAATTATGTGGAATATTATTTACAATCCATTATGCCCATAAATCTGCTATAAGTGGGTTTGGAAATTTCCGGCCCAGATGAAGAATTTGGTTGCCAAAAGCTAAAAAATTTTTTGAAAGTTCCCCTTAAGCATCAATACCTTCTATTTTCTCCAATGGGCCAATGAGACCAACTTGGACACCACCACCCCTTATCGACTACCACCCCCTACAAGAATTCGACGATACACTAGTACTCATATGCAACTCAATAAGTGACATTACATATATCTATAGACATTACGATCATGATGGCCCCTATATAATGTACCTAGATAAGCCTCTCATTCGCGTGTTTCGCGGATTATTCTACAATATTATGTCCCCATTCATGTCACTGTATTGGATGTCGAGAATGATTTTTCAGCTCGCGTTAGCTCGACGCATCGCAGTAAGTGAATGTTTGAAAAATATGCCAGTAGTCACTCTCACATGAAGGCATGTGGTGTCCTTTATCTGTAGCCAGGTATATCAGTTGATTTGGTCCCGCCTTTAACAATCAGTTTCAGAAGCCCCTTCCTTCGTTTCAGGCGCCCCCATTATTGCTCATAAATCACCATTTTAGTGTCACTATATTGAAAATTTCAGCTCGCGCTTCGCTCGGCTTCGCATGGTATACCAAAGCATTTTTTCATATTTATATGAGCATGTGTGATATACATAGATCTACCTCTACCCTCAACATGGACACTGCGATCATTGTACCATCGTATGTGTACATTGAGGAAAAAAAGAGAATATCGAACGGATCAAATAATCCCTCCCAATCTGCTCAGACAAATCGACGACGGTTGATCTAGTCAAATGTGCAAAAGTATCGTACATTTACCATTTTTTGCAATTATTGATCGTACATCGTACAGAGGGCCAAATTATCGTACAAATACGATAATTATCGTATGGCTGGCAACGTTGGTCGACGCTGAACTTGAAGTCTGATTCATTATCTGCCAAGTTAAGTCAAAAGTCGTCATTTACGTCAAGTCATCGACCGACCAGAATTTATCTCTTGTCAGTCTAGGAAATCTAGAGATAGACCCTACTCCCAAGCCAATTAGACCAAGTCGAGATCTTACCCATGCAGGCCTATGCCAGTTTCGGGCCTAGCATAATTATCTGGATCTAGATCTAAGTTAGATCTTGTCATCTAGTCTTTTGTAAACAGACGAATCATCATATGATTTGAAGGTAGATCTACATGGATGTGGGTGACCAGCATCGACATTGTCATTGATAAACCTTCTGCCTCTGCCTCAATGACTTTATTTATTTATTTAGAATCTAGATCTATTTATTTTCATGGAACTAGAATAGATCTATGTCATTTTTTTTACGTCAAGGAAGGTTACTCTCCGTTAATTTTGTGGGATGTTTAGACTACAATTGCCAATTGGCAGAAAAGAGCTTTAGGTGTTGATGTTGTTGTTGACTGTTGTTGTTGTTTTTTTTAAAGTCCCGTTGGCTTTCTACGAGGCACGGATTGAAGTTTGAATGTTTGGTAGACATGTGATCATGTGCACCACACACTTTAATTGGGAGTGACCTCCCCACCCAAGTTTGAACGTACTTGGTAGGCCTACTTGGTACGTCTTTGCTGTTGTTCCTCCACAATACTCCTGCTGGAATTTTAACTGGAGGTTGCAATCTATTCTTGTAGATTATTAAAGGCCAAAAAAAGCCCTTATTGTTGAACAAATTAATTCTTATGTATGACATGTTATCTTTTTACCTTTTCTTTCTTTTTTCTTTTAAATCCCTTCAGGTAGCTGCTGGCTTATGCCCAGATCTCAATGTTCCATTTTTATAACTACTACTAGTGAAGTATTTTACAACTACATCTAGGCCTCGTCTATTTGGGATTGAAGACTAAAGTTGAAAATCCTAGAATGTTCTAAAAATGACAGGTACATATTCCGATTATATAAAATCAGTATTTTGTCCTAAGTTTTGTAGGGAAGTCGTAAATAATAATAATAAAAAAAAATAAATACTTAGGCCCTAAGTAAGCATAGGTAGAAGTGTTTCATTTACTTCTTTTATAAACGCTTGGGAACTAACTCTTCAAGGATAAATTACTTTTTCGGTTTTTTGTCCTTTTTTTTTTTTTTTTTGCCTTCAGTGTATTAACAAACTAATTGGAATTTGAAGTCATAAATAATTTAAACTACATTAAGCAAGGGAAAATACAAAATGTTTATTCCCCCCTCTTTTTTTTTTTTTCACTTTTTGTATTTTGATTAAATAAATGGCTTAATAATATAATTAAACAAAAATACATCTTAACAAAAAAGTGCAGAATTTCTGTAACATGTCAATTATAAAATTGTTAATAGTCTCTTTAAAAATATTTTCTCATTTCCATAAAACAGACTTTTTGATGTCAACTCCGTGGAGCTAAAACCAAGCTATGATGGTGACTGCTGGATTATTGATGCGAATGCTTGGAAAACATGAACAAACATCTACCCAGCTGAAAGTCTGCAGGACATAATTTCGAGAACCAAGTTTGATCCATCGTTTACTATATATTGTGAATCTCGACCAACTGCCTCGATAGATAATAATTTAAGTAGAAAAAAAAAATACAAATACTTAATTTGAAATTTTGAATATTATCTGCATCATGATACATTTCCTGTGAACATTAAACTGCAAATTAAAAATGGACACGAAAATATGAACTAATTTCAGATGCCCAAAATATATATTTTGTGATTTTTATTGATATGTTTAAAAAAATAAATAAATAAAAAAGAAAATCAATTTGAAGTTGTCTTAGTTGAGAGTAGACTAAAGATGGAGGAAGAGAGAGAGAGGGAGAGGGTATAGGGAGCAGAAAATAGATATGGAAAAGAAATAATCAATTAAGCTGGAGTGATGAAATTGGAATTAGAGACGAGAGAGAAAACTATAGAGGGGTAGCAATTTCATTGTAGCGTATTCATTATATTTAAAGATATGTTATAAATGATAATTAGCCCAATATAGCTTAGATTAAGAGAAACTAAAAGTGATCATTGAAAGAGAAGGAATAAATGTAAAGAAATATCTGAAATGATGTGATAATATTGGGAGAGAGAGATCCTTGGAATATAATTAAACATGTGTTATTGTTCTTACATATGCATAAATTTCATAACTGTAAGAGAGAGAGAAATTGCCATGGATAGAAAGAGATGGGGGGGCGGGGGGGGGGGGGGGGGGGGGGGGGGGGGGGGGGCGGGGGGTTGTGACGAGATCATAAATAATGAAGGGAAAAGGGAAAGCCCGATAATTATCTTATTGTGTATTTTAACAGCTAGATTTTGCTAAAATAAACCATTAACTTTCAAGAACGCCCTTTGGTCAATCTCATAGAGAGAGAGAGAGAGAGAAAGAGATCGGCACGAAAAGAAAGGGAAATAAATTTATGCAGAATGGGTGAAGTGTGTGACGAGATAATAAATGAATACAAGTACAAGTAATTAAAAAAGGGACATCCCGATTATTTTTCTTATTGTGACGTCATTGTTTATCTTTGTTAGCTGGGTTTTGCTAAATTACATAAACTTTTCAAGACGCCGATTCGTCAATTTCGATGCGCCGCGTAATGAATATATTAACATATATGCATAATTTGTCCGCGATTTGACCTCTCTGATGCGCATGCTCGACACTGCTCCGCGTTTTGCTTTTTAGTTGCGTGTATTGCATATGCGCGGTATGAAGCATCTTACAAAATGAATATGTATGGGGGCTTATAGAACCGTTCAAATGTCACAGCAAAGATGGCGGACCTTCAGGGGCTGTAAATACGCAAGAGTAGGGGGAACTGTGACATCATCAGTTTGCTCATTTGATATATCAAATATTCAAATGAGACAATGCAGAACATTGCCAAGAACTGTTTTACAAAAAAAAATCAAGACCTAAAAAATGCATAACTTTGTTATTTTTCATCCGATTTTGATGAAATTTTTTGTGTTGTGCTAAAGTGCTTGATGAATTTTACTTAATTTTACAAAACTTTTTCATTTCAGCCCGGAGTCCTCCTTTAGGTGTTTATGAGTCTGAAATATTAGTAAAGATGTGTATTACAATCGGAATCCTTGAATATTATGGACTCATATAACATAACAATTTCCCCTATTAACAGTACACCAATAGATCCAAAATCATTAGCCTGTTTTTCCACTGAAGTCATACTTCATTTGCCAATTTATATTACAAGAAGTGGAATTCCTAGTATCCTTCGGGTTTATATCAGGTTTTATAGCTTCTAATCACTCAAGCATTGAAAGGTAAGTGGTTCCCTGGGACAAACATCGCTACAGGACTTTCTATAGGTCAGCCGGTAGAGCACCTGTAACCAGGAGGTCTTGGGTTTGCATCCCGATGAAATCCTATTTTCTTTGCTCATTTTTTCATAGTATATATTTCTGGTCAATTTCACACTTTGTTCAAATGAGATGTAGACTCACGGCTTGAGGTCCTGATCGATTAGGATGTCATAACCATACAGTTCAAAGCAATGTTTGTCATTGATCATGATCTTCTGGACGCTCTGTAGGCTCTTGATGAAGATATCATTCATAGACCGAAACATCTGCTCCACCTATGAGGAAATCAGAGCATGGAATTCATATCATATAGAAATCAATTATAATCATGTCCATGTATTCAAGGTATAACTGATTAACCTACACAATAATTATAATAATAATAATAATAATAATACCGATTTCTTATAAAGGGCTTTACCTGTTAAGACCAAAGCGCTTACAGTATATCATAATGAGTAATTGGTCCCGAGCAAGTCTATTGTAATGATAGTGGACTGTACTTTAAAAACAGATATTTTAGCGAAATACAAAATAAAATACTTCATTTTTATGTGTATTGTGGCATGAAACATTTATGAATCCAGAGGGCTGGCAGCACATATATCAGTACCAAAATTATCTCGCTTCCTAATAATTATGCTACTTTTGAATTGGTAGTTTATATAAATTCTATATTTGTTGATAAAAATCTATGTATTGCTAGGAGTCCACTGGGCCGGCGCCACTTCGCGCCACTTCGCGCCAAAGCAATTTTCTACTTTTTGCTGTGGCGCCTAATGTCGCCAATAAGGTGCCTAGTGGCGCAAAGTGCCCCCCAACTGGCTCGCAGTGGCGCGTAACGGCGCAAAATATTGAAACTGGCGCGACGAAAATTTCAAAATGTTTAAAATTTTCGTCGTGCCAAAATCAGCGCGAAGTGACGACCAAGTGGCACCAAATGGCGCAAACAGACCGCCTAATGGAATCAACTGGAATGTAATGGCGCGCGCCAAGTTACACCAACGAGATTTTGCGCGGATAGTCCGTGCCAAATGTACAGTGGCGCGAGCCAAACGGCACCCGATTGGTGCCAGACGGCACCCGATTAGTGACTACTTCGCGCCAAATACCACTTGGTTTCCGCCATTCGGCGCCACTTGCCGCCTATAAAAGCAGGACTGCATCACAGGACTTTCAATATTCGACTCGACAACACCTCTACTAATAATTTTTAAAGAAGATGCCCCCAAAGGCAACAAAGGCAGTGGCAAGGGGAAGAAGGGCAAACATGAGCAGTCCAAGAAGTAGGACCCCCAGTCCAAGAAGCTCAAATTGAGCTCCAGGGTGAGACCCCTTGCAAGCAGCAAAGATGACGACGAGGTCCTGAATGATGAAGCCCTTCGCGTGGTGGCGCTGACTCAAGCTGATGGAGGCTCTGCTCCAAGAGATCGCTGTCAGCATCCCCCAAAAGTACTATACATGATGTCTACACCATCTTATCCTGCCATGCAACCACTCCCGCACTGTTGAAGTAGTACTTGAGCGTATCCCACTGGCGTTTGGCAAGCTAAGTGTCCCTGTTTCCCCTGATGGGCCTGTTCAAATCCTCAGTGATGGTGGTAGTTCTCCAAGCTCCAGGGATGAAGTTGTGCTGGGCATCCTCCTGGTCCAACATGCGGACGTCCAGTGCCTGATAGCGCTTCCTGATGAGATTGTGCAGTATGACGGCAGCTTCAACGAGCAGGCAGACTGTCTCTGGTTCCTGTCTCATCTGGCCAAGGAAGCACTGGAAACGCAGAGCCAGAATTCCAAAGGCATTTTCAACAACACGCTTCGCCCTGGACAGCCTGTTATTGAAGATCTTCTGCTGTTGGTCAAGGTTACGACGGCCATAGGGCTTTATCATGTACGTCCTCATGGCGAAGGCATCGTCTCCCACAAAGAAGTACGGCATAGGGTGGTCGTCATCATCATGGCGAAGAGAAGCTGGATCTGGGACGCCTAAAGTGCCAGCATCTACGCACTCCTTCAGTTCACTGTTGTTGTGGATCGGGGCATCAGACTGATGGCCAACCCCACGAACATCTATCCACAGGAACTGGTACTTTGAATCTACGAGAGCCATCAGGACAACTGAGAAGAACTGCTTGTAGTTGAAATAAAGGCTGCCTGAGTTTTGGGGCTTCTGGAGACGGATGTGTTTTCCATCAAAGGCTCCCAGACAGTGAGGGAGATTCCATCTGGCTTCAAAGTCACCTGCAACCGCAAGCCAACCTTCAGTGGTTGTGGGGAGGGAGATGACTTCTGCAGCATACTCATCCACTATCGCTCTGGCTACATCAGGGACAAACTTCTGGATGGTTTCCTCCCCCACTCGGAAATTGTAACCCAGCTCTGCATAGATGGCGAGATGGCGCAGGAAGACGCACAACTTGAGACCAGGGGGAATGGCCTTCCTGAAGTGGGTGTCCTTCTTCTGCAAGTGGGGTGTAAGCCTGATCAACAGGTCATCAAACATCTTAGTTCTTGAACTTCAGCAAGAAGCGCGAAGTGGCGGCAAGTTTAAACCAATTAGGCGACCTTTGGCACAAACTGATCACCGAGTGGCGCAAAGTAGCTGTCTATCTGCGCAAATGGCGCCAACAGGGTGAAATTTGGAATCAAATGGCCGTATAATGGCGCGAACTGGCGCGAACTGCTCAACATTTTGGAGCAAGCCAGGTGGCATTTGGCGCACGCCATATGACACCCATTTTATTCCACTTGGCGACACACATGCCGATCGGACATTAATTCGGCGCCACTACGCGCCAGTCACATAACATTTGGCGCGAAGTGGCGCCGGCCCAGTGGACTCCTAGCATATGACGAAAATGACATTAAAAAAAAAAAGAAATTATATGGAAATGGAAAATACATTTTCAATGCCATGTTTGGCTGTGAAGTATCTCTTGATCTGAGGCAAGGACCATTTACAACCTTTATCTGCATCATAGTCTGGAGCAGTCTTCTGAATGGCCACGTTGGTCAGATGAACATCTATATCTCAAGGTCAAGGTCATTATGCTGCTTTTCATGATATCAAAATAACCATTGAAATGAGTGTCAAAAGAAGCAGAAGAATGAGAAGTTCATTTTATTGCAGAACATTACTTGTGAATAGCGCTATAGATATGTGGAGTAAGACTTCTTATTGACACAAAAGTCCTATACTGATATATGAAATCATTATTATGATACTAAATTTGGATTAAAAAATGACACCCTGGCTAGAATACATTTGACATCAAATCAAGGTCTTGCAATGATTTGAATCTACATGTATTAAATTTCTGCCAAGATCATGAAGGGCATTGTATCTACGTAAAGATAAATGATATAAGTTGAGGCATTTGTCGTGATTCTCAACAAGAGGATGTCTTAAAGCTGAGCTTGATCATGCCCAAGATAGACCAGGGTGGTGTTTCATGAAAGGACTTGTTGGATGTTTTATCCAACAAATTTACTCTAAGTTTCAGTAGCTTATAACAGTTGTCAGTGAGAATCAGTGAATACTTGTTACATGAAATTCTCCCCAGTGCCCATATTCATCACATAACTGTGTATTGTTCCCTATGTAATTAGTTGACAACTAGCTTTATAAAGGTCTTATGAATATGGGCCCAGATCTCAAGAGCTTAACTGAGAAAGGATACAAGCATCATCAATGGAATCAAGAGAGAAGCGGGTGTTGGAGAACCTGGCAAAACCACTCCTATACAACCAGGCCTTCAGAGGAATATACTGTAAAAGGAAAGAAAAAGAACAATAACAATGAGAGCATTTATGTATATCAAACACAATAAATGTAATTGAATACATATTTAGAGTGAGTTCAATGAAGAATTATTTTCAAAATTAGTAGCTAATATGCAAGATATCATTTGTAATCAAATGTGATGTACATGTACTGTAATCATGGAAATTTTTGCGGTAAATTAATCTTCGCGATCGTATGGCGCAAATTTACAAATATGCGAATATATGAGCATGCTTTCTTATGCATGCTTTGCATAGGTTCAACTGCATTTGTACGTAAATGCAGCACGAATTTAAGAACCCGCAAATATGTCTTGAGGCCTCTAAGCGCAAAAATAACAGCGAATACAGTACCTGTGTACGTAGCCTTTATGAAGTGCCTAGATCTCCTATAACTAATATCATTACTTGCTCAACAGGTTAAAGCCCTTTAAAAATAATTAGTTTGAAATAGAATCTTCGATCAATGTTCTTGACCTAATTTATCAGTTTATATCCACTTGGTCTAACAAGAGTTGGTCTTATTCTCTGATTATCTCATGCCACTTGGGTTAAAATCATTTGGTCTATTGACAATGTCGTCTAATTTCATATTGGTCTAATACATACTTGGTTTAATTCTCACTTGGTCTAATTGCCAGTTCGTCTAATAGCCAAATTGTCTAATTGCATTTTTTTTTCTAATTCTCAAATGAATATCTATTACCAGTCTGTTACAGGAATTGACTAAGTGATGTTAGACCAATTGAACATTAGACGAAATGGGAATTAGACCAAGTGGAAATTACAATAAATGGTAAATAGGCTAAGTGGTAATTAGACCATAAGGTAATTAGACAAACAATGGAAGGAGACCAAGTCGGATGAGGCCACATGGGCATTAATAATTGTACAGGACATGATAGCTCAATTGGTTAGAGACCCTGTAAAAAGGTAGCCTTTTTAGCTTCATGAACGGGAGGTCGTGAGTTTGATTCCCGGCCGAGTCATACCAAAGACTTACATAAATGGTACCTAGAGCTGCCTAAGTTAACAGGGAGCTTGGGGGTATATACAGGGCCTGCTGGGAGAAGACTTAATAAGAACTGAAGCGGCTACTCTGGGTAAATAAAATGATACTGGCAGCAGTTCCCGTAGCAGCACAGGGGGGGGGCACACAATTCTATTTTTTATGATTTGTTACATTTTGAAAATTTAATTCTGACATTAAAAAAATATATATATTAATTAATTTTTTTTTTTTTTGGGGGGGAGTTGTTAGTAAATATGTAAATAAAAAAAAAAGAAAATTATAATGTTATCATATTACATATAAAACGTTTAGATACCATGGCAACCGTCCACCATAGATTTTATTCCTTTTTCCCATCTCTCTCTCTCTCTCTATCCTCCCCTCCGAAAGAATTATTTCAAGATTTCGAAAAGATTTCTTTTCCTTTTAGATTTTTTTTAAAATTTGCGTATTCATATATAATTAGTATCAATCATACAAAAAAAAAAAAAAAAAAGTTTTAGGCTCTGAAGATCCATAAATCATTTCAAATGTAGGCAACCTATCCTTGCCATCCTCTTTCTTCTTATAGCTTTACTTCCGTTTTATTTTCCTTTCCGTATTTGGCCCCTAAGTAGTTTTTGCATTTTATATCGGTTAATTGAAGACTTTCCTTTTCAGAAATGTATCTTAGGTATGAAATGTTTAATAAAATGAAATATCATAATTTTAGTGGCTTGTGTTTCTGTTTCTATTTCCTGGCTTTTTCTATGCTCTCTCTTTATCCTCTCCAACTCCTCTATAACATGTACCATTTTTTTTTGTTTATCTCTCTCTCATTAACCACCCCCCTTTTTTTTTTTTTGCTGACTGACTTTGTTTTTGTTTTCTTTAAGACACCATAGATTAGCGATAGGTAAAACTTCGTCTATACATTCACGGAAAATGACAGAATTACAAATGTATATCCAAACGGTACTATTTCATGACTTCTCAATGTGACGATCCCCTGCTTTCAGTCCTAACAGCTCTTTTGAGCAAAGTGGTAAAAGAAAAAAAGGCAATGATGGCGAAAAACATTTGACCAAATACTCAATACCCAAAGAATATAGAGGGGAAAAGAAGTGGGACTTCATGCGTTCATGCAGTACAAAAGACACGATCAAGGGAGTGTGCGGCTCGAAATGTGTTGGGTCTCGATGCGTACAACAGGCAAAAAAGGATTTCTACTATGTCATGTACAGTACTACACATTTTTGTGCCACCCAGCGAAGTGGCAGCTCTCCGTTCTATTCTCTTTTGTCTTCGGCTTTTAATATATAAGATTATAATTATTATTATTATTATTATTATAGTACAAGTGGGTTTAGACCAAATGGCAAATGACCAATTTATGTGATACTTACAGAAGTGACGAGTACATAGACCCTTAGATCAAACTTTCTTCCTCCAATGAGATATGGCTTCTCAATGTATTTGGATACAATATATGTCTCTACTGGTTCCTTGTCATCAGACTTATCTTCTCTAGGACGATATGTGTCACTCTGAAAAAAATATTAAATGGAAATTATTTTTGATACTATCCTCTCAATACAATTTTGAAATCAAATTCAGTCCTTATTGATTGTCTTCATTTCGTCAGTGATTTTACGAACCGTCCTACACCTCGCCAAGTCCCCAAAACCAGCTTTTGAGATAATCGCATTCAAAGTTTGGATATTCTTCTGACGCTCATAACTTTGCATTTTGAAAGAAACCACGGCAATTATTTATATCAATGTACAGCATAAATTCTATAATTTCACAGTATAAAAAAAAATATTTGAAATTGGAGTTTGATATTTAAATATTTAGAATAAAATGCAGGGTTGTATTTAAAGGTAGTGTCAGCCTTTTTCACAAATTGCGAAAACTATTGCAACTTGGCATAACTTTAGAACATGATCAACCTATGCTGTCTATTCAATCTTATTGTCATAGGTTGCCTAGATCAGTAATATGAAACGAAAATCTGACTACCAATCTAGACCAGCTCTCCATCAACAACGTGGATATTACAGCGCGTGCAGAACGGACCACACACAGCAATATACACACGGCGCATCAGCGCGCATTATTCTCTGCGCTAACGGTCAACGGTTCGCACCGTACGGTATATTTTTCGAGATTCAAAAAAATAGCAATGAATTTTGATAATCGCAATATAATGACAAATCTACACAATTGAGCTTAATCATGCTGTGGGAAGATATAGTCATTGATATACTACAATATCCTCTCAAAAACTAGAAATTTAATATTTTTGCCTGCAAAAGGCTGACACTACCTTTAAGAAACTGATTGTTTTTACGAAAAACTAGGGGTTAAGGTCACTTTGTATAATCACACGTATCACACGCATAATTTTTAGCGTCATAAACCACGAGATAGACGGTTCGTAAAATTACTCAATGCATACGCGCACCACTAACCCATATCTAGGTCGAGTTGCGCGCCATTGAGGAGACTGCAATAGTGTAGAAACAATGGTTTAGGACGCTTCGTAAAATGTGACGTTTTGAATGAAATTTGAATTTTCTCTATTTTAAGAATAATTAAGATTTTGACCTGAAATTTGGTCATTCGATAGAGTTGAATACAGGCTTTCAGAATATTGAAAAAACTCAATTTCGAAAATTTGACCAAAAATTAGGTTTATGACGGTGTGTAAAAACAGCGACGATTTGTTCTGTCTATATTTTAAAAACTTACACAGTTGAGTATATTCTATAGGAACTACATACACTACAATTCACAAAACTTTAGGCATAACTTTTAACAGCTAAGGCCCCAATATTTTAATTTACTACAAATAAGCATGTTCAATACAGGCAGGTGGTAGCAGTCTAGTCCTACAATGAATGATTTGGTGAAATCCTCATCTGCTTGTTCACGGGTCATTGGGAGGGTTGGTCGGAGGAACGTAATGAAGATAACAGCAAATTCCTCCTTTCTTTCCTCTAAATGACAATGCGGGAAGAGTCTGGCCATTTTGGTTGGTGGATCTACCTATTCAACATACTAATACAGTCTTCTCCCATGATGTAAGCATGGATACAATGACACTTGAAATGGAAAATCAATTTTTATTTTTTTACGTCACACTTCAGTACTCCATTGGCTTGTTTCCAATCATCAGGAGTGGACTGTATTATGGGTTGTTTTACGATCAGGGTACACTGTCAAAAAATGACCTTTTGTGCACCATAAAAAGAAATATAAATACTGTAATCTCAAATCTA
The DNA here is from genome assembly GCA_940671915.1 of Paracentrotus lividus. Lineage (NCBI taxonomy): Eukaryota > Metazoa > Echinodermata > Echinoidea > Camarodonta > Echinidae > Paracentrotus > Paracentrotus lividus. Next base: position 10,906,802 of record CALNVZ010003014.1, on the reverse strand, counting down.
CGATGACAAGCTATTGGGCACCGTTATAAAATACACATTTACTTTTAAAATTGACTATATCTGGCATTTAAGGGCAAAATTACTGTCTCCTTTTTCTTTTTTCTAATTTTGAGTATGCGCATCAATCATTAGGCTTGTTTTTCAGAATTGAATAATGAAATGCAATTGTTTAAAAACTGAAAACCATAGAAGCTACAGTTAATTTGATTTTTTGTGACCATTAACCCAAAATGGGGTGCCAATTCTGTCATAAAATGTCCTTTCCGAATTCGGTGTTCTTGATGAACAATGTTTGTCTGTAAGGACACTTGTATGTATATGCAACAAACTTGTAATGTTTACTTTTCCCACATCCGCTTATTTTTCAGACAGTTCACATTAGGGCAACAATGTTGTCAAATCACATTCTGTCAAAAGCGTCCTCTCTGAAAAATGGAGCAATTGACTTTACATGCAAAATGTAAATTTGAACCCCTATAGAAAAATAAGTTGGTGACCTCATGCCTCAATATTTAAAAGCAATTTAATTCCACTTGTCTAGAAACACATACTCCATAATTAAGGAAAAATAAAACCAACTTTTTTGGGGGTCCAGTGAGACGAATGGGTGTACCCTGATCGTAAAACAACCCTTACGAGAAACAATAGATAGAATGCACCATACCTTCTTCCAGTCTGTAATGTCCTTGAGTTTCCTGAAGAGGAAGATACCTTTACCCTGTGATTTAGCCACAGGTTTCATAATCCAGATAGAACCTGGATACTTCTTGAACTCATCTACAAACATGTGGTACTCTGACTGCATGGTGGAGATACAAATTATATCAAAGACAATAGAAGGTTTAAAGTTTTCCATTGAAGAAAAGAAAAAAAACAAAAACACATACAGCATAAGAGAAATGTTAACATCGACATCAGAAAAACTATTCAGCCACTAGATCTTCTTAAACTACCTGCCCCTTTCCATCAAAATCAATTACATGTACATGTATGCAATGAAATACTGCTTGCACAATCTAAATTCTTTATCAAGGTGACAAGCCCTTGTATCTTGCAAATTTTGATCAAAATCACCCTTTTTCCCTCCAGACTCTTGGTCAAGTGATGTATAAATTGTCAAAACCCCAGCTTTCTTATCCCAAAAAGAAGCTACCATATCACATCAGAGGAAAGGCAATCCATGTTCTTTTGCTCTCCGGAAAATACATACTCATACAAGCATTTCCATTTTTGAGATACGGGTCTTGTCGCTCTAGCAGCATTATGATGTTCGAAGAGACATGTAATTAAGTTTTTGGAAGATCTATATTAGTTAAAAAAATATATTATGTCAAAAAATGCAGAACTTAACATTGATTTACTGTGTTATCTTGCTGCAAGTGTCCACAATCTGAGTCTTTCCCTGTGACCTATCCTCCAGATGCAATATGGTACTTTGGGCTCTCACCAAACATCTCTATTCTGACCTGTCAGTTGATGCACGTTTATAAATAGACTGGAAAATATAGTGCTGGCCATGTAGGGAAATTGTTATTAACCTGTTGGTGACGGGATGATTGGGCTATAACACACATTTCCCATCAGCCCTCACCCCGAAATTATTCGGGCCCAGTACTCATTGGCTTAACACATTTATTGAGGTATACTTACAGGCAGTTCGTAGGTCATAGGGAAGAAGTCACACTTTGAGGCTTCTATCTTGCCTGCTTCTCTCTCCAGCATCTTACGATGTCTCTTCAAATTCTTCACCATCAGATTCTTTCTCGTCAGCTATGATCGAAAGAGAGAGAGAGAGATGGAGTCAATTAATCAAACAGTGATTATGACTCGAGATTTCAAATCTTACTACCATGTCTCTATTTTACATGCTCTTGAATACTTGTAACATATTAGATTTGTGATAATATTACTCTTTCGTCAATCTATCATTGGTCATGTTTTCAAAATCTATACATGTAATATATTAGAAAAAAGAAAATGTATTTCACCTCAGTTCACTTTAACTTCTCTATGTGATTATTTCACTAAATCCAAAGAGGTTCTAAATATCCACAGATCACCTTTACAGAGAGGCTCGTTATTCTATTTCTGTTAAAAGGATTAATGACCCAGTGGCACAAATGTTTTCATCTCCACTCTCACTTTACATTCTGCCAATGGCAAGTCTACTTTGTGAAATGTTGATAAAAGGTTGTTTTAACAGCTTCAAACACTCTAGACATACTTCATACTCCTGGGAGGTGTTTTACAAATGATTGGTGAAACGCAGCCCAGGTATTTTCATCATATTGTCTCACCATGCAAGCTTCTTCCTTCGTCAAGTAGTTACAGATGACTTTACTAACAACTGGAACATACATTTTCTTGTGTGCTATAATAATTACATTCTTAATCATTTGTAAAGTCATGCATAACTTTACAAACAACCTGTTGGAAAACCCCCTGGAACAATAAATAGTTTGCTGTAGTATAGTTGATGTTGGGTTTTTTATATATTCTCACCTCATAGTGGTTACGGAAGTGGTTGATTCGGACATGGTCCTCCATAAAGCACTGATCAAAGTACTCTCTCATCCAACCTCGATCCGCCCAGAATACATCAAACTCATTGTCTTCTCTACACATTGAACGCAAAGTACAAAGTATATAGTGGCAGAAAGGAGCATAAATTTCAAGAGCTTCAGTTTATATTTTGAAACAAAAATCCCTCACCCAATCATTATTCCTTACAAGATTTTTTAATAAAGATAGTTCATCCAAAATTTGGTTTAGTTACCACCCATAACCAATGCGCAAAAAAAAATAAAAAAATGTACAAAACACACAAAATGAAAGTAAATATATTGTAGAGGGAATATTGTTAGTGCCACTCCATAAAATGTGGGAGAGGAAAGGAGGGAGGGGTGGATGGATTCTAGCACTAACATTCACCTATCATGCAAAAAGAGGGTGTGGTTGATTTATATATTAGCAATACAGTACTTGTATGAACCCTGAAAAGGTTGATATCACACTAAACAACAAAAATAGTCCCTCAGGTCTTTTCACCAAGCATTTGTAGAAGTTGGATGACTATTTTGATATAAATCAAGGAAACCAAAGCCTACATTTGTGCTCCTTTTTGCCACCTTTGTTTGGATTTGCTGCCTAACCTCAAAGTGATTTCTAAAGTGGTTTATCCGGATGTGCTCCTTGAAGTAGTTGCGGTCAAAGTGTTCCTTCATCCAGCCCACATCAACCCAATTGAAATCAACCTCACCCTCACTGCAATGATAGAGATCAAGAGCAAACACCAGTGGGTGACCAGAATGGAACAGTTCCAGTGAACGAAGAGTGATGGAGAGGTATTGAAAAAAGCCAAGGGTATATACAGTTGAGGCCAGAAGTTTACATACACCCCGAGACATCAATGAAAATTGTTCACTTGCCAAACATCATAAAATTAACTGTATCTTTAGATATATTAATACTACAACAACAATTTTGGTATCAAATAAAAGAGCGTATTAACCTCGTGAGATTAAAGAATATTTCAAGTCAAAATTTCTTTGTAGAAAAAAAATTATGTTTTTGGCAAATGTAATCTATTGTTAGTCATTATATTTTCAAAAATCATTTCACAGAAATATATAAATGTAAAAGCTATGACTAATATTACATTTTCTATCATGATAAGTCACCACTGAACAAAAAAGTGTTATCTGAATTGTTTGTGTTGCACAAATATGAATTTTATTTGTCAAGTATTTTTTTAAATTCGTCTAAAATATGAAGTTTTTCTGGGGGAAAATGACACATGAATATTCTTCAGCTCCTGATAACAAACCAATGAGGCAAAAGAGCAAGACATACTTATTTGTTTGATACCAAATTTGTCATGATAGCACATATATTTTATAAGATACAATATATTTTATGATGTTTGGCAAGTGTACAATTTTCATTGAATTTCCTGGGTGTATGTAAACTTCTGGCCTCAACTGTATAATTGTAACAATAAATCACAGGAAAGATTGAGGGAAAATGCACAGAAAACCAAAGATCTAAGTGGAAATAAACTGATGTTAACTTAATTATGCACATTGGCTTGAACATGAAGTAAATGTTCTGTAAATTTTGAAAGGTGCAAATCAATCATCTAGTGACAATTCTCTATTAACCATCTAGGTCATCACTTCATGTAAATGTAGTATCTTCCATAAATATATTACTGGATATATGCTATTGTCTATAACATATTATTTCAAAAGAGATTCATGCATGTCCACCAACTTCGGGACACGTATTGCAAAATGTGTTCCATGATGTTATCAATAAAATCAGTAATACTCAAGGGTATGTTCCATACATCACCACAAAAGCAAAGAAAGAAGAAAGCAACAAACCACTTTATACCAAGATGAAATAAAAATAAAACCAATGGATCATATCATATGTTTAGAGTCAGAATTGTGCTAACAATGCTTAAAAACCAAGAGAATAGGTCTGCTTGTTTTTCACAAAGGAATGTGTAATACATTGCATGCACATGCAGAGTATAACAAACAACAAAAATAGTATTAGAAATATTTACACTAATTCTAAATATTAAAGAAAAGAGAATAAGAGAAAGGAAGAGAAAGATTAAGTTCCAAATATATTTAGGTTTCCAACAATTCAAAACAAATGGCATGGATTACAATGTTATCAAGTAAATCAACAGTGAGTGGGAACAAGTCTTGGGATTTAATTGATACCCATTGCTATCATGTATGCATTATATTAAAAAAAAAATAAATAAATAAAAAAATAATTTCAGTGATCTTCACTCGATTATTAACTGAATTGTTAATTTGTATGCATGATATGAAATATACAAAGGGTAGTTAGTAAAATGTCAGTAAAATATTAAAAGATAGATTTACAGAATTAATCTGGTAGTACCGGGTACATGATTTCATGCAAGATATTGTTTCAAACTTTTTGCCTTGAAATAATTGGCAAAATTATTGTGCGAGTGTACTTTTAAGAATATCTAACTCACACACAATTACATGACAATAGGGTGTTTTCGCAGGACTATGGAGGAGCTAATCTAGAACGTTAGCATTATGAAAGGCTTTATTTTCAATATAGCTTAAACCCAAAACCCCTGCATACTGTTAGTACAGGAAAAAGAGTGTGTAAAACTGGTATTTGCTAGAAATGGCTGGCAAGCATTTAAATTACGAGTTTTCGTGTGCACAATCGAGGGGTTTCCCCTAGCTACAAGAGATAGCTCCCCGTTGTCAAATCTACAACGCTATTTTGAGGAAATGTACGTTCTCCTGAAACGTAGAACGTATAGGTTCTCAGCGGAGAACGTAAGTCTGTTATAAGCCAATAAGCGAGCACTTTGATAGGAATGTATACAGGCATTTCCCCCCTTGCTAAAACATAAAAGAAGCATACTTTGATTTGACTAATCATAAAGGCTGGGCGGTAGATTATTTCTTTTCATATCAGCAATGTTTTAGGTCAGCTGTTATACACATAGACGCATTTGACACAATAAAACCTTGGTATGAAAAAAAAGAAAGAAATAGGTATCCCCGGTAAAGTAGCCTTTGGATTGAATTCGTATTGCAACAATAGACGTTGAAAATACAGCCACTGTCCAACGCCATTGACATCCTTTATGCAAGATGACAAAAGCGGGGTTTGAGCATTCGATCGCATTCTGCATACTTCGTAAGCTCTTGTCTCGTATACCATTACGTCAACCCCTCGTTTGCAAGCCGACCTGAGTTCTAAAGCTGAGCTCAGGTAAGATACCCCCCTATCAAAAAACCTCGTTTGAAACTCCAAGATATTCATTTCCAAGCACTATCGACCCTGCATGGCCAGGTAATCCCTGTTACCTAACTTTTCAACTATGCTGGCTAGCCTGAACGTTGAGCCAGGGTTAAATGATAAACAACAGCTTTGATATTACGTAAGAGTAGCTCTGCCTGACATGTAACTGGCACATCGGAATTAAATGATTGTATTTGATATTTTTCAAGTTTTCAAAGGCATGTTATATTTAGAAATCCAATGTTAATTTGTTTTCAATTTCGAACGAAGAAAATCGACCTCGGAATAAGGAAAGTACGAGAATAGAAAAACTAATAAAAATGTATCGATAGGGGCCTACACACATCTAAATCGTTTAATGTAAACAATATAACCACCGCGTGTGCCCCCCCTGCTGTGACCTTGGGTGGCCACTGTTTGGACCGAGGTCAAGGAATGTTTAGATACATATCTTGCTTGTGGTGTTTGTCACACCAGGGTCTCCTCTCACGTCCCTGGTCACATGCACTGGGAAAAGAGAACTATAGAGTTGCGAGTAGGGGTATATTGTCCTCAAACAGACTGGTTCGTCATGCAGTGCGTCCCAAGAAAGAGTAAACCCAACTTTGAGACCCTCATATTAAGATTGTATGTCTTATGTGTTTAATGATTAGGGACATGTACTTATTTATTTCATTATCATGACGAAGAGTAAGAGTGGTATCTCACTTGGCAGAAACTATTTTGAAACTACTTTGAGACGGATTTGGGCCTACTTTGAGACGGTGTTGAAACTACCTGGAGAAGGTTGTGAAAACTATTCAGGAGACATCTCCTCATACTCAGTCAATGCAACGTTTCTTGAGTCGCGGGAAGTACTTTGAGACAGTCTATGAAAATTGTCACAGAGACGTCTCCGCGACGGAATAAAGTATTGGAGACGTCTCTAATACTTTTTATCCATCGTGAAGAAGAAGTGAGATACCTCAGTACCACACTTGTACCTGTTCTATCATGGATTACTGAGCACTTGAATTTTTGATAACTTTGTTGAGATACACTTTCTTCCAAGTTTTGTCACAAGAAACCCTGGCTTCTGAGCATTCATTCATTGCTTTAGGTCAGTCCTCCTGGGTCTGTTCATAAGGGACAAAATATTTAAAAAGACTAATCAATTGCAAGGGTTGTCTTTGCTCAAACTTGGTGTCGGGTACGAAATGTCGATTCGATGTCGTAGACAAAAGTTTAGAAGTCAATTTTTGAGTTTGACTGTTTGAGGGCGCTCGAAATTGTGAAGCTAACTTTCCGCTGTTTGAAACGTTTTCCGTTGCCCGATATGACATCGATATTCGTTTAAATCTTCGTTACAAGCCCAATGATGTGAGTAAACAAGCATACAATCTTTAAGATAAATAGTTTATTTACATTTATGAACCATTCTGGGTAAATATTATGAAATGTAAAAGAGATAAATAAGGGTGCAAATTTTGTGTATTGACAAGTGTTGTTGAAAGATTGGAATGCACACGCTCCGTGTCTCCCTTGTACATGCATGTACTGTATGCCTTGTGTACGTGGCGTTCGCTACATAGGCGTACTGGGGGTGTGTCAGGGGCGTGTCCATTCAGGCTTCGTTCAGTTCACTAGTCTATACAGTTAATGTATGAAATGGGATATTTATCCATTCAAGCTCGATAATGTAGTTGTTTGTTTATAATTATGGAGGCTGTGAAGCATGGTAAATAATTAATGCACTTTAGTTACTTTACATGAGATTATGGGCAAAGGATGACAGATCTGATATGTTATTTTGGGATTGAAATAAATTTAATAATGTTATACAGTGGAGGCTCGGTATGATGAGATGCTGGGGATTTAGGGTGCCTTTTGGAAGAGGTTTTGTTGTTTAATGGTTAAACAACAGTGAATTGCATTTATAGGGAGCTGAGGCTAGAATGTTGCCTTTTGTGTGTCAAATGTTGTCATTCTCAGATTTCTTTGTACAGAGTTTCCACTGTAGAACAAAATATTGGCAACTGAAGGTATTTTACTGTAAACAATTACATTTACTGTAATGAAGGCACAAGTACACAGGGATTGATATAATATTTTACTTAGTATTATTTATTATGTATCTGCAACAAAACAATCATACTCATGCATGACTTGTGATAAACTAGATAGACGTGTGTAACTGAACAATTGTTTTATCGTTTACATTAAATTGCAGAATGAACCGTATACGTCTACACAGAGCAAAGGTTTCTAGTCATTCATGGTTTGTTAGTCCCGTCATCGATGGTCACGAAGGGTTATAGTTCACACTTGGTATAATATACTATAAGACCAATTTTACGATTTTTCTAAACCTAAGTGCTCAGTCAACCATTACAATACGCTTGTACGTTTGGTATAATTGAATAAAGAATGACCATTTCTGATGAAATAAACATCAAAGTCACAAAACATTTCAAAGTGACAGATGCTTTTAAAATTAGTTTTTTTTTCTGTGTCGCACTGTATATCAAAGCACTATATACTGATTGAATCTTCCTTGCAACAATAGACGTTACAATGTCTCACAAGCCAAAGGGTACATGTGCGGTTACCATTGGAAACTTTTATTCAAACTTATTGAAGAAGATAGAAAACGAGGGTTTGCAGGCATTTAGAAAATAGTGCCCTCTTTTATGCTAACGTTCTAGATAAGTTCCCCATAGTCCTGCGAAAACACCCTACTGTGATGCGTCTAGTACCCTTTTCAGACTGCTATTTCTTAACCCTGTACTATCCTTAACCCCATACTATCCTTAACCCCGTACTATCTTTTTTTGCTTTCAGACTGTGTTTCTTAACCCCATACTATTTGCTTAGCCAGGGTTAAGAAATTAAATGCTTTTCACACTGGGTATTCCTTAACCCCAGACTATTTGCTGGATCATGAATATTAATGATTTCATTCTCTTTCTTCACGTTCTTCATTGTTTTTCTCTCTTTCCTTATGTTATTCTATGTTTTCTATCTTTCCTTTTGTTATTCTTTGTTTTTCTCCTTTTCCTTATGCTATTTATTGTTTTTTCTCTTTGTCCTTATGTTATTCCTTGTTTTTCTATCTTTCCTTATGTTATTCATTGTTTTTCTCTTTTCCCTTGTTATTCATTGTTTTTCTCCTTTTCCTTATGTTTTACATTGTTTTTCTTTTTTTCTTATGTTATTCATTGTTT
>CALNVZ010003014.1:10856138-10890029 GCA_940671915.1 Paracentrotus lividus | reverse complement strand
TGAATACAGATTTCGTTATCAACGAAGGTACAATTAAGAAAAAATGCCTAACCTTTGGGGTGTCAAAAAGCCTATTGCACAAAGTGTTTTTGGAGTTGTATGCATTGGATTTTTCTTTGTAGGAAAAATAATTTAAAACCTTTTTTGTTAGTCTTCCACAAATGATTTTGAAACATATAATAAAATGCGAGCGCGAAGCGCGAGCGAAAAATTCTAGAGCTCTAAACTTGAATAAACTTTACAAGGAACATGTACTGATATCGAATGATAATAAAATACGGAAACAAAGACAATTGATAATGATGAAGAAAAAAAAAGGGAGTAAAAGGCAGCGAGAAAAAGCATGGACAGAAAAAAAAAATTACTTAGAGGGACCTTGATGTTTATCTGGGGGAGGGGCAAATTGATCTTAAAATTTGAGGCGCCATATTGATCTTAAACTATTTAAAGGGGGCTCCAAATTAAATCGAAACTCAGGAGATGTCAAATTGGTCTTCAAATGAGGATTAGGAAGGCACACAATTGATCTTAACCTTTATAGAGGGACGCTAAATTGAAGTTAAGGGCGCCGATTTGATCTTAAATATAGGCCTAGGCCTATAGAGGGGGCGCAAAATTGACCCGAAACTAAGAAGGTACTAAACCTAAAAAATGACTAGAAAATTTGGGACGCCCACAAATTGAAACTTAGTGGTGCTATGTAGGGGGCGCCAAAATATTAATGGGAGGAAACATGGCCCCAATATCCACTGTGGATCACCGATCTCCTATATCTTCTTCTCCTTCTCCTTCTTCTTCTTCTTTCCTTTCTTCTTCTTTTTTTTTCTTTTTTCCCCCCTTTTTTGCGCCCCCCCTGAAGCTCCGCCCGGGGCACGTGCCCCCCTCCCCCCTCATGCTACGCCACTGAGATGATGAGTGAGAGGGGAAAAAGAGAAAAGAAAAGTAAGGAACGGACGGGGAGGGTGCCAACTTAATGTTTGACCTCGAGGGGGGGGGGGGCACAAATTGACTTCTAAACCGGGCGCCAAATCTGACCTTAAGTTAGGTGGCGCCAAGCAATTCAGTAACTCGGGATGGGGCGCCAGATTATTTGAAATAGGAGAACACCAACATTTACCTGAACTTACTAGTGCGCAACTTGACCCCTCAGTAGTGGGCCTCCACATTCGATGTTAACTGGTGGGGGGCGAGGGATGTCACAATTTGACATAGGTCTGGCCAAACTTGACTTGAGTTACGAGGCGTTCAATTTGATGTAAAAACTCATGGTGCGCCAAAATAGAGCTTAAACGAATTTGGGGGTGCCAACAATGACACCTAAAATCTTTTACAAAGCAAATTCGACAAGAACTACACTTACTAATTCATATAATGCAACATAAATAGACAAGCTGTATTTTTCAAGTTTACAAAGTTTTTGATGTGGTTGTGTCAATATTTCATTCATGGCCAGAGATTTGTTCGAATATTTTGTATATTCTGAAAAGAACTTGCTCCCTTTTCATTCTGGATGAGCAGTAAATACCACAGACGGCATAGTTTGAAAACATGGGTGCGAACAAATGACAACAGGCCTCCCGAAACAATGAACTTGGGGAAGGTCGGTGATTATCAGTGAATTAACAATACGGAAAACATAATCATGATTATCCGAAAACAAGTTTAAAATGTTCGTTACTACCGATTGCAAATAACAAAAAAAAAATATCATATGGAACCATCAACAAAGGTAAATGAAAAAAAAAAAAAAAAAAAAAACAACCACATCAAAGAAGAAAAAATTTCTTTAACGTCATTGCTTAGGAGGCAGGGCGGTGGACAGCGTTTTTCAAAAGTTTTCAAAACGTGGGACGGGGGGTGGGGTCAAGTTCAAGTTCAAGGGCGTAAGTTCAAGAAAAATTCCTGTAACCAATATTAGCCCCGAAAAAATTTCGGAATTATAACGGGGGGGGGGCCGATAAAAAGGGGACCTTTCTGAAGTTATTTTTGTTTTCTTTTTTTTTTCCTTCTTCTTCTTCCTACTAGTTTGACGATGCACATCCCTCTATTTAAAAGCAAAAATAAATTGCGGAGCGCGAAGTGCGAGCATAACAATTTGATCATTATCTCTTCATTTGGGAAGTCAACGATCAGTATATTGAACTTTTTAGAGAAAATCTGCGAGCGCGAAAGCCCGAGGCCGAAAATTTTGGCTTAATGAACCTGAAGGTAGTGTATTATAGACACATTGAAAAATTGAGTATCCCATCACTTCACTTTGGGACGTCAGGAATAAGTCTTTCTGAGAGAAGTTAGCGACCCGAAGCGCGAGCTGAAATTTGGCTTACTAACAGGCCGTATATTTTACGCACATTTCCCCTCATGTTTTTTTAACCGATCACCTCCTTTTAAACAAAAAATAGCAAGCATGCGCCAGCGCGCACACGCAGACAAAAATTACCGATAACACTTACTTACTTATTAGGGACGCCAGGGATCACTCAATGTACCTTTTTGATAGAACTTTGCGAGCGCGAAGCGCGAGCCGAAAAATTTGGCTTATGATGACCTAAAGGTAGTGTATTCTAAACACATTTCCCTCCCTCTTTAGAATTCCACAGGGGCCTTTGTTCATATCAGGCGCGGATCCAGGATTTTCCAGAGGTGGGGGCCTAACTTTGAAAAAAAATGCGAGCGGAGCGAGCAAACGAGCGCGAAGCGCGAGTTTAAAACATTCCCGGATGTATAGGCCTATACTGACCTAAAACGAGGAATTTAAACAATTTCATTTTTTACTCCTATGAAAACAAAATAATAATATATACTAGCAAAAAAAAAAAAACAAACAAAAAACAAACAAACAAACAAACAGAATATTTTAAACAAAACTTTAGTGGTTTGAATATGTATCTTAAATTGCCACCATGAATATGATTATTACCCCCATTATAATTACATCAGACGCTGCGAGCGCAAACTATGCCACTTAATTACCTGGAAGAACGGCATGTTATGCCCAAGTTGTTATACCCTACTGAATTGGTATCTGCGAGCGCGAAGCGCGAGCCGAAAATTTGGGGTTTTAAAAGGTATATGGAGAAAATAAAGGGCCATTTCTAGCATAAAAATTGTAGATAATTGTGTATCATAGACCCTATTTAGTATCAGCGAGCGCGAAGCGCGAGCTGAAAATTTTGAGTTAATTGTGCAATATATACCCTACTGAATTGGTATCTGCGAGCGCGAAGCGCGAGCCGAAAATTTTGAGCTAAAATTGAAGTTATTTGTGCATTATGGTTTAGTATCCGCGAGCACGAAGCGCGAGCCGAAAATATGGGGTTTTAAAAGATATATAGAATGAATAAAGGCGCACTTTCTAGTATAAAAATTTGTAGATAATTGTGTACTATAGACCCTATTTAGAATCCGCGAGCGCAAAGCGCGAGCTGAAAATTTAGAGCTTAAAATTGGAGTTATTTGTGCATTATGGTTTAGTATCCGCCAGCGCGAAGCGCGAGCCGAAAATTTGGGGTCTTAAAAGATATATAGAATAAATAAAGGCTCACTTTCTAGTATAAAAATTTGTAAATAAGTGTGTATTATAGACCTTATTTAGTATCCGCGAGCGCGAAGCGCGAGCTGAAAATTTTGAGGTAAAATTTTGAGTTATTGTGCATTATATACCCTACTGAATTGGTATTTGCGAGCGCGAAGCGCGAGCCGAAAATTTGGGGTTTTAAAAGATATATAGAATAAATAAAGGCTCACTTTCTAGTATACAAATTTGTAAATAAGTGTGTATTATAGACCCTATTTAGTATCCGCGAGCGCGAAGAGTGAGCTGAAAATTTTGAGGTAAAATTTTGAGTTATTGTGCATTATATACCCTACTGAATTGGTATTTGCGAGCGCGAAAGCGCAGCCCGAAAATTTTTGAGCTAAAATTGAAGTTATTTGTGGCATTATGGTTTGTTCGCGAGCACGAAGCGCGAGCCGAAAATATGGGTTTTAAAAGATATATAGAATGAATAAAGGCGCACTTTCTAGTATAAAAATTTGTAATAATTAGAATATTATATTTAGAATCCGCGAGCGCAAAGCGCGAGCTGAAACGTTATTTGTGCATTAGGCTTATCAGTGAGCGCGAAGCGCGAGTAGAAAATTTGGGGTTTTAAAAGATATATGGAATAAATAAAGGGGCATTTCTAGCATTAAAAAAATTGTGATAAATTTTGTATCATAGACACAACTGAATTGGACCTGCGACCAAAAATTTGACTAAATTGAAGTTATTTGTGCATTATGTTTAGTATCCGGAGAGCGCTGAAGCGCGAGCCGAAAACTTGGGGTTTTAAAAGATATATAGACAAATAAAGGCGCACTTTCTAGTATAAAAATTGTAGGTAATTGTGTTATTATAGACCTATTTCGGGATCAGGCCCGTAACCAGGGGGTCGGGGGTTCGAACGAACCCCCCTGGCGAGTAGGGTCCGTGACCAAAAAAAAAAAAAAAAAAGGAGAGAGAAAGAAAAGGAAAAGGAAAGGGAGAAGGGCGAACCCCCCCTTCATTGCAAAATGCTCTTGCATTGAATAACATAAGATCATTAAAGCAGCTTGAAATACATGGTTCTCAGTTCATTAAGTGGACAATTCTTTCGCATCGCGTCCGCGCCCGTCTGGCTATATTAAAACGGTTTCTCCTTCATGGTTATTTTGAAGTCTGAGTTATTTGTTGTAAAATGCGCTTCTTTCATAAGGGGCTCATGAATGTATACAAAAAGCTTATGGGCTATAATGTGCTTAAACAAATCCCATTCTCAGGTTTGCATCCAGGCCGTAACAAGGGGTACCCCCGCCCTGGTAAGCAGGGGTCCGCTGACCCCCAAAAGGAAAAAAAAACTTTTTCAGAAATGCTGCAGATACGACAAAGAAACAAAACAAGCTTAAAAAACTGTTGTATTATTTTTTTTAAAGTACGATCATAAAGTAAGGTTCGTTGTCAATCGGACCATCGTCCATTTTTTTCTCCTTTCCCCCCTGTTTTTACTCCTTTTTTATTCTTTTTTTTTGGGGGGGGGCGGCCCGCTCGGCCCCGGATCTGTGTTTGTGTACGAATTCGTTTACGACCTAGAATTTGAAATAAGTAAAAAAAAATCAAAAACAACAACAACAAGGTATATAGGTCGTGTATAAGAACGTTTTCACTCAAGATTTGCTGCCAAGTTTAAATATTCTGAAAGGCGCTATCTTCATTTTAAAGAGAAAATATAATTCTTCATTTTTGTTATATCGCGCTCTTATTTCTTTTAAAGGGGACTGATCATCAGCTCGTGAGAAATTAAAAAAAAGAAATTATGGCAAGATGTGTGAAAACCTATACTTTCATTTCAATATACGGAAATTTTCCGGCTCGTGCTTCGCGCTCGGCAAGTTAACCCTCGATTAAGACCATCATGCTGAATTCTTGATGCCCAGATATACGAAGTGATTGTGGCGTTTTTGGGTTTCGCTTCGCGTTAGCAGTTTTTTAAAGAAGGTGATCGCTTGTGAAAAATTAAAAAAAACAAATAATGGACAATATGTGTGAAAATATTTTATTTCATGTTATTATAAGGAAATTTCCTGTTCGCCGCTTCGCGCTCGCCAAAGTTTACCTCCTTGATTACGACCCATTCATATGATTCTTGATGCCCAATACAAAGTGATTACTAGTTTATTGTTTTTCCGCTCTCTGTCATGCTCGCATTTTTTAAGGGAGGTGGTCATCAGCTTCTAAAGGAATTAAAACAAAAATATATACTAAGAGGCAAAAAATGTCTAAATACAACTACATTAGGTCATTATAAGCCAAAATTTTCGGCTGCGCTTTCGCGCTCACAAAGTTCTCTTCGGGAAGCCCATTAATTTTTCCTAACGTCAAAAATTGAAGTGATGCCGTATTTAATTTTTTCCCGCTCGCGCTTCGCGCTCCAATTCATTTTTGCTTTAAATGAGGTAATCGTCACTTTTCAAAAAAATTTCTTAAAAAAGAAATAAGAGAAATGTGCATAAAACATAGGCCTACATCCTTAGATATCATTATAAAGCAAAATTTTTGGCTCGCGCATTCGCGCTCGAATAATTCTTTCCTTAAAAACCAGGTCATTTTTCAGGTTTCGAACCCCGTAAAAATCCTATGTTACGGGCCTGCGGATCCGCGAGCGCGAAGCGCGAGCTGAAAATTGTGAGTTATTGCGCATTATATACCTACTGAATTGGTATTGCGGAGCCAAAATTTTTGAGCTAAAATTGAAGTTATTTGTGCATTAATGGTTTAGTATCCGCAAGCGCGAAGCGCGAGCCGAAAATTTGGGGTTTTAAAAGATATAAAGAATAAGTAAAAGGCGCATTTGTAGTATAAAAAATGTGTGTAATGTGTATAAATGTGTATTATAAACCTTATTTAGTATCGCGAGAGCAGAAAATTTTGGGGTTTTAAAGTTATATGGAATAAATGAAAGGGCATTTTCCTACTACTAGAAAATGGTAGATAATTGTGTGTATTAGACCTATTTTAGTATCCGCGAGCGCGAGCGCGAGCTGAAAATTCTTTTAGGTAAAAATTGGAGTTATTTGTGCATTATGATTTAGTATCACGCGAGCGCGAAGCGCGCGAGCCGAAAATTTGGGGTTTCAAAAAAATGTTGAATTAATAAAGGGGCACTTTCCAGTATTCCCACGAGGCGAGATATTTTTCCCAGAAGGCCAAGGTCCACGAGGCGCTCTTTTGAAATTTTGAAACTTTAGTTTTAAATATTTTCCTTATTTTTACTTTTCGTCACTCATGTACTTCTTTTTCTTAAAAAAAAGGCGTTTGAGCAGTAATATTGCAAATACAATTTGACGAAAAATCGGCCTCGTGGGCCCTCCCCACATTAAAGGCCTTAGTTGTGGTCGTTTAGAACCTAATAAAGCCTATTTCGCGCTTATTATTGAATAAAGTTGGGTGAAAATTGTACAAGCATCGGGCCTTATTCCCTTAATTCTCTTTCTTTCTTTTTCTTCTTTTCTTTTCCTTTTTCCTTCTTTCTCCCTTTTTCTCCTCCTTTTTTCCTCCTTTTTTTTTTGGGGGGGGGGGGCCATCGCCCCCCTAGATCCGCGCCTGCATATGTTGCCCCTTTGTTTAAAAAGTGCCCCTGTCTGGGTATCTCAGGAATGAAAAGGGGGAAGTCTCCTCATTCAGAATATACAAAAATATTCGACAAATCTGGGTCCATGAATAACGTATGACAATATAGAAAAGTATGAAGAAGAAAAGAATATACACATTTAACTACGTTGGAATACCAGTGCTAAGGGAGTGTATGTCTTTTTGTTTAAATCTTTTACTAGGTAACAATCACTTCCATTTTAACAAAGATTATTTGCGAGCGCGAAGCGGGAGCAGAAAAATTTACAACTTTACTCAATATAGGAAACCAGAGTCAGTTCAATGTGCCTTCTTGAGACAACCTTGCGAGAGCGAAGTGCGAGCCGAAAAATTGGGCTTATAATGTGCCTTCTTGAGACAACCTTGCGAGAGCGAAGTGCGAGCCCAAAAAAATTGGGCTTATAATGACCTGACAGTGGCATTTTAAACGCAATTTGCCTCTTCATCCCGTTCTTCTTCTTTTTCTTTCTTTTCCTTTTTTTCCCCCTCAGAAAATATATATATTTTTTTAAATAAAAATAGTGGGGGGGGGGCGGCCCCCTGGCCCCCCGTCTCCGCCGACCATGAGGAGGATACATGCAAAAAAAATTAGAGGTCGTGAATATCCAACAAAATATAATAGAAGTGTCAAAATTTCGATTGCTTTTGTAAACTACATTATATTTACTACAAAAACTTAACCGTAATGTGAGAATTCAGTGGAATAAACTTGCATTAAATCGTCATTGCAATAAGGGACTAAATTTTCCCTTGGCAACGACAGAAATATATTTGTCTTCTCCGGATGTTGTTTCTTTTGCCTGCCATTGTAGTGCTACCTTTTTGGCCATTATCAATTTGCCACAATGATAATGGAAACATGTAAACAGTTTGCGGAGAAATATGACTCCTCCTTAATAACTTTATTCACTGATAATCCCAACCTCTTAAAATTTTATTTTTCGGGGTCTTTATTCTCTTGTGGCACCCTTTGTTTAAAAATTGTCCCTGTCTGGTCATCTTCAGCTCTCAGGAATTAAAAGAGACAAGTCTCCTCTTTCAGAATATGCAAAAATATTCGGCAAATCTCTGGCCATAAATGAAATATGACTACATTATAAAAAAATATATATATATATATATATTACGAATACAGCACACTTTTGTATATCCTATATTCTGACTGAGTCAGAAAAAAAACAAAACATTTAGAAAATTGTCATTGTAAAGAAAAATAATTTATGAAACCCAAAATATATAGATGTGGGTGGCGTATGACAAGCCGTTTTAAGTATTTAAACTTAATTTCTTATATCACAAATTCATTTTCTGATATCAAGAAATCGAATTTGTGATATCAAAATTTCAATTTGTGTTATCACGAAATGAAATTCCCATTGGTTTAGTACATAACCGAATTTCTGATATCAAGAAATCGAATTTGTGATATCAAAAATTCAATTCGTGATATCATGAAATGAATTTTTGATATCACAAAATAAATTTATTTCGTGATATCACAAATTCGAATTCGTGATATCAAGAATTCAATTTTGGAGTTTGTGATATCACGAATGCCTATTTATGAAATCATGAATGCGCAATGAATTCTCGCACTAGTTTTGTGCAGAAATAGGCTGCGTTTGGAATTCGAGCATTAGTTTTGGGCAAAAAAAAATCAACTGTAAATTTGAGCGCTATAGTTTTGTGCAGAAATACAATGGGAATTCGAGCATTAGTTCAATGTAAATATTCAACTGTGAATTTAAGCACTAGCTTTGCGCAAAAATTCAGCTAGGTGTTCGAGCGTTAGTTTTGTGTGTTAGTTTTGCGCCGAAGTGAGAAATCCATTATAGCAAAGAAGATGACATTTCATTGAAACTTGCTGAAAAAGATCCAATGACATCAACTACTTTAAAAAGGTTTGTTTCATACCCTACAAACCAAAAACTTGGAAAAAGTGGGTTTTGTACCTATCACCTTTAAAGGACCATAACTCTGTGACCCATGACATTTTGGACGTAAGCAATGTCTCAAATTAAAGCTGATGAGTTACTTATTGTTTGAGTGAACAAATCACAAGAATAAACCATGTATTTCCTTAATGACTGACCTTTGAACTTCGGTTACCTTTTTTTAAGGAACACACTGTATATATAGCTCTGGGGAAGTTTGACTTGAGCTACGTCAACTATTATTCTCTTATCCAATTTCTTTCAAAATTTAAATAAAAATGAGTTGCCCATTGGCTGTTGCACATGTATTCTCTTACACTTGTAAAAATTGTTCTATATATACATGTACTGTATCTTAGCAACCGCTTAGATCCAGCTGAGGCATGACGGCTTGTCATTGTTCAAAAATTCATCTACCCCCGACAAAAAATGAAACAATTGGTGAGGTTGAGAATTTGTTCATGGGCAAGTCCACGCTTATTTTGTTCCCAAGGTGGTGATTTTTCGACTTTTTGACCATTTTTGTGTCAAGTGTGTCAGCAGGTTTGTAAAGGTATACATCATGTGTCATATATCACCATAAAGGGTATGAAATGAACTTAAATGCAAATGAGGTCAAAAAGTAATTTCAAGGTCATATGACGTCACAAGGCTCGTTAATATTCACGAAAATAATAATAAAATGCATTAAAAATTCATCATTCAACCATTTAAAACAGAGGTTTGTCATAGGATTACAACTAAAAAGTATGTTTTTCTGTTTCAATATTTCCTTGGCTAACTCCGGTGATAATATCACGAACCTAGCACATAGCTTTCCATATTTTTAGACTAAAAATATTCAGGTCTCAGAAATAGTCTCACAAAAGTAACTGAGCTAATGTAAAATCATGCATTTTTATTACTCACCCTTCCACCTTTAGAAATGAAACAAAATAATTGTGTTTTTTTTTTTGCATTTGTGTTTTGTATTATGTTTCTTTTGTTTTATAATAGAGATTTTTTTAACAAAAGATGTTACTACGCCTTTGTTTAATGAAAAATATTTCAGGGAATAATTGTCCCGTGTGTTATCTGTCCCGTTTGTTACCTGACACATTTTTAAAAACTTGACCTTGCCAGAAAACTCGAAGTTGTATTATCTAGTGGTTAAGGTACCGGTGTTCTAAGCTGGAGGCCCGGGTTCGATTCCCGGCGGAGAGATTTTTTCGATCTCACCAAAAAAAAATATCCAAAAAGGGAGGATAGCTCTGGGGAAGTTTGAACTATATATATAAAACAAAATATATATAATAGTCGAGTAATGCATTTACACAAATTTCTTTATTAATTTCTTCTCTAATTTTCGACGGACCTCCGTCTTCTTCAGGAGTGAATGTATTGGCCTATTATAAGAATAATATTCTTCAGGAGTGAAGAAGAGTGGAGAAGACGGAGGTCCGTCGAAAATTAGAGATGTGTGTGTGTTATAAATAAAAAAGCCTGGAACAGCTTAGACGTTGCTGAACTTTGAATCTTTAATCTAGCTTTCGGCTAATTTGCCTTTACCAGGATTTCTTAGGCCGTGGAGACTTTTTATTTATAACACATTTATCATCTGGACAAACGTCGTCATGTCCAAAAAGTTGAGTCTCATCACACTTATCGCTTATATGAATATAAATGTGAGAAGGGAACTACTCTTTAACATGGCTACTGCTTCTTGTTGCAAAATGTAGTCGAAATAAAAACAAGAGGTGATTGGCGTTGCTGAAAAAAAACACTCTATTTTGCCAAGCTTTCGGCTGAAGCCTTCTTCAAGGGCTGAGTTTCTGTACTTGTTGTGTTACTGTGTAGTGTTTGATTTTAATAATTATTCATACCCTAGGGGTACCCAATCTAATTTGTTATCTAATGGAATGCTCCCCAGGGAGTGGAGATTGTGCACTGTAAAGTGCGGGATCGAAAAATGAATCCAATAACCGGGGTAATAATATACTGTAAGCGCTTTGGTCTTAACAGGTAAAGCGCTTTATAAGAAACCGGTATTATTATTATTATTATTATTTAGATTATAATTCTTTCTTTAAATTTCCACCTAAAATAGTTCTTCTGAATGTCTAGAGCCACCATTCTTGTCTTCTGTGGGCTTTGACCTATGCGTCCTCTTGAAAACGTCCAGGCTGAGTAAGGTTGCATGGTCTTTGAGCCATTGATGATGATGATGATGTTGATAATCCACAGCATTTACATTGCGCCATATTTCTGTTGAAAACATTCAAAGGCGCAGGCTCATCCAATTAAGTTAATTACTACACATCTGCCGAAATAACTGAGTTTTGAGGCATAATTTGAAATGTTCAATGCTGTCAATTTCACGAAGTGAAGAAGGGAGGGAGCTCCAAACGCGTGGAGCAATGGACGAAAAGACATTATGTGAGTCTTCAACTTCCCAGACACATTTCTAAAGGAATTCTCGTCAGGTCATCAAATTTACCACTCCAGATCATTCATTATGATTGTCCTTGAACCACTTCTTGACTAACTTAGCCGTATGCTTTTAAACTTCGTCCCGTTGATATGACCAATGCTGTCCTATGTGACATTTACAAGCATACTTCTGCAAATTTTCATCCAGGATCTTATTAAAAATGTCTTCACTGGGATACCTCCTATTCTGAACAGATTTCCAGTGCTACCAGTAATGATAATCCCCAGAGCAGTTCTATGTGAATGCCATGTGCTAAAATCAGAACACTGTTCTTTGGGGTTGAAGGATTCATCTTTCTTTTGCCAAATTGAAGAAAGTCCACATTACCCCCAAATTCTAATTTTCTCTCATCAACTTCTAGAATTATGGTTTAAAAGTTAAAATTCTGGTTTAACTGAGCACAAAAACTGTACTGAGGCCTCCCGTTGGGTCTAACTGCAAAACTAGGGTCTGTATTGAAAAGTGTCAGCAAAGATCTACTCTGTGCACTATTCGTCCTTTGGTACCTTCATCTCTGGCTGGTCAGTGGTGCCCATTCGGACCTTGGTTGTGATCTGAGGATTGTTGTGGGCCTCTCAGTATACTTATTTGGCAATTCAAGGAGACACCTTGCACTTTTAGTCATGACCACGGAAGCTTTTTCCAAAGTGTCTTACACCTGAAGCTCATTAAAGAAGCACTTAAGTGTTAAATCAAGGAATAAAAATGTGCGTAGAGTGGTTATGTTATTTCAGTAACATTTATTTGAATGATCATAAGTAAAAATTCAAATTCCTGACAAGAAACCAGCAAGAAAGGGGTTGGGGACCTGAAGACTCACTGGATGGCTCAAAGACCATGCAACCTCACTCAGCCTGGAGGTTTTCCAGAGGACACAGGGGACAGACCCCACAGAAGCCATGAAGAAAGACTATGGACTCTTATTAAAAAAATTATTTCAAACGGTTATTTGAAGACAAAAAAATTTACTCACGGTTATTTGAGAAGAAATTGACTGGGTACCCCTAAGGGTATGAAAAATTAAGAACACGGTGTTTTTCTTATTGTCCAGATGTTGGTAGCATACTGATCACAAATTGACGAAACACATTTATTTAAAAATATAATTTAAAAAAAAACTTGAAATAATTTTATGTCAGTGGTATGATCAATTTTAAGGACAACTGTACATTCGTGTTACCAAAATAGCAAAATATGTTATCCTTGTTATAGCAGTTGTGGAACCAGCATCAGCTCGGTAAAAGGATTTTGTCGGTCTAATTGTCAGGTGAGAATTATAGCGACACTATTATACTTGGATGGGGGCCTTTGTCAGAGCTGTTGCTGGATCCGGTGGATACTCTCCAAATAACAAATCAATTAGAAACATTGTTTCAACATCTTTCATTTTATTTGTACAAATCTCTCAGTTACAGTATACCCATTCATATAATAAAACTGTCACATACAGTATAATATATTCTAAGTAGTAATCACCGAGGAGTCCGAGTGTCCCCTCTTTCCAAAAAAAAAAAAAAAAAAAAAAAAAAAAAAAAAAAAAAAAAAAAAAAAAAAAAAAAAAAAAACCAACAAATACACTTTTGAAATAGCCCATCACTTTATTGACGCCAAACAGTCTGAAATGCATTCGAATGAGCACAGCCAAATTTACATGATTTAAGCATGAGCGGGAATTGACAATCCATTTTTTAAGTAAAGAGTTATCCGGTTTATAAATTGCCCTATCAGGATAATTACCCTCAGAGAAGTACACCGGACTCGTTATTTTTCCCCCATTTGAGTTCCGGTTCAGATCAGAGCGAATTACTCAATTTTCCGCTTTGAGGGACTGTGACACAGACTATAAATCTCGGACTTGTATTTTTTCCCCAAAGTTTCCCCTCAATTATAAGTTTATTATAAACAACAAAAAACAAAATTGAGCAAAGGTGTATTTCTGGAGATGAACATCGACCCCACCGTTGATAGCCCATGCTGCCTTTCAATACGCCACAACCGCTAAGCTGCCAGAATTGTTTGCACCCTAATGGGGCGATCACAGTACATCCGCGGGACCCGGACGGCGTATTGTATCAGTCGTTTCGATAAATTCTGTTTGAGCTGCATGCGATTCTTATTTTCCGAACCGTTTACAAATTAATTACTAAAAACAAGCCTTGAACGTGCACTAATATATCCTAGTTTGGTTCATTTAAATTAGGAATCAGGCTGTCGCTATTACTACTAGCCGAGTGGTATGAGGAACAAACTCTCATCCAGAGGACTTGAGTTCGACTCCCAAGAATTTTTTTTTTTTTTTTTTTTGATGCTCTAAATGGATAGATATTACATGAATAAATAAGATCCATCCATAAAACCGATAGTTCAGGGACGAATTTTGATCCAAAATATTATTTTCATTTTGTACATCCATTACACCCATTAGGAGAGATATTGCATTCATTTGAAAGTGATATTGATGGTCCATGTATTGGGAAACGATATGAGATGCTTAGTCCTATAGATAATCATTTAAAAATGCCAAAATGGTCTTTCCTGCGACAACCCCTAAAAATCACATATATATATAAATAAACAAAAGTATGGCCCTAGACAGTGTAACCTTCTCGTATAGTCTCATCAGGAACCTTATAAGGGGCCCTGGCGGGGGCCGCAGGAAAGTCGCACGGGAACCGTATTGCAAGAGGCCTGTCAATATTTTATTTGGAGGACTCGCTGAAAAACACGGGCGGAGTCCGCTCGGCTACCGGCAGAAACCCGTACGGCTACCGACAGAACCCCGCTCGGGTCCCTTTGGTGACTCCACGGGTTTTCTACGGCCTACCGGGTTGAGAAAAACGCCGGGAAAATCGAGTGCACACAGTCGATCTTCCCGGCTCCCCTACTGGAAAATGTTCCGATGTGCACATAAAATCGTAAAGGTTAAAGTGTATTTTCCTACTCACCGTACGGACCCCGGAATAGAAGCTTTTGGGGAAAGGAGGTATGACACAATAGTGGTCTCTATCCAAGTCGCTCTGAGGGTAAATCTCGTGCGTAAAAATTTTGGAATGGCACAGTAGAGACATTATAAAAACGCCTGATTCCCTCGCCTTACGGGTCCCCGGCTACGAACTGTGATCGAGGCATAAGGGTAGTATAGAATAGAAATTTCGTCTCCTCGACGGATATTAAATAGTATTAGAGACGTCTCCGAGACGTCTCCGCGACAATTTATATTTAAAAAAAAAAATCCGTCTCCGAAA
This sequence comes from Paracentrotus lividus, assembly GCA_940671915.1. Lineage (NCBI taxonomy): Eukaryota > Metazoa > Echinodermata > Echinoidea > Camarodonta > Echinidae > Paracentrotus > Paracentrotus lividus. The sequence goes on along the minus strand of CALNVZ010003014.1, from coordinate 10,875,212 downwards.
TTCAGGAGACGTCTCTAATACTATTTATCCGTCGCGGAGACGAAATTTCTATTCTGTCGCAGAGACGTCTCCGCGAAGTGAGATACCACCCTAACCCTAAACCTAACCCAATTGTGTTATCGTGAATACACACGAGGCGTAGTCTAACTAAATAGACCCTGACTAAATAAACCCTATACACTAATATCGCCATACTGGGGTCCGGTACTCTCGTGGAAAAATAATTTCGCACCCCAGACAACAATCCCAACAAATAGGGTTAATTGATAGATTTTGTTGAGGGCAGTTGTACGGGGAATAATTGTCCAGGTGAAGTTTTCCTAGAACCATTTCTTTTAAGCATCATACAGTTTGTATTTTCTTTTGATCATTGTCCTAAGTAATTATACATTTTTAGAAGACATTTATATGCAAACCATTTTCATATACATAAAGTATACAGTGCGTTTCAAATAAAAAGTAATCCATTTTTGGATGGTCCATATTCCCAGCTCATCTGTTTTTGATAATTATTTCTTTCATATAATTGATGATAAACTCATCACCTTTACAATGATACCTTTCTTGAATCAGAAATGTAACGCATAACCGAATAGATTGCAAATGAGGGAGGCAGGTACAACATCCATTTTTCCAAGTTTTTGATAAGGATGAAAGACTGAGTGGATGCTCACAACGGAGTCACACATCGCTGCACACAATCCTATTCAATGCTCTGGGACAGCAGGGTCAGCATTCACTCAGTTTTCTTTCATTTTATACCAACTTGGAAAAAATGGATTCTGTACTGCCATTTTCATTTGCAATTTACTCAGTTATGCTTTTCATTTATGATTCAAGAAAGGTACCATTGGAAAGGTGGAGAGTTTATTTTTAATCATATGTCACATATTATGATCAGCAAAAACAAATGAGCTTGGAATATGGGCCCTCTAGAAGTAGATTACCTTTTTTTCTGAAACGCACTGTATATCATATAAACACAACACACAAAGTAAGTTCCCCCTATTTCAGATATCAATATTTTTTTTAACCAGATGGAATTGAAAAAATCCAATTGTATGTCCGTGTAGGTAATTTTATTAGTTACCCTATGACCGATTTTTATGAAGAATCATCATGTCGTGCTTCAGTGGGTAATGGTTTAATGCAATAATGTCATTTTTTGAAGTTCACAAGCCGATTATCAAAACTTTGAATAAGTGATTTCGAAACAATAATCCATTTTTTCTACACCACACTTGTCAAAACAAATCCCACATGTGTGCCCTAACATCAAACATGAGTTCGTGGTCAAGTTTCACGATTGAGTGAGAACTGGGTTAAAGTTTTTGTGAATTTTACTTGGTATATTCGATCAAATATGGTTGAATCACTGTTTTGGAAGTGTATTTCGACTTTTGCTTACAAATTACGGTTGAATGAACACATTAAACAAACAAAAATAGGCCCTTTTTGAATAACGATCGTGTATTGCAGTAATTTTAGGCACTAAAAATCATCTCAATACCATTTTTTGGGTTATGTTTAGAACCTTTGGACATGTGTCCATGATCATATGGCACTTGTTTAAGAAAATCATGCTTCAATGAGCACGTGAGACCAGAAAACCTATTTTGTCATGTATGGACTAAAATTTGAATTTTTACTTTGATTAAACAGCACGATTGTTTTGGGGGAGTGCCTCCGAATTTAATTTCACAAAATCCCGATGTTTCACGCCTCAGTGGGCACAAGATACAAGAAAATCATGCAAATGAGAGGAAAGTTTAGGGCTCCGTCACGGTTCAGTGACTTACTGGATATGCCTGATACCTGATCATTATTCAAAAATGGCCTATTCTTGTTTGTTTAATGGGTTCATTCAACCGTGAATTGTTAGCAAAAGTCGAAATACACTTCCATAACAGGGATTCAATCATATTTAATCGAATATACCACGTAAAATTCACAAAAACTGCAGTTTTTGCAATTTTAACCCAGTGCTAACTCAACCGTGAAATTTGACCATAAATCGGCTAACAAAGACAAAAATAAACTGAAGTCGGAGCAAAAATCAATGATATGAACATGATGAATACAAAACGGTGAAAAACTACATTTTGCATAATATTGATTGTTTATTTCTGGCTTTTGATATATCATTCACTCTTTAAGCTGATTCATTCCATTATTTCTTTAAATCCTTCTTGGCATGACATACCCAGGTGGTAAATGAATAGCGAATTCCTGCGCAGGCTATTTTTTGTGTCCTTCATAAAAGTGGTCATTGCCCACTGAAGAATGCGTTATTTTCAGATTTTTTTGTGTCATAGTGATATTTGAGGATATGAGCTTTATATACTTCCAAACCTTTTCCCCAAGAATTATATATTTTTTTAGTTTGGTAGCCTTGTCAAAAGTGTATGGTTCTTTTTGGGACGGACTGTATAGACTCTAAACCTTTACAAAGGAACGAGAAAGGTTCCTACTACTTTTGCCGATTATTTCACTAAAAGTGCAGCACGATGAAAAAAATGTGTGTAAAAAATAAAATAAACATGATTCATGCAAATGTATACTTAAATTATAAACAATCATTGACAAAAGTCGGGGTAATTAAATGCACTCAACTATTTACATTATTATGTACATAGCCCCGATAAAAAAGGAAGACATTAAGTATGAGGCATAACAACAAAACATGTTTCAATAAAAGCTCATTAAGATCATGATCGTCTGTACGCAATAAATAATAAAGATTATTTCGATCATTTGAAAATGAGGCAAATTTCAATAATGTCTAAACGTCACTGTGATTTTATCATTTTACTCTGCATAGCAGTGGGAATGCAAATCGGAACAAGGCGTGGTTTAGTGTTTGTTCCGATCATGGAGGTTTTGACACCATTTCTTTTTCCCGCCGGAATAGCAACTTCATCCTGATCCACGATTGGTAGAGCAAACCTCGAATGCATCATGGCTGGATGCAGGATCCCTTGATGAGGTAACTGAGCCTGATGATGGGGTATCATGTGCGGATGGTGGGGTATCATGTGCGGATGGTGAGGCATCGGAGCTTGGTGGTGGTGGTGGTGTTGATGGTTGTGATGAGGGGGCGTGGCGAGAGGATGAAGAGGGAGGGGAGATCTCTGATGAGTAGGGAACGGTTGCCCCCCTCGTAGGGTCAGGAAGGGTAACGCCCATCGAGCGAGCGGGAGGTTGGTGTTGGCTAACGGATGGTGAGGTGGTATGGACGGATGCTGTGAAGTCAGGAACGTCGATGAGGGCGGCAAATCGACTACTGATTTTGCCACATCGGGTCGGGGATGATGCTGTAACAACTTCAGCGCCTGAAAAATATAGTGTAATAAAAGTGAAGGAAAAAGAAGTAAGAAATTATACGTCTGCATGCTAAATAAGTCAAGTTTCAAAAGAGAAATTTCTTTCATTCAGCTATGGCAACTGCTGGCAAAACACAGTGAGTCGGACGAGGGTTTTGACATATCTGTAATTGCAATTATCATCAACAAATAATGTTGTCTATTATGGAACTTTCCAAATTTGTTTGCAGTGCGAATATATAACTGGAGTTACTTAAAACGCAAAAAAAGTATAAACGATTTGGATGTGTGCTTTAACACGAAGGTGACCACGACTGCTTGCTCCAAAGACCATTGCTCCGGGCTGTATTTCGTCTAAGATGGAGGGTTATGCATGGCTAGGGTTGCAATAGAGATTTATGTTAGATTAATGGTTGGTTTCGGGCAAGATATAGGTTTAAGTCATGGGTTGAAGTTAGTCATTTGATAGGAGTATCGATTTCACAAGCCATCGGAGCAAGAAGTTAGAAAAAGCAAACAACTCATTATGAAAATTAGGTTACAAAAATCAATACAGCATAATGAGTGGTGACATCTGGAATATTTTCAACATCATCTGTCAACAAAAAATGGCATAAAGTTGCTCTGTAGACCGTTTAGAGCCACGACGGTAAACATTACATTTAATAATCATGTTCTGTCAACACAATCGGATCTATTTTCGGCTATTCTTATAGAAGAATCGATTCACTCTGTGAGCCATTACACACCATTCTGAGTGATTTTGTCTCATTAAGCAGACGTTAATGTAACCAATGACACATTTTAACGCATAAAGTTTGCAAATTTGAACTGTTTGTCCTCGAAAATTCCACCAATAGGTTATTTCAGTTCATCGTTTATATTGATTTACATGAAGATGATAATCCTTTCCAAACCAAACCTAATATTTCAGAGTAAAATGCACTCATCCCATCCACAAGCGATTTAATTTCTTTTTAAAGCATTACTTGCAAACCACATGCGGTTATGTTGATATTCCAGCTCATGATGAGCAATAGTGATAGTAATTAAAGGGACACTATTCAAACATATTAAACTGAACATAGCGTATCCATCTCCAAATATTCAATCGTGAAATATATTTTTTTAATTTCATGATCGACTCGCTTCTGGAAACAAATTGAAACGATAATGTATATTAAAACTCATATTGGCAACGTCATTAAACGAATGAAGGCAAAGACTATCGCTTCTAGATTACAAACTATCGTAAACACCTGGTATGACCCTAATAGGCGTGCAGGTGTAATGTGAAGAATGATCGGTCGATCGAATGGCGTGACTGAAGTATCGAGTCGACCAATGGTATCGATCGAGTAATTGTTTGGTATTGATCGTCAGTTGACAGATTATTGTTTGTGGTCATGTCCTTTTGTCCAATACTGTAAATCAAGTGAGTGTGGGAAGGGGCAAAATTTTACCTCAAATATATCATATTTAACTGACGTGTACATCACCAAAGGTGTTTATATGGTTACAAACACCTTCCGATGTTTCTTTATGTTTTCGTACCCGTTTAACTTTCAGTTGCAACGCATGGGCCTAACATTAATTTTATAGTTGTTTTGCGGAATTATTCTATCAAATTGTTTTATCCATTTTACCGTGAAATACGAAATCATTTGAATATTGCACCGTGCAAGCAATATAACCGTGTACTATACATGATTTAACAATAATCCTTTCATGATTTATTAGCCTATTGTCGAGGCCCTGGCGGCTGATCGCCATCAAAATCGATGCCGCCGAGCGAAGAGAGTCGTAAATTTTTGGAATAAAACCATTTGAATTGAATTGAACCGCATGCGTTTAAAAACAATACTCGAATCCGAAACCTTCGAAGAGGGGTGAAAAGTTACATCGGGGTACGTCTTCTCGTTGAAAATATTATATTTTCGATTTGCAAACATGTACATCTCTTTTACCGGATGACTAAGAATCTTGATAGCATAAATAGATAGCCATCATCTACCGATGACCTTGCTATCTATTATATGCTCCTACTTATTCATTTTTAACAAATTGAAAATAGATGATGACGACCTTCTTATTCAATTACCAAGTATCCTTGATATAAGTATGGAGATCGTGAAATAGTCTATGCATGACGATGCTTTATCGATTTCCAATCTTTTGGAAAATTTCACAAACGGCTGTATGCGCATGGTTTCACTTCATTGTCATCTTAAATTGTCCGCGGCTACTTTGATACAAGACGAGTCGATACCAAGTTTCAAGGCAAAGAAGAAACAGAATTATAAATGGTGTTGGTTTAACACCCCCCCCCTTATAGGGAAAAGTCCCCCTTCCTTGAAGTCCCTATTTTCTTTAACATTCCGCAAATTGTTTAATTTACAAAAGTAAACATTAGATAATCAGTTCTTCTGTAACTACATTTATGTTTTTTACCCCTGTATTTAAGCTGGAAATGAGTAAACACGAATTTAAGGATTTGGAGAATGCTTTAAACTTTTATCGAAAGTAAATTTTGGATAAATCTCTTGATTAATAGGTTATTCTTGAACATTACCTTTGCGAAGGATTTATTGGTATAGATTCAGTAATGAACATTGGAAATAAAATGTACAGCCCACTTTACATTCATATATTATTTTTTTTTTATTGCATATCATTTGTCAAAACCACATCCTTTGTTTTTTTTTTCTTAGTGGCATGACCTGCCTCCTGGGTACAGTGGATAAGGCAGAGTTGAAGTGCTTATCGAGAAACAGTCTTCATTAGAACTCAAGAACACGAAGAGGTATTTCTTCATACATGTCACGAACACTTATATAATTGATTTCATCTTAGCTGGAGAAATCGATGCATCTCTTTTAAAACGAAAGAAATGTTTAAGAGCCGGTTTTTTTTTGTAGCATATCTGAAGAAAAACATTTTAATGCTGAAAAGGGGGTAATATTTCATGCCGGAAAGAATACCTGATCCCACATTGTGTTCATAGTGTGTTTTACAGTCGATTGTGTGAGAGCACTTGTATTTAAAAGTGTGAAAATGATTTCATACCGCGCTGTAATTTTCCACAGTGTTCAAGTTTGATGTTCTGTTTCGCGTAGTGAAATTTACATCCTCACAATATGAAAACATCTTCACACTGTTAAGTTACCAGGGAGTGTTATTATGATTCCACATTGTATTCACACTGTGAGAAACTGTGTTCTTTCCAGAAGATTTGAAAGCGTGTGTCATAGAGAGGCGGAGGCATATACAAAAAAGTAAAGAGAGAAAATGAAGGAATGGAGGGGGCAGGAGGGAGTTATCAAATTTCCATTGGCATGATTGGTGTATTCTTATTGATAGGGTGTGATAGGGGCGATGGGACGTCAATGGGCTGAATTGTCATTTATTTGAAGACCGAGATATTCAATTATAGTTTATCATAGACTGTGTTGTTGAATGAAAGGTGTGGTAATGAATTATGTAAGTTATTCAAAATTTCCATGTACAGCATGTACTACACACTGTACTACATGTACTACACACTGATGTCCTTAACTGAGTAACCCACTTTCGATTAGTATTTATTCATTTATGCATTTTTGCTGATAAAATGGCTCTAAAGATAGAGATATCCAATAGGCCTTTAAAAAGAATTGTTATTTGAAACGATAAGAGCTTTCCATATTCTTGGTAAAACTATCTCATTTTTATGATTTGTATACATGTTTAAGTGCAATTCATTTGTTCTTGCACTCATCTTGCCATTAAATGCGGCTTTAAGTATGGTCTAGCTTTAAAATATGTTACTTTATTTAACAATTGCAATCCGATCATCAATATTCCTTCATGCTGCCATTTGATATATCATCTTCACACCACAAAGTGCTTTTTCTACTGAACTGCATGCGTGTGTGTGTGTATGTTTGTGTGGGTGTGTGTGTGTGTGTGTGTGTGTGAGAGTGTATGGGTGTATGTGTTGGTGCGTGTGTGTGAGGGTTAGTGTGTGTTGGTGTGTGTGAGGGACGGTGTGTGTGTGTGTGTGTGTGCGTGCGTGCGTGTAAACTTATTGGCCCGTATTCTGTTACGTGGTTTAGAGTTGTATGGCAATTGACAATAGAATCGAACAATAGCACCGCACGAGAAAAAACTCCCAGCACGAAAAAAACCTCCCAAACGTGTACACCATACAGAGATATCAGCACCCGGAGTTTCTCGAGCACCTGAATGACACAGACTCACAAAACGGAGAGGACAATCACATATATGAACTAATAGCATCGTCAACATGGATTGATATGTTGTAGCCGCTTTATCCCTTTGACTGCCGAGTGTTGTGCATTCGCTCTGCTTATGTCTCATTTTTATATATCAGATATACTAATCTATCTTCCATACACAATCCTCATGGCCGGAGAAATCAACATAACAAAGGAGCGTGGAAAGGCGAGTATTTTACTTCTTTTGCAATTAAATCATCATACAATAGCGCACAGAGTACTGTATTTCTTTCAATAAATGTGAAGTGTCCATATTTGGCCAAAAGCAATATGAAACGTTGAATTTGATCCCGAATCATACGCTACTGCATGCGTAAAGTCTCACGTTAGGTGCATGCGCATCAATACTTTCTCCTTATTACTATTTCGTAATGTTTGTTCTCCCCCCCCTTTTTTTTTTTTCTTATTTGGGAGGGGCAAAAGTTTGTAATAATGGGAAGGGGTAAAATGTAAATTTTCCACTATTTGAATATTCAACTCTTTACAGAGTCATAGCCATGAACATAAAACGTCAGACGTTCATTAACAATATCCACATCGGCCCTCGAAATCCTACATCTATCAAATAATTATAATAAAATGGACCTTTGAAAATGGTGAATTGTTTCCATTCTTTTGTGTGTTTTTTTTTTTTGTACATGTTGCATGTATGTATGCTCGCTATATTTGAAATGGAGCGGGAATTCTTTTATTGTGATGAAAAATGTAATCCATGCTAACAAGGTATATCTAACAAGCACGGATATCTTTCATTTGAGAAGCTTCAGCGGTTCTCCAGGTTATGCTGACACAATAGACACAATGACCAACCATCGGAACCAAAGGCATTACACGATTAGGCAAGAAACTTCTACTCAAGATTTTGAATCAATTTGCAATACTGGCGGCATCAACTAGTGTTCATCACTACACACATCACGTCTCACGACTCACAAATACACACACCAATAAAAAACACTATATTTAGAAGAATAAAGTGCCTTAGAACATTCAGTAATTAAACAGACTATGAAAAACTAATTGTACTCATTCTCATCATGTAAAATAATAATGGGTTTGTTTTCTGCTCTGTAGAAATTATGGACGTATAGGGTCTGACGTCGGGAGATGTCTCTGAGAACTCGAACACTCGGACAGACGTCTCCGATATTAGTTTTATGTATCATCAGAGACGTCTCCACGACAAAAAACACAATACGCAAGTAATGTCTCAAACTATTCCACTCGACTCATGAGATGCGGCGGAGATTCATGAGACGTCTGTGCGACCACTATTTAGATCTTTCCCCCGACAAAATCAACCACGAGTATCAAACCGTCCCAAGTCAGTCTCTAAATCAGTCCCATGGCAAATACTTGAGATACACACATAAAGGTGGTATCTCACTTTGTCCCGCAATCCGGGATACTCCAGGACGTCTCCGATATAAATATATTTTTTCTGTCGCGATAAGCATTCGCGGCGATCCCGGGGCAGACGGGGGTGGACGTGTCCCCCCTCCCAATCGTTTTAAGGGGGGATCGTCGCCCTTCGATTTTATAAAATGAGCAATTTTATGCAGTGATTAGCTTGTGAAGCTAATAAAAGAGGTAAAATGTATGTCAAATAAGATGCTAAATGTTATTATAAGGCAAAATTTCCGCTCCGCGCTTCGCGCTCGCAATCATTTTCATTAGTTTCTCCCTAATGTGCGAAGTATGCAAATTTTGAGTGAATTATGTTTCACTTTCGGGTGTTTCTGTCCCCCCCCCCGCCTCCCCGTCGTGACGTGAAATCGCCGCGCTTGGTCGTGGGAATATCTCGGAGACGTCCGGAGACGTCTGCGCGACAAAAAAAAAACATCCAAAACAATTTCAAACCTCAAATTCTCAAATTAGTATCAAACTAGTTCCAAATCCGTTTCCAGTGTAATGACAAGTGACTTGCCACTATTAGTTTATTGTTGGTTTTTGCGTCAGTTGTCCTTTCTACAAAATGTCAGGTCAAACTAACACTTCAATCGTGTCGGAAAATGTCATTTTTCATGATTAACATGCAATTAATCTAATCGTTGTGGACAGTTCTATAATGCACCTCATTATTAAACAAGTTTTAACAACCTTTAACTTCAAGTTAACGAGAAAATAGATAAATTAGCTTCCTCCGACATAAAACTCGCAAGCCATATCAAATTCTAAACCACCTATACCCCTAGTTTAGAATTCTTTAGAAATGTGTGTACATAAATGATCCGAATGACGTCATCTGAATCTACTTTCGTACGATAGGACGCACGCTTCACTGACGCTTCATAGAGAAGCGTGCAAATCAGCGTTGCATTCTCGTCTCATTACCCTTACTATTTTCGTGCGACAGCACAACTCTAACCAGGTAACAGAATACGGGCCAATAATGTTCTCCCACTCTGACAAATATAGTCTCGCAAGATATCGAACCAGGTATGTTTATCAGGCCCGTAACAAGGATTTTTACGGGAGGGTTCGAAATCTGCAAAAGTGGACCAAAAGGTAACATCTACATTTTTTTCACGTTATGCCGGGCGAGGAAAAGGTACATCAAAAATTTTCCACGTCACGCTGGCCGCGCGATTAGCGGGGGGGGGGGGGGGGGCAGTAGGTAGGTGTTCAAAATTTTTCTCCATTCGGCCCCTCAAGAAGGCCATATATGCTATAGGTGTATGCTAACATCGTTCGATTCGGCCCCAAAGAAATTGATAAGCAAACAAAAAACACACAAAAAAAACACAAAAACAAATCCATTTTTTTTTTTTTTTTTTTTTTTTTTTGTAAAGCGGACCCCTGGTCGCCAGCGGGGGGTTCGTTCGAACCCCCCCTAGTTACGGGCCTGTTTATGCGTCACTTTGCGGTATCCCTAAAGAATAAAGCTTCAGCAATTTCTATCTCTTAACTGCGTAATGTATAGCCAGCTTGCAGAATAAATGTGAAAGATAAAAATAATAAAAAAAACAATATGATACAACAACAACAACAACCAAACATAAAACTTTGTATTAAACAAAGGTTTCAAATTGCATTTCAATTTATAGTATTCAGATTTGGATATGATTCATGCGTGAATAACACCAACAAAATATTAACACTGTTATGCTGTAAATGACATATATCATCCATACGAGTCGACAAGCATTATGCGTCATGGCTTGTTACATTTTATTTATTGTCATTAAATTGTAACTTGGGTCTTTGATTAGCTTAAATCATCTTAAGCCACGATTCGATTATCGAACTTTCATGACTTCATAATGTTAGCCAATTTTGGTAAATTTTTTTTTCAGCTTTGCATTTTGATATATCACTCTTTATACAGTTTTGCAACATTAAAAGAATTTCCAGCTTTGCATTTTGATATATCACTACATTAATCACCACTTAAATACCCTTCAATAGCAATTATTTGACGAGGACAAAATCATTTGTAGGCCATTTTTAGCAATAACTATTTAAATCAAGACAATCCGTAATGTCTGATGTTTTATGTTTGTGATAAGTTAGAGTGATGTTTATTGTCAAAACTGTCAAATTTGATGCTTCACAGAGAAAGCCGCTTTGAAAAATTGCAGCTTATCCTTGAATGGATTTGTGATTGGGAGTGAATTACATGCTGTACCCTATTTGTTTGATTTGTTCTTCTTAAGGGGAACTAAAACAAGACACTGTGATCAAAGTTTTCTCATGATTGTTGAATACAAAGAAAATTCACGATATGCGTCATTTGTGTGATTATCATTTTGTTATAAAACATTGGTATTAAGGTGGAACGATATTTAAGTCGAAATAGCCTGTCCATTATAAAGAAAGAAATTATGTTCATAGTAGGATAAACTCATGCTTTGTCTGATCAGAGATGCTCTTACTGTCGGTGATGTTTAATAGCAGTCAGTCAATCTTAACACCCAAAAGAAATACAACAACAACAACTAAAATCCTGAGATTAATAATGCGTGCAACATGGGTGTCATATGTCAAGTTTTGAAAAGACCCCGCCCTTTCTTTTAATTTATCCTTAATCAAAGTAGAAAAAGGAATGCCAGTGTGACAAATGGGATAAATCACTGCAGTGATGCAGTATTCGCATACTTTTTGGCTAGCCTTCATATTTTGTGTTGGGATAATAAATCAATATTCAACATTTATATTTTCTTCCCATTTTCGTAATTCTGCATTTTGTGTTGCAAAAGTCAAGTATCCCTGCCTCTATCGTTATTGTTTAGTTACCTCCTCATCGAGACATCTTTTTGATTGTGTTAAGGTAGCACGGGGAGGGCGTTCTGCCAATTTCCTCACATCGACAGTTCCATCTTCATATCCTTGGCGGGATTTCTTTTGATCTAAGAAAAAAGGATTAAAAAACAAGATAAAGAGTTAGAAAAGCGTATCGACATGGAGTAATTCCAAGGACGTCGAAACAAAACTTTTTCTGTTCGGACTTTCTTCCAATGATGTGGTAATCCAATGGAGCGATTACAAACCGATATTATAAGCAGATAATGACTTATAATATATTCTTTTCATTGAAGGATAAATGCAACCTCGAGAGAAAAATCGTTTTTTATATCCTTCATTTGTGTGAAACATCGTCCAAAACCAAGCGGTCCATTTTGGGCGATGTGGGATCGATATGTAACCGTCCACTGTGACGATCCGTTTGAATGCCGTCACACAAGTAATTATCCCTAATAATCACAACATAGACAAAAACAAACCAACAGAACTCCCTGTTCATTTCCCGCCATTTCCATACGATGTAAAATCGAACTCATTTCCAGTTCAAAGGGATATGTATGAATTATGGCCTATCTAAAAATCGTTTTGGGGATGGATGACATGGACCGTCTTGATCATAATTACCCATACTGCCCGGCTTCAAAAACATTTTCCTTTGTCGGTTTGCCAAACGAAAAAGTAAATATTACGCGGGGACTAATTTTGCCTGCGATCGATAGAACACAAAGTGTTAGTCGTCATGGAAGGCCTTTTAAGCGATTGATTACAATCGATCGTCCGATATCACTCAGAATGGCGCAACGAAACATTTATTCATGCAAATAAATAACTCACACAATTACAAGTCGGGTTTTGATGGGTCTGTTAATGCAACTCGCTCCTATTTACGGCATAAAGTCATTGAATAACTTGTAACAACTTCCGAAGATTACTTTTAATGATTTGGTTCTCTACCTAATTGAGTTTTCCTTTCCAATTACATGATCTTATACAGGTTTCACTAATATCGACATTTCGTTGTCTCATTTCGTTCCATGTCAGATGTGCTGTAGATTATGGTTCCCTGTATGATAGATGATGGCTTGTTAATCCGACAAAGGAAAATATAAACTTTGTCAGGAGCATTCATCAATAGCACTTTGGTCAAACTATATTACTTTTAATGGTATATACATAAGAATCTTGTAAATATGTAAATTGCAATATTGTTGTAAATACGAAAAAATTGAAAGAGGAATAAATAGATAAATAAATAAATAAATAAATAAATAAATAAATCTTGCTTTTGCAGTAAAAAAAAAGTATATAAAACACACACACACATATATATATATATATATATATATATATAAAAGAGAAATAATTACTAGGAACAGCAATTGCAGAACTTAAAGGGGAAGGAAACCCTAGGAATTCATTAAATTGTACAAAAACCAGAAAATCAAAGAAGCTGATCAATGAAAATTTGAGAAAAAATGAATGAATAATAAGAAAGTTATGAGCATTTGAATGTTGTGATTACTACTGCTATGGGGATCCTCACATTGGCAACGGGCCCAAGATGTGTGATGTCATACATGAACAACTTCCCCATTACTTTGGTACATATTTCACTCAAATTGTCGTTTTTTATTAATACCGTTAAAAGATCTGACATTCTTTTCATGGGAGGACATGTAATACAAGTTCACAAAGTATAATCATGTGTGAAGAGTCTGTACTACCACTAGAATGAGGAAAAAGAAGAATTTTTGATATTTTTTTTGCATGTCATATGAGAGAGTTGTTCATGTGTGACATCACACATCTTGGGCCTGTTGCCAGTGTGAGGATCTCCATAGCGTTAGTGATCACAACATTCAAATGCACATAACTTTCTTATTATTTATTCAATTTGTCTCAAACTTTCTTTAATCTGTTTCTTTGATTTTTTTTGTTTCATACAATTCAACTGAATCCTAGGGTTTCATTCTCCTTTAAAGTCTGCATGAATCTTTTTCCCATTTTGTGCATGGATCTCATTTTCATTTTTCCCTTTTGAATGGTCACTACCGATAAACAAAGTTACAACCGATTTAGACGAGAGAGAATTAAACAAAAGTTGAGCCTTTTCATGCTTTTCAGGTTAACTAAATTGCTTTCTTTTAACTCTGAGGTTTGATCATTAATGTAAATAATGATTTCAGTTTGCTAGGACATTCAGTGATCTCTAACTTATGTAATTCAGCACGGTAATGCATTTTATACTTGTTATAGTTTCAGGCCACACAAATACCTGACATCAAAATAATTAAAGCGCTCAAAGCTTCAAAGAAAATTTTATTCCAATTACATAACTTGTTGAAACTGCGCTGGCATACCAAGGAGATTCAATTATACACTGAAAACCTAAACGGGTAGACCGACTAGCTTTAAAGCTAGTCGTAGTGATGCCCAGACTGACTAGCTTTAAAGCTAGTCGGTCACGACGGACTAGTTTTCCTTCAACACAACCCGGTTATTACGGACTAGCTTTAAAACTCGTCCGTCTCTACGGACTAGCTTGAAAGCTAGTCCGTCAAGTTAGTCCGTCAAGACGGACTAGTTTTAATGCTCGTCGGTCACGACGGACTAATTTTAAAGCTCGTCCGTCGTGACCGACTAGTTTGACGGACTAGCCTAAAAGCTAGTCGTAGTGATGCCCAGACTGACGAGCTTTTGAGCAGGACTAGCTTTACAGCTAGTCGGTCATGGTGTAAAAGCTAGTCCGTCGCGCTTTTCTGCCGCGATGTTCTTGCTGCTGTCTCGACAGACTAGCATGACGGACGAGGTTAATATGGCTTCACCACTGGTCAGAGACGTCAAATCTGAAATATTAGAAGACATTATAAAGATACGATTAAAAACATGCATTTTGTCACAAGAATTTGAGCAAAAAAGAATAAAAAATAAATAAACATTTTATTATGATGATATAAATCAGAAGACAGGAATTAATACAGGAGGCACAATTAACATTATGGCAATTAACAAATAATGGGGGCACGGGGCCCAGGAGTCGCCGCCATGGCTTGCATCATCATGACTTTTTGTTGTAGGCCTACCTGCTTTTGCATTTTCGGCGTATACACTTGTCCTTGAGAGCCACTTCAGAATCCCAAAGTCGCGCCTCTAAACCAATATTCTTTTCTTTCAGATACAAGTAATCTAAAAGAAAAGTGGCGCCTATATTTATTATTAGAATTAACTTTCAATTTTCATAATTTAATGTGATTGTTACTATCGTTGTAAATACACACAATTTATAAATTGATTTGGCAAGACATAATTTTTCGCGTTGGTGATTATAGCATTAATCTATGTGAAAAAAATACCGCTATCTGTGAACTGAAACATAAGGAATTAAAAAAAGAGTACTCACACATTCATGTCACAGGAAGGAGATCGCCATTATAATTCAAATCTTAAGCTTTACGGGGTATATCCAGTGTGCGTCTGTACAGTTTGCTCATTAAATGGAATTCACATACAGATAATGCAACTAATACATGTAATAGTGATGTCCTTTTCGCAATGCGCATGTTATTCAATCAATTGTACCACTTTCTATTCACTGCTGTTGCTAAGCCAGGCATTCACCAGCAATCTATAAGAATAGACGGTTCATGGGTTCTATAGTAACGAATTATTCAATAAGCCTGTAATAAAGGCGCGGTCCCACTGGCTCCTTAGGATGATGTGCGTATGAATAATTGGGGATTGTTTGTTTTGTTTTTGTTTTTTGTTGCGGATGAACGAAATTTGTATACGCAACTCATGCGCAATTAATACTCCCGTCAGTGGGACCGGGCCTTAAAGAATGGAACAATATTTCTAACCTACTCGTGAATGGCATACTTGTCACGATTTCTGTTATTTCGGCTATCGTAATGCTCTCAGATTGTCAAGCAAAAACAACCTTTGTTTGAGAATGTTGCTTGTATCCAACTTCTATTCACGGTTGTTGCTAAGCCGGGAATTCACCAGCAATTTGTAAGGAAATACCGGGTTCTTGAGTTCTATAGTAACAAGGTATTCAATTAGCCTGTATTATTTTTCAATTTTAACCAGTGCCCACTCAACCGTGAATTTCGACCATGAACTAATTTTGTTTGTTAGGGCACACATGTGGCATCTTTTTTTTTTTGACAAGTATGACGTTAAACATTGTTAATATTGTTCCGAAATCATTTATTTAAAGTTGTGATAATGGCCTTGTGAACTTAAAAAATGCCATTTTTGCATTAAACCATTACTCACTGAAGCATGACGTGATTCTTCTTCTTAAAAATCGGTCACATGGTATCTAATAAAATTACCAACACGGACATATAATTTTGATTTTTTTTTTTTTTTTTTTTTTTTTTTTTTTTTTTTTTTTTTTTAAATTCCTATTTGTTAAAAAATTATTGATATCTGATAAAGGGGGAACTTACTTTTGTGTTGTGTTTATTTTCATTTTGAAGTTTACGGTACACTGTAATAAAAATGAATAACAATAGTCTTTATTTATATGGCGAATGTGTCAGCAGAGTTACCGTATATCCAATGTGAAAACAAACTATTTCTGTCTTCCTCACAGGCTAATATCCTCATAGATATTTTGGAGGAAATTGATTTTTAAAAAATAAAAATTTCTTAGATCAGAGTTTTAGGCGACTCTGCTGACATCACATTGCTTTAAAACTACAGAGATTTTTTCTTTCTTTCTTTTACAGTGTACATCTAACTAATTTCCGATATGCAAAAATTAATTTCAATAACATTCCTCTTTTTCTTTCCATAAGCATTAATACTTTTCCCCATGAGATTCATGTACATACCTTTGGCAAACTGATTGATCATATTCGTCGGTACACATGAAAGGATACAGTTTAATTGTATTTTGATGGAATAGCATACATGCTCACTAACATTAATAGACCATAATCAATACAATGCCGCCTTCAGCAAATAAATTGAAGATATTCATGATAAGCAAGCCCATTCAAAGGTAACATTACTTTTCCCGTTTGCATATACCTATTCCCCAAACCTAATGATGTCATTATGAAATCATCACCTTTTTCCCAGCAATAGCTTGCAATTAACAAACATTGGAAAGAGCTGTCAATACTTTCTAAGATGCTGCTAATTAAAGCCCAAATCTGTCAGGATTCAATATTCCGCCAGACATATCCCGCAGGGCAACCGTCTGTGTAATTCCAACATACTATTTCGAAATCGATATAACATGATTATAGGTCACTTTGAAACGATTAATCAAACCAAGGCTTGTATTCAAAAGGAAATAATTTCATTTTCCAGCCTTGTTGCTGAAAAAATGTGGTATCACTTGACTTAATACTGAATCCTGGTGCAAGGCTTGCGATCTTAAATTACTTATTGGTAATCATTTTATCTACACTGAACCTAACCTCGTCCGTCAATGACCGACTAGCTTTAAAGCTAGTCGGTCAAGACGGACTAGTTTTAGCTAGTCTTGCCATGTTAGTCCGTCAAGACGGACTAGCATACAACTGAATCTACATCTCTCAACTTGACGGACGAGCTTTAAAGCTCGTCCGTCAAGCTTGATGCTAGTCCATCGACGTGACCGACTAGGTAAAAAAAAGTAGGGGGTAGGACGTTCACCCATTAGAATGACTTGACTAGCTTTTGATACAAATAGTTGCAATGTCGTTTCATGTACCTTCTTATTTTTTCTGTTTCGAGATAATCAAGTTGATACATTCTGAAACAAAGGTTGTTTTCGCTTGACAATCTGAAGCTTACGAGACATAACATCTATCATGACAAGTATGCATATCACGAGTACGGTAGATTCAAAATTGTTCTCCATTCTTCAATTACAGGCTAATTGAATACCTTGTTACTATAGAACTCAAGAACCCGGTATTTCCTTACAATGCTGGTGAATTCCCGCTTAGCAACAACCGTGATAGAGTTGGATACAACGATTCTCAAACAAAGGTTGTTTTTGTTGACATCTGAGAGCATTACGATAGCCGATAAACAGATCGTGCAAGTAACTTGAGTGTTAGAAATATTGTTCATTTTTAGGCCGGTCCCTGACGGAGTATTAATTGCGCATGAGTTGCGTATACAAATTTCGTTCATCCGCAACAAACAAACAAAACAAACCAATCCCATTATTCATACGCACATCATCCTAGAGGCCAGTGGGACGCGCCTTTATTACAGGCTTATTGAATAATTCGTTACTATAGAACCCATGACCGTCTATTCTTATAGATGCTGGTGAATGCCTGGCTTAGCAACAGCAGTGAATAGAAAGTGGTACAATTGATTGAATAACATGCGCATTGCGAAAAGGACATCACTATTACATGTATTAGTTGCATTATCTGTATGTGTTCCATTTAATGAGCAAACTGTACAGACGCACACTGGATATAACCCGTAAAGCTTAAGATTTGATTATAATGGCGATCTCCTCTGTGACATGAATGTGTGAGTACTCTTTTTTTAATTCCTTATGTTTCAGTTCACAGATAGCGGTATTTTTCACATAGATTAATGCTATAATCACCAACGCGAAAATTATGTTTGCCAAATCATTTATAAATTGTGGTATTTAAACGATAGTAACAATCACATTAAATTATGAAAATTGAAAGTTAATTCTAATAATAAATTAAGGCGCCACTTTTCTTTTAGATTACTTGTATCTGAAAGAAAAGAATATTGGTTTAGAGGCGCGACTTTGGGATTCTGAAGTGGCTCTCAAGGACAAGTTATACGCCGAAATGCAAAAGCAGGTAGGCCTACAACAAAAAGTCATGATGATGCAAGCCATGGCGGCGACTCCTGGCCCGTGCCCCCATTATTGTTAATTGCCATAATGTTAATTGTGCCTCCTGTATTAATTCCTGTCTTCTGATTTATATCGATCATAATAAATGTTTATTTATTTTTATTCTTTTTGCTCAAATTCTTGTGACAAATGCAATGTTTTAATCGTATCTTTATAATGTCTTCTAATATTTCAGATTTGACGTCTCTGACCAGTGGTGAAGCCATATTAACCTCGTCCGCATGGCTAGTCTGTCGAGACAGCAGCAAGAACATCGCAGGCAGAAAGCGCGACGGACTAGCTTTACACCATGACCGACTAGCTGTAAAGCTAGTCCTGCTCAAAGCTCGTCAGTCTGGGCATCACTACGACTCAGCTTTTGAGGCTAGTCCGT